>JANUYF010000015.1:6435898-6745800 GCA_026167975.1 Phrynosoma blainvillii
TTTGATAGAAAGGAACAGAATAGAGTTATGAAAACAGGGAAAGAAATGAAGATACCAATCCTTCAAGGATAATTTAGTAAATAAATATATAGTAACCCAGCAAATTTTAGTATAGCAAATACAAATATTTTAGATATATGTTAATTAATTTACTTTCTTTTTTCATATTTTCCATGTGTGTGTTAGTTATATATGAGTGTATATAGATGTTGATATATATGTATTTGTATGTCTTTTTATGTTTAATAAAAATTTAATTTTAAAAAAAAAAGGATTTGAGGCTAGCAGCCCCAGACCGTCCTGCTTTCCTCCTTCTATGGTAGAGCTTCTTGGTTCTTTGGTCTTCCAAATGTCTTGGACTTCAACTCCTAGCATCTATTGCCTGTGGCCATGATGGTGGAAGCCTCTGGGAGTTAACTTCAGAACAGCAGGAGGACCAAAGACTAAGCACTCTTGTTCTAAAACTGTGTGTGCATTCACACTCACTCTCTCACACACACACATGCACACACAAGCGAGGCCTCAGCTAAACTCAAGCCCAGGTGTAGATGCTTCTGTTCTCCTCTGGACCAGGAGGGCATTGAGCTTCGGACAAGGGAGGTCTCCGGACGGCATAAACGCTGCTGCCACCGGGGAAGAAAACCAGTCCCACAAATAACTCAGACAGGGGAGGGAAGGAGGGCCATTGCTATCTTAAGGAGAGGCAAATAGTAGCTCATCATTTATTTAGTTTTGGTATTTATTTCAGCTGCCGAGAGAGGCAGGAAGAAAAAGTTTTGCTTTATCTGAAAACTGCTTTATCTTAATCCCCTGGTTTATGGCATCCGGGTGTTGCTAATATTTACACAGAGCAGCTCATTTTAAAATATTTACAGTGTATATAGCTCTTAATAGCGTTAATATTTTAAAATGCTTTGGCACTGAAGGGTGTTAAACTTGCTCGCTGAAGCAATATTTGAAAAAAATAGAAATGAACCAGGGGCCTACGTAATAACTCGAAATCCAGATCAGGTTGTTGCCTTCGCCTTCTGTTCTTTGGAAAGTGTGGAACAAATTCCCTCCTTACATAAGGAGGCTCCCAAGATATCTTTGTGTGTCTCTCTGACCCGTCTGCCTGCCTCCTTCCCTCTTTGCAAAACGCAGGCCGAAAAGCACCAAGCCCCCCAGAGCAAGCAGGCAGATGGGTTCTGGCATCCTCCCCAGCCTCATGGGCCCTGCAAGATGGTTGATGCTTCATCCTGATGGCTCAGAGGTTCAGAGATGGCCAGGAACAGTTTGGGAGAGTAAACTATCCTCTGCAGGAGATAGTCTGATCCATCATCTACTTATCACTCCTAAAGCTCATCCTCCAGCAGTGATGTCCATGTGTCAGTTTTGCCGCCAAACTAAGTCTTGTGGTGGCCTGAAATGCCAGCTGGTTCCATTCTGGAACACCCCAATCCCCAACTGTTGTTGTTGTTGTTGTTTGCCTTCAAGTCTATTCCAACTTGTGGCAACCCTAAGGCAAAATGGTAATGGGGATTCCTTGGCAAGATTTGCTCAAGAGATGGATGGAGAGAGAGATGGACAGAGAAGGAAAAATCCTGTCCCTTTTGTCCTACAGAATTGTTGTGCTTGGGGCACAAAAGCAAACTGCTTCAGTCTTGAGCTGTGATACAGTCAGATCAAAGGTGCTGGGGCAAAAGGACATAGAACAAAAGGGTTGGAGGAGTTTGCACCTGGCTTGCTGAAGCAGATGATGTTCCCGGCCTCCTGGTTTTCTCCTCTGAATGAGTTTTTCTCTTTCTCTCTTTCCCTTTTCCACCCACCCCTTCTTTGCAGTGCCTCTACGGCTGTTATGTCCATTCCTCCATCATCCCCACTTTCCACAGAAGATGCTACTGGCTTCTTCAGGTAAGACAATGGCGAACGTGTCGGCTGGGATTTTGGGGGGATCTCACTGTCTTTTGGTTTGGGGTGTTTTGTGGTTGGTTTTTTGATGGTTTCCTGATGGTTCCCCTTGGCAGTTTTTGTTCTCTGTGGCTGGAGATGAAGGCAGGTTTCCCATCTTAATGATCTCCTGTTGGGGAGATTGAGCCATTTCCATTTCCTACTTCCCTTCCATTTCTGTTTTCTCCTGGTGTGTCCATGCAGTGTGTTTGAAGGGGTTGTGGTGGAAGGAGGGCAAAGGAAGAACTGAGAACCGCCACTTTGCCTCCAGGTGCCCTCTGCCTCTGGAGCCTGACCTTAGTCTGGGATTGGCAGGTTGGCTGGTTGGACCAAGAGGGGAAGGTGGCGGAGGGGTTAGTGGTTTGGGCTGCTTTTGGTGGCATCAGTGGCCTCTTCTGGTGTCAAGCTGCAAACCAGGCACAAGTGAAGCAAAGCCAAGAGAAAGGTCTGTTTGGGGAGAAATGCCAGGAGGCTGCAAGGGGGAGGCCAAGCCCTTCAGGTGCCAATTTGCAGAGCACTACAAAAGAAATAATATCATCAAGGAGGAAAGAAAAATCAATGGTTTTGAGGGTTTGCTGTATACTAAGCACTGACCGATGACTCAAACATTCCTTCCACATGGGATGCATTATCAGGCTTTGTGGCTTACAGATTGATTGGCTTCTCTCTGTGTGTTTGTTTTTCAAAAAGTGCGGTGGTTGATTTTCATTGCAAGTGTGCCTATTCCTACTGACAGTTGGGGTGAATCAGTGGGGCTTTTGCAAGTTTTGGGGATCGTGGGAAGATCTCTGCTGAACAGAGGAAACTGGCAGCAGGTACAGAAACCCAGCGTTGGTCAGCTCTGCAGAACAAGGAACAAGGCAAACAGCTCAGAGGGAGAGAAGAAGAAGGAAAAAGTCAAGCTCATCCAGGTTCTCCAGGTCCCACCCTAAAAGCTCGTTCTAGCTCAAGTGCACACCTGAGGGCATCTTTGCCTGTCTGTGCATTAATCCGTGTGCTTTCCCATGATCACTGTTTCCAAAATGTTTTTATTTTGGTGCAATTATTTGAAATGTACACATGTCTCAAACACATTTTTGTGTGAGTGTCAGATTGCAAACTCATTAATACACAGCTTTCCTTCTACAAATGGGGTCTAGTTCTGCATTCTGTTCAGGAGTGTCACCTAGGCGCCTTCTGTTCAAAGTCATAAGGAAACAGATTTCTTTGTCCCCAACCACAGTTGTTCTCCTCCTCCTCCTCCAACCTCTTTCCTTTTCACTCCTCTCACCTTCCAGAGCCATCACTGGGAGTCGTAACTGAGACAGAATGAGATGGTTCCCAGGCAACCCAACCTCCCCCAAATAAAGGGAAATGTAAAAGTGCCACCACAGTCTCTGTCTGAGTTACAGAAGTATGGAGGAGCCTTTCCAAAGCACCAGGTCTACAATGTGGGCCTACCTTACAGGAAACAATACATGTGTATATATCGCAAGGGTTATGACTGGCGCATACTTGGTTTGGGCTTCCAAAGACCCCCTGCAGGCCCCCTTGCCCTCCCTCCAGGGATCTTTCACTTTTGGGGAACACACCTCAGCCTCTGGGGATGGAGAGTCAGCTGGGATCCCACTGGGAAGTCCATTTTCAAGTCCATCCTGGGCACTTCTGCCTCCTTTGCTTTGTTTTGCAAAATGAAGATCGCTTTTCATCAGGTCCAAGGACAGGAGAAGTTTGTAGTCGGTCCCCTTGTTTTGTAGAAAATGTGTGTGTGTGTGTGTGTGTGCGTGCGTGTGTGTGTGTGTGTGCGCATGCGTGGAAGAGAGAGCGAGAGCAGGAGGCTCGTGATTCATGCCAACCTTGTCCTGATGGGAACTAGTGCCCTTTCATTGTGTCCTTAAGGTCACACTCAGAAACTTTGAAAAAGAAAGATCAAATGGAGAGAGAGGAGGGGGAGGAGAGTGGCCAGGAATGAATCATTCTGATTTGGGTACCTGTGAAATGAGGCACCAGCTCTGCTTCAAAGGCAAAGGAGGGAGTGTAGAAGACACTTCGCACTGCAAAACAGACACGGACACACACAGCCTGCTTTGTTCTCACATTCCTTGCTGTCTCCTCTGTTTTGGAGTGGGGAGGGAGGTTTCCATGGCTTTTAGGCTGCGTACCCACAGCTGCCATCATCATCATCATCATCATCATCATCATCATCATCATCATCATCACCAGCACCATAACTATGCATATTCACTTTATTTAAATGCCATTTTCCAAAAAAAAAAAAAAAACCTGGGGAAACAGCTGACCAAACAAGTGCAATATAATAAAACCATGTAAAATATCCACATTAAAATGGAGCTAAATTATCAACAGCATTAAAAACAATTTAAAACATGCCATTAAAAATAAAATTAAAATAAAAGCAAAGCAACATCCTATTCCAAGGCCTTTATTTAAAAACCTTCCGATCTTGGAAGCCTATAGGATATATATATATTTTTAAAGAGTCTTTGCCTGGTAATGGAAGGACAGCAAAGAGGGTCCATCCTAGTTTCCCTGGGGAGGGATTTCCAAATCCTGGGGGCAGCCACCAAGAAGGCCCAGCAGGTCATTTAAAGGTGGAGCAGCCACAGCCGTCTGGCTGTCTGAGGCCTTTTGGGGCACTCAAGGGCACCCTACTGGCCGTCTTCTCTGCCCCCCGAAACCCTACCACTTGCAGCTTTCTGCTCCCAAATTCTCTTGCAGTCATGGGTACAGGGGAGAAGAGGATCCCATCTCAATAGGCATGTGGGATCTGAGCACAGATTTCAGCTGCTCCCGAATGCAGTGTTTTCTCCATGTCCTCTGCGGATGCTTGATCCATACCTCCCCCAACTCACAGACACACTTTTCCCACTCATATTCAGGAGCATTGCCAGCCTCACCTATTTATAAACTCTGTGACTGTTTGCCTCTCTGTCCAGAACTGGATCCCTGCTTCATGGCAACGCCTTGTTAAAATTAGAAAACCGCTTTAAAAATGCATGCACCTCTTCACATACACACCCCTCGCTATCCTTGCCATTGTTGCTGGTTTTGTTCTTTCAGGCTCCATTGTTGCCTCTGGTGACCTGGAAGCATCTCAGCTCTCCCATGAAGCTGCTTACTTTTAATGCCTGTTGACAGGTAGTTTTAAGTAAGTTCATCTTTTTGTTACGCAGTCACTGCAGGTGTGTCTGTGGCTCCAAAAAGGCACCAAAAACTTCCAAAAATGGAAGGTAGGCTGGGAGGAAAAGGAGTCCCTCTGGCCTTCCTATTTCCCCATGGTGGCTGTTGTTCTGGTGTCAGTGGGACTCAAAGGAGGGTCTTGGGAAAAGACATTCAGAGAGGGGGAGCTTGGCAAAAGGTCTACTTCAATTAAACTGCAACTACAAACCCCCACATTAATCTGTAACTAGTCATTTAGTCATTCTGGATTGCATAGAAGAAGGAGTTTCTGGAGGTCGCTCTTCTCATGCAACCAGGTAAAAAGCTCTTCTATGCAGCCATTAAAACTGCAGGAACCCTGGCCCTAGCAGACCCTTGCATTTCAAGGCATTGTGTTACACTGTCAATGTACAGCCAAACACACAACTGAATGTCACACAACTGAATGCATAACCAGACAAAAGTATCTGCATGCACAGTGGCACTGTATGTGAAGGGTGAGGATGCTCCAGTGGCTGACGTGGGGCCTGTGGGGCTGACAAATGCTTAGGACTCAGAAACACAGGGCTCATCCCCACATGGGTGCATGTGGGGCCATTGCATCTATCCCTTCCCACAGCAAGATGGCTTATGCCTCTCCTACATCTACCTGTAGACACCTGCATCCTGTTCAGGAGAGAAAGAGAGAAGGAGAGGGAAAGAGAGAGGTTTCCCTACTCACTCAACACTATTGCCATTTGAATGTGTCTCTGTTTTCGTTGGTCCCCTGTATTTTTACTTTTATTTTGCAGTTGACACCAACACTGCAGTGAAACACTGCAGTATACACTTAGAAGCAGAACCTGTAACTGCTTCCAGGGCCCAATAAAGATCTGCAGGAGGAATCCTTTTGGAAAAAGAGAAAAGCCAGAACTCAAATATTCTGAATGGGGAGACAACAGCCAGGGGTTTTACAGCCCCAAATCCTTGATTCCCATCAAAAAGGAAGGTAAATCCAACCCCTCAGTCTTCCCTTGTGCCCACCTGGCATGACCCCTGCACTGGAGCAGATAGCCAAAGGCCTTCTCTCAATCAGGTTTCTAGTCCTCTGGGAGGTTTGAGGAGATGCAAAGTGAGGGTCTAGACCAGTGATTCCCAAAATCTGCCCTTCCAGGTGCTTTGGACTTCTGCCCAATAGTCTGGGATTCTAGGAGCTGAAGTCCAAAACACCTGTTCTAGATCAAGACTAGGCAAAAAAGATTTCTGGGGGTGATTGTGGCCCTTTGGACTGTTTTCATGCCCCCAGAGCCCTCCAGACTCTCCAGACCACCCTGTTTCTGCCCAAAGGAAAAGAGGATTAAGTGCCAATGGATTTAAGATTAAGTGCTGGGGCAGGACTTTTGCCTTTTCCCCCTCTCCCGCTCTCTCTTTGGCAATTTGAGAGACTGTGTGGACCCTGGGGAGTCACTCCCTGAGGCAGAAAACTGACCCCCTTGACCTTCCAAAGTTGCTCTACTGAAATTAGAAGCAATTTGTTCCCATTACTTGTCTATTGTTTTTTTAAGGTAATGCATCTTCGTTATTCATCACAGTGTTGAGAAGTGACTTGTTGCATTGCACAGTGATCTACTTATTACTTTTCTTTTCTTTTTTCAATTAATTCTCTTCTGAGGGGGAAATGTGGACTCTTCTGCCCCTTTCTTCTTCCCAGCTGCTGCATTGCTCTTCCTAAAATGAACTTGGAGAGGAGAAACGGGGGGAAATGCAGGCTCTGTGGCTTTCGGAGACATTGGGAGCAGATCCCTCCTGTCCCCAAAATGGACTCACAATCCCAGGGATGTGTCCATCAGTCGAGCGAAGGATCTTCTTTCCTTTGGCCCCAGTAGGCTTTCATCCCCTTTCAGATGCTTCTCTTTGAAGCCAGCTGCACTAAGAGACTTGTTTGACAAAGGAAAATAAGTGTGTTTGTCTGTGCTTGTGCGTGTGTGTGTCTGTGTGTGTGTAGAAATACATTTGGGCCCTGTATTTAGACAGCACCAGACTTCTAGTAATGGAAAACAAGCTCATAGTTACAGCAATTAATACAGCCAGGAATGTGAGTTGGCTTTGCTGTCAGAATTGGCCCAGCTGAATGGCAGAAGGGAGAATTAGGAGCTTGGAGGCTGGGAGACATCTGGATTGGGGGGGGGGGGCAGGGATGGATGCATTCTCACACACACACACAGACACAGAGAGACACAGTCACACAAGTGCCGCAAACACTGGCATTCCCCCAGCAGGATTGCAGGGAGAGTAGGAGAGCCCAGCATCCAGATCTTGGGAGGGTCATTGAGTTTAAAAGTGTGTCTCACTTTAATTCTGAAAGCCCCATCTAAAAGGAAGAGTGGAAGGGAGGTTTCTGAGGCTTATTAACACTGCATTAATGTTCGTGCCAGCTTGGTGTAGTGGTTTGAGTGTTGAGCTAGGATACTGGGAGACCAGAGTTCAAATCCCGGCTCACTCATGGAAGCCTACTGGGTGACCACAGAGAATGGCAATGTCATGCCCCCTCTGAAGAAATGTGCCAAGAAATCACCATGAATAGGGTAGCCTTAGGGTCACCAAAAGCTGGAAATGACTTGAAGGCACACAACCACAAATTAGTACATTTGGTCTGTTAATTTGGGGTTCATTCCAGACAGTGGCTCTCTGTCCCATGGAGCTCAGTTTTCATGGCAAAGCTGGGGAAATGGTGTGATGGTGGGTTAGTTCTTCTGTGAATGGTCACTGTACTTTTTCTTGCACATACTGGAGGTGTGCATGAAATTGCCACAGGACTTTTCTGCCTCTATCGTTTCATAGTGCTTTAACTTTCTCTCCCTCCCTCTTTATCCCCTGTGTGTGTGTGTACACGTGTGTGTGTGTGTGTGTGTGTGTTTGCGTGTCTGTTTATACTTGCCAACTGAGGATAAGACTTCACACATCTGACAAAGTGAGCTCTGGTTCACAGAAGCTTCTGCCTCCATAAATCTGTTAGTCTTTGAGCTATTGCAAGATCCTCTCTTGTTTTTTTGTAGTAACAGACTAACACCATCTAGTTCGCTGGAAGCAGTTCAAAAGGAGTAATTTATTGTTAGATGTAAATTGCCCCAATGTGTTTCCACAACAGTCTTCCTCCAGAGGGAGAGAATTTCTTCATGTTTCTTATTCTGGCACATGGGGGGGGGGTATTCAAAGTAAAATCTAATAAAATCAAGGAAGAATGCAAACTGACTCTCCCATGGTCAGCTGGTGGGGTTGCATGCATTTGAGGTGAGCATGGCGGTGTCCCTCCAGTGTCACTGCCAACCCAGTATCTAGCAGCCTGAGCATGGTTGTTGTGACCTTTTCCTTGTGCTAACTGCCCAAAGTCCAGATGCTCACCGCTCAGATTGACTCTTGTGCAAAACAGAGGTGTCTGTATTCCAGAATGATTCCTTCCCTCCCCAGAAAAATTATTCTGAGATGGTTTTGTGCAGAGGCATCTTGGGCAGATTGTGGAAAACACAGTCTGGCGCAGGAAGAGGCAGCTCTCTCTCATTGAGGTGGAAGAGGATGTCACCTTCTCAGCAGACCTTTTCAGCACTTTCAAAGAAGTAGCCATATTAATCTCTTGCAGCACAAAAAGGAGGAAGGGAGGAGGAGGGGAAGGAATGTAAGAGCACCTTTTAAACTAAATGGCTTTTATTTTTGCATGAGCTTTAGAGGACAACATCCAAAGGGTGCGGGAGGGAGTGGATGGTCCTCCTGAGGGCAGCCATTTATCCAGAGGGGTTTAAGCTCATAAATGGTGAGTGTGTAAATTTCCACTTGCGGGAGAGGAGTGCATTATCAGGTCGTAAAAGGGGCCAGGGGCTGTAAGTGTGAATGCTGGCTTTTGTTATCCATAAATGCACAATAAACCAGGGAGGAGGGGGGACATGGGGGCTTCCATGCCAGTAGCTCTGCCCGCTCCCCTCCACCTCGGCCATTGCTTCTTCCCCTTGCAATCGCCGCCATTGGGAAGGAGGCCCCGGCCATATATGTCTGCCTGATGTATAGGTGGGTGTTAAAAGCTCTTGTGAACTTCGCCTGGGGCTACATATTATCGCTTCATAACAAGGTAGAGAGAGCGTTTCCAATTGGCACCTTGGCTGTAAGTGTTGACTTCACAGTATCTTAAATGGAGCTGAACTGTAGATTTTTGTTCCCTTCACATTTCATCCCTTTAATTATTTGTCTTTTCAAAACTATCTTCCCTGCTTGCTGCGCTCGACCGATAAGGTGACAACAAAAATCATAACAAAAGGAGGTCAGTAATACCTTCTTTCTCCTTGACAAGAGTGGCTCTGGCAGTAGAAATGGATTGCTGAATGCTCATTCTGATAAAAATAAAACAAAATAGAATCCTTCCCCAGTTTTCTGGGTGGATATTCGATTTGACCATATCAGGAAGCCTTTATTTTAGCAGCAAAAGGAAAGAGATGGTGTGATCTCAAGGAGGTGGCCTTAGTGGCCCATTCTGGTGGCCAGACTCCTGGGTTGAAGGCCCACCTTGCCCAGAGGATAATAGGCCAGGGAGATAAATATGGAAGGGGATCAACAGTGGGGATGATGGTGCGTGATTAACCCCCATGTCCAACATGCAGCCATGTTTGGAGAGTTGCATTTGGCCACTTGCAGAAGTTCCTGTGCAATGGAACAGGGAAGAAAACAAAACCTGTGGTGGGGAACAACTGCTATAAAAAGAACATAATCTGATTTTCTGGCCAGGCGTCCCCCAAATATGAGGTTCAGGGGAGGGGTGGAAGAGAAGACTTGTGTGGAAACAAAAGTGGGGCAGGGTGTTATTCTAGGAAAGAGAGTCTGTTTCCTCACTCCAGCTTCCTCTTGGCGATCTCCAGCCCTCGTCTGTCATAATTTGGAGGCGTTGGCTGTTTAAGCCCAAAGATAAAGAGAAGAGACAAACGACAGCCGAATCAGACGTGGAGTCCTTAGAGATGGAAATTATTAATTAGACTTATTATCCAGAGCTTGTCAGTTGAGTAATCCTTTGCCATGCTCTGGGCTTTGTGCTGCCAGCCAGGCTGTGTCTTCTGTCAGCTGCCCTGAAAGAATGGCTTTGCATTGGGTCTGGGCAAGAGCTGTTTGGTCACTGTCTTTATTCGTCAAGCCAAACAAGTCCTCCATGGCTTTGCCACAAGGGAGGGACGGAGGGATGCCTTGGAGCTGCAAATGTCCAGAGGATCCCCTGCTGTTGCATGCATTTAATCCTGTCTCCAAATGACCACTTGGTTGGTCTCCCCTCCAAATAGCAATGAGCCCCAAGGTTGACTCCCTAGTCTTTTCCTGGCCTGAAATTACCAAAAAATAAAGTTCCTTGTAATTAGTTATGGGGACCATAAAGAGAAGGTACAAAGTTGCATTGCAAAAGTGACATGAGTGGAAACAAAGTTGTGAGTCACTGTTGTCTTCTTATGGCTATTAGAAAGTCATTTTCAACCTTTACATTTGCTTGCTTTCTAAAGGCATGGATCCTTAAAAGGAAGAACTAAATGAGCACCAAGGTGAAGAAAGAGAAAGACCACCAGGAAAGAAAAAGGGAAGAGGGTGGGAAAAGAGAAAGTATATATATATATATATATATAGAGAGAGAGAGAGAGAGAGAGAGCACCTTTTTTGCAAAAGTACAGTTTGTTTTGACACCTGGAAGATAAGTAAAGGCCAGGATTGCACCCAAAGGTTCAGCTGACCTTTCACTGATGTTCTTCTAGCTAAAGGAGAAGCAGTGGAAGGTGATGGAAATGGAATTTCTCCTTAGAAGCCCTGAAATATTCTGTCTCGGTTCTCTTTTTCCTTCCTCTCCACCTCCTTCCTCTCCCAGAAAATGGCAAGGAGGAGAAGGACAGGCTATCAAGTCTGGTCTCTGGTGGCTGTCTGAGGCAGAAACAAAACTGCCAGCCTAGCTTCTTCTTTCTTTCTTTCTTTCTTTCTTTCTTTTTTTTTTTCTTCTTCTTTTTGGTAACATCCTTGACTTTCCCTGGCTTTCTTTAAACAGACGAAGGAGAGAGAGAGAGAGAAAGAGAGAGAGAGAGACTCTTGGTTTTGAAGGAACACAAGGGTAGATATGCTCATCCCATCTGAGCAGACCTGCATCTAGAAGCATCCAAGCTCCATTGCTCCCATTTCCTTCCTAAATGGTTCTCTTTGGGTACCAGGCTTTAAAAGGTATTCATTGGAAAGAAGGCTTTTTTCCCCATGTTATTGGAACTGTGATGCAATTAAGTCTTCAGAATGTTTATATATGGCCTTTTCTGCCATCAAAACAACATACAGTAAAAAAAAATATATCACAGGAACAGAAAATCAAAGGATGAAAACTGAGCATTCTTCAAAAACAAACCCAAAGCAATTTTGCAAACCTATGAGTCTGTGAAGGTCTCACAGAGAGATAGAGCCAGCCCAGTTTGAATGGCAGAGATGCTGCTGCCAAAAAGGCTCTGCCGCAGTGGGACCCCACTGAGTTTTAGGATTATAGGAGAGGAACGTCTCTCCGTTGACACCCCAGCAATGGTATCTTTTTCCACATTCAGGGCTGGTCTGATATTCTTTAACCAAGAAAGGAAGAAATATTTGGGTAAATTCTTGCTCTGCTTGACTCTTGGAGGGAAGTAAAAATAAGCAACCAGGCATAATTCCAGTGCACCTTGCAACATTTATGGGATGGAAGACTTGTGCCTCCCTTGTGGCCACAGATCTGTTTTCTGAGCTCCTGAATTTGTTCCTCCTTTGCATTTTTATTCCCCAATTCCTCCAAGGGGCTCCAAAGTAGCAAACAAGCCTCATAATCTGGGGCAGGGGGATGGCATTTTGGAGATGCTTTGTTTGCACTCAGAACACCCCTTGCTCCCTTCTCTGCCTCCAGCTCCCCCCTTCCTCACCCCATTGCTGTCTTCCCATTTTTAAGCTGGTTAGTGCCCCCTCCATCCAGGAGAATTATGGGTTACTCCCTCCTTGAGATTCAAATCCTGGCAACCACAGACAGAGCTCAATGGGAAACAAAATCAGACCGAAGGCAGATCTTGTGCACCCAAGATTAGCCTCTTTTCGGTGACGCTCATATTGAATTCTAATGCTGTTTTGAGACATTGTGCATGGTAAATTGACTCCTCCTCAGATCTTGAGTAAATGACCTATGAAACAGAGCTGCTTTTGTAGAGCCAATCCTGCCTTTCTGTTGGGATGTGTGTGTGTTAAAACAGGAATGGGGTGATCTTTTGTGCAGAGTGAGCAATGCACTTTGCTTACTGGGCCCTGATGACAAGATATATACACAGACACATATATGCATGCATTATAGGTGTAGGTTGATTGGGTATTCTGGGAGTACTGGAAAGAAGCCCAGAATAATTTTCCCCAACACTTCAGATTGCATAGGCATCAGGTGAAACTATACAAAGTTCTCACCTCTGTATTATTATTACTATTATTATTATTCCCAGTAAGAAAGAGCAAGGGCAAGCAGGCAGCTTCCAGGTGGATCCCGGCAGGCAGAGTCCATTGGCCGGCCCCATCATGCCTATAAGGACAGATGCAGGGAACAAAGCCTGGCTCGGTCCAGCCCAGCACCTTAAAATAGACCCTGGAATTGGGCCTGGACTGAGGAGGGGGAGGATTCTCGTTAGAGGGACTCTGCTTTTCGAGAAACGATGACATCCCGCTGGCCTGCAGATCAGTGCCCCTGCCTGTGCACAGCAAAGTGGAGGAATAAATCAAAGGCTTTGGCGTGCTTTGCAAGACGGAGAATGAGAAGTTGGCTGGATGCCCCTGGGCTCCCTACAAGCTTCCCAGGGCTGCATTTCTCCCAGAGAAAGGGGACAGAGGAGATTATGAAGCCCCCCAGATATTTCTGGAACCAGAGCTGTCCAATAGTGTAATATGGACTGCCTTGGAGGGCGGTGGTGGACGCTCTTTCTTTGGAAGGCCTTAAACAGAGGTTGGGTGGCCATCTCTCAGGAATGCTTCAGTCATGGATTCCTGTATGGCCCAAGGGGTTTGGATTAAGTGGCCTCTGTGCCTCCCCACACCATTTTTAAAACAAACTGTAGTGCAGATCCAAGTAATTGCTGCAAATGTAGAAGTGTCTGCAAAAGCAGGGCATAACTCAAGGAACTCTGGTGATAGGAACGCGTCCTTCCTTTTGGTGAGTCTGGAAAGCGAAACATCCACAGGGGATTTAGAAGCAAAATTGGGTACCCTGCAGGCACCCGATCCCTCCTGATCTTGGCTGCTAAGCAGAGTCAGCCCTGGATAGTCCTTGGATGAGAGGCTACCATGGAATCCCAAATGCTAGAGGCTCTGTTCCAGAGGAAAGAACTGACAAAACCACCTCTGAGGATTCCTTGCCCAAGAAAACACTACAAAATTCATAGGCTGCCCATAAGTTGACATGCAACTTGACTTGAAGGCATATATACACATTCACAATGGAGTCATATATCCCCCCATAGGTTTCATGCTGGCGGGAGGGGTCTCCTCAGATGGTGTCTTTCAGGTGAGCAAAGCCTCAGGGGGGGGGGGGCTGGTCAGCCAACTGGACCCCATAGAAGGTCAGCAGCTGGGTCCAGTCCTGCGTGGACTGGCTTTTCCTGTGTTTCTTTGAACATCCCCATCTAAAGCTGCTGTCCTTTGGCAGAGCCATAGAAGAAAGGAAAGGAGGCGCTACAAACTCTGAATTTGGCTTCCCTGGAAATTTGGGCAAGGGTGGGAGCACAGCTTGTTAAGGAAGATTCCTGGAGGGGAGAAATTAAGTCATTAGTTTTAGCCATTTCAGAAACCAGGAGGATCAAAATGAGGGTGTTTTTGAAAAAAGTCTGGTCTCTAGAAGGGAGGAGGATGCAAAGAAAGAAAAGTGAGGAAGGGGGAAGGAAGAGAGAGAGAGAGAGAAAGAGAGAGAGAGTTTAAGCCAATTTGTTTTCTCCTGTAGCCTTTTATCTCCTCCTTTCAAGACAGATAATAGCAATTTAAGAAGATGCCACCCATGTGATTTCCTGTGCCAAAGCCTGCAAGAGGAGGGGCAAGGGATGGCTGCTGGTGCCAATGCAAAGGGCTGCCATGGAGCATTGATGGCCTGGCAGACAAAACCAAGGGCATGTGCCAGGTACTCCTCTTGGGACTCCAAACATCAGGCACTTCTGGAAACCAAAAACAAGATCACCTTCATGCCCTTGTTCCCACTTTGCCTCCATCGCCTGTCCCCGACTCTCTCAGGCATGGCAAAGTCAGGGATGTGCCTCTGAGTCCTTTGCGCTTGCACAGAGCCTGGGGAAGTTACTCCTCTAGACTGCCACTCCCAGAATCCCCCATCCCGGGTGGCTGGAGAAGGTGAGAGTTGCGATCCAAGGAGGCATGAAACCTATTTGCAAAGTCTTCCCACAGATGGCACAGCTGTGGCACAACCTCGAGGTTGCTCAGCCAAAGAACTGGACACTTGGGTGCACAAAGTTTCTCAGACTCTCCCCACCAGACCCCTTTGTTTGGCATAGAAAACAACTTTTTTATATGTTACAGCTCCCAGAATCCCCCAGCCATCATGAGTAGTTGGATGCATGTATGGACATGGGGGCCTTCTCTGCTGTGGAGCCCTGGTTGTTGAGCATTGTCCCTTTGATTGTGTGCCAATTAAAGCACGGGAGTTTGGTTAAAGCCTTTGGGGTCCAATTGACTGAGTTTAACTTATTTTAAATAGTTTTGTCTTAATTTTGTAAGGCACCTCAATGCATGCCTTTCTATATGCCTGATGACAAAGCCAGTGGAGCTTCAAAAGCTTTCAATATGTGCAATGTGCATTTTGGTTGGCCCGATAAAGGTATCACTGTTTTGTGGATCTGGGATGATACTATACTTTTCTATATAGTAATCTTGGTGCTCCATAGCTTGATTTGTTTCTTGATTTGATTGAAATTATTGGCTATAGGGTGGGATTGACTGACCCTCTAGCTTTGACCCCACTTTCCTTTCTCGAGCACCCCTCTCCCTTCTATACTCTTGCCTGCCAACCCTGCAAGGTAGACCAAAATAAGGCACATGCCCATCCAGTCTCTTGCAAAAGGTCACTGAAATAATTGAGGAATGGGATGCTATTTGACCTGGGGGCTTCTTGGCTCATAGCTTTTGTGATAAATAATTAAGACGTATATGGGGGTAGTGTGTGTTGCACAGGATGTGAGCCTTTTGGAGTCTCTTCCTAACTTGATTTCAGGACTAGGAAGGCTGCCCCACTGCTGCAAACACAAGGGATTTGCAATTTTCCCTCTGTGTGTGTCTCTCTTTCTTCTCCTGCCATCTCTTTTCTCTTGCTTTTTCCACCAATTAAGGCAAGAAATCCTTTTCTCTTTAATGACCTGAGGAGGTATTTTTGAAAAAGAAAAAGAAAAAAAATGGAGGAGGCTGACATTTAATATTCCGCAGGTGTAAGGTACTCCTGCAGTTCCTGCAGAAAACAAAGGAGAGAAGCAGTGGGGATGGGGAGGAATGATGGGACATGGGGACCCATCTTTTGCTCCGGAGCTGGAGAGAGAAACCCCAAAGGGACTAAGAGGGTGGGCAGAAGCTGGCAAGGAGGGAGGGATGGAGCTCCCACCCAGCTCTGGTTTTAATTGGAGGGGGCCTCCCAAAATATTCTTCATTCCTTTGAGTTTGGGCTTTTGAAACACCCATTGGCAAGCCCCCACCTTTGAGCCACCTTGGCCATGCTGCAGATCTTTTCTGAATCCAGTCAGTGGAAGTGCGATGGTCAAGGCTGCTCCTGGAGGACCAAGAAATACAGTAATGGCATGGAAGAGCCATGACTGGGGGGCACTTCTTGGGCAGATAGGGCAGTGGCCTTGGCTGGTTCAAGGCCTCATTACATATGATCCTGACATGTCCAGGTCAGAAGCTGTGGAGGGAGCATAGAAGAAGCCTCAGCCACACCATCCAGGAGACTTCCTTTGCAGATGCTGCTGGAAGTGGTGGAGGCACCATGCTTTATCCTTCCATCCATCCAGGCTCTCAGAGCTTGAAGCCAGAATGTGTGAGGCGTCTGCATGACTTTCCACCTCCATCCCTCCATCTCTCCCTCCTTCCCTCCCTCTCTCTGGCTCCAAGGTGCAGCAAACAGCCCTGAACTTTTCCAGCAGAGTTTGGCGGCTGTACAAATAGCTCAGGTTTCAGCGGCTGTTATTCTTTCAGTTTTATTGAACATTAAATCCATCACGCACAAGGAGGGGGGAGGAGGAGGAGCAGAGGGGAGCAAAGGAAGAAAAATGAATGCAACATCTCTCAAGGTCACTTAGGGGGATTGCTTCCTCCCCTCCTGATGCACCCTGGCCAGGTGAGATCCAGGGAGCTGCATCCATCCAGACAGTGAGGCTTGGGGAGGGGGAGGACTCCAAAATATACCTAGATTTTTCTCTAGTTTTGTCCAACTGGGACTAAATTGGATCCTGATGGAAGACACCCAAGTCCTCTTATAGGCTTTCAAGGACAAACTGTTGGCCAAGGTTCCCAGAATGTAGTCAAGGTCTCTTCTGCCAAGGACTTGTCCCATTTAGAAGGGTGCTATGGTCACCCAAAATCAGTCTCTAGTTCTGCACAGATAAGGTGCCCTTATGTTGCTGGTCCTCAAGGTCAGCCATGGGCCCACATTCCCCCAGGATGGATGGGGAGATGGCTTGGAAAGAGGGCTTGGAAACAGCCCACCCCCACCCCTTTTCTTTTCTTTTAGCAGCTCGGAGTTCTTCCATCCTTAACCAGCCTGGAATGCCCTGCTTGCAATCCAATTATCCGTCCGATTAATTTAGTGGGTTTTTATATTTCTCATTCTGATGGATTGGAGCACAGAGCCTTTATGGATTTGCCTGTACACCAAGAGATATAGTGAAAAGCCATACTCCAGCAGTTGTGACTATAGTTAATAATGATATGATGTGTTAGGTGAAGAAGTCATTTCATTGGGGGGCAGCGACTGTCTTGACCACCATCACCCCATGCACCCACCCCTTCAGCTCCTGGTGTTGTGAGGAATGGGAGCCTGGAGGACTCAGCCCCCCCCCCCCGTTTGCCCTCTCCTCCCATCCTGCCCCTTTTCCAAAGAGCAGGTGCCCTTTTTGCCCTTCCAAGTCATTCCTGGGGAGCCAGAGAGTTGGATTTATTTCTCTCCACCCAAGTTCTGACTGGTTTTAGGGCAGCGGTTCTTAGCAGAAATGCATTCCATAAAAATTTGATGTGGCACTATAGCTCAACAGACGCGTCTTTTGCCGGATTCCACCTCCAGAGTATTTCCAGATTTTAGTGCATTCTTTTCCACTGCAAATGAACTCTTAGCTTGTTAACCAGTTTATGAAGAAAAAACGGTTCTCTCAACCCTCCACCACGCTGCCTACCACATATATGCTTGGATTTCTGCCTGCAGTCATGGTCCTCACAGGGTTGGGTTTAGGATCTTCTCCCAGGATTATAAGTAGGAGCCAGCTGGGCTGGAGGCTTTCTTGAACCCAGCTGGGCAAGGAGAAACTTGGGGCTTCCAAGCCCAAGAGGGTCCAGAACGTAAATCCATGCTTGCTTTTAGCTTGAATTTTAGTGGAGGTGGCTGTCTATGGTGCTGAACCTGGTTGTTCCAACATCTCTTCAGCACCTTGGATAACTCTTTGCCATTCAAACCAGAGCTGGATGGGCAAAGAAGGAGGAGTCTCCTTGAGCGCCATCGCTGTCCTCCTGGCTACAGGAACACAGCCAGATACTGCCTGCCTGTGTCCTCTGGCTATGGTCACTAAATGGCCATGCTCTGGGGGGGGGGGGCACAGCAGAGACAGTTAGGTTTGTGCATGCAAGGAGGGAGGGAATGGGACCCACCAAGCAGAGACATACAAGAGGCAAGGGGAAGAGGGGTTGGGTAGAGGGAGAAGCCTTAACCCTCTAAATCCCCCGGTGGGGCCTAATTTGTCCCATGGTCCAGAGGCTCTTCTGGCTCCTCCTTTGTGGGGGGTCATGAGGTTGGCTCAGGTGGTGGGGCTGCTGTGAGGATGCTCTTCCCTCCAACTGATGGCAAGAAGCCAGTGCATACTTGATTTATATCAAGTTGTGAAGCCCTGTTGAGAAACAGAAATAAATTTGCCAGGTTTTAGTGGGGGGGACATGTAATAAATTTTGATTTATTGTCCTCTGAGGTTTGGATTTGCTTAGAATGCAAAAAGGAAACCATTTTTAGGGCATCAGAAAGCAGCGTAGCAGGAAAGGGACCATGAAAAACAATAGCCGGAAGGTCCTCCTCTTTGCCCAGGCTGGCAGCAGGCCTTCCTCTGGACACAATCCCTGGCTTTCTTGGGGTACCCTCCGCATCCTCTGCATTGCAGAAATGATGGGACAGTTCTTCCAAAGGTGGGCTCTTAACCAGACAGGTGAACTAGCCCCAGATGAGAGTTGTGATGGAAGGAGAGAAAGAGACTGTTTATCACATACACAGAAAGAGTCCACCGTTGGCATAGTTTGTTTGCCCATCTCACTTCCAGACTTACCCTTGGCATGTGGGCAATCAATGCCAAAGTGCCCCTGATCCCATTTGGGGCCTTGACACCATCTCAGAGAACTCTAGGGATGTAAATATCCTTGCAAGTAAACATGAATCATTTCAAACATTTTTTCCACCACTGTGCAACATCACAAGATGTTTTGTGCATTTTTTAAATGATTTCTCACATGTCAAACTTCTGTGTGTGCAAAACAACAACAACTACAACCCTTGAGTTTAGTGTAAAAACATTATTTTCTGTGAAAGCAACATTTTTCTGCAGAAGACAGTGTGGGTCATCAATCAAAATGATCAAGGAATGATCTTGGGTCATTCTTGCCTTTCTCGCAGGGTTGTTGTGATGCTGATATGGAATGTAAGCTGCAGGAAGAGTAGGCAGCCAGATGTGATTATGAAAAGCTATCAGTTGGCTTAACGTTCACTAGGTGAGCTAGATCAAGCTGGCTGGGACATGGCCAGGGGCAGGGAGGGATCTGCAGTTGCAAGGGAGGTGTGACTTTATTTCCTTGCATTTAATTTTGCTCGCTTCCAAAGTGGAAATAATGATGCAATTACACCAGATCCTCTCCATACACCACCTCCTGTGCTCTGCAAACCTTGGTTTATTTTCTGTGGCTGGTTTTTATCTTGCTTTTGGATCCTGCTTCTTGGGCCCTTCTCTGTCTCAGTGTATTTGTGGTGCATTTTAAAATGTGTGCTGTGCATTTCACAGAGCATACCCCACCCAGAGAGATGCTTTGCTGGGGGGGGGGGGGGCTTAAGGGGTAGATTCAGAGCTGGGTCCTGAGACAGGGGCTGTGAGTCAAAAGCAAGAAGGTGGAGGGCCCCTCCCTCATCAAAGCCAGCTGTGTGTTCATGGCCTCCATCCCACTGTTATTCCCAACCAGAGTAGAGCCATTGGGTCAGTGGGATTTATCCACGTGTTGACACACCATTCAGCAATTGATGCAGTAGGTCTACTTTAGCTGGAGCTAACCAACAGGCTAGATCCTGGCTGCCTACCCACTTTTTCTCTCAGTAGAAAGTTCTGCAGAAACCAGAGGTTGGTTCCCCACCACTCCTTCCTACTCCTCCTCCTCTGGTCCAGGGGACAGAGGGTGAAGGATGAATCTGGGAATGTTGCCAGAGAGCCTCCGCTCAGCCTCCTTCTTGAGCATCTTGTTTGCTTTGCATCCAAGAGTTATGGATCTGCACCTGGGGGCTTCTGGGGGACATTAGCCGCCTGTTTCCTCACATTCGTCATGGCAAATGGCCGGGGCTGACTGGAGAGCTGCTTCCAGGAGCCGTAATGTGGGGAGCCTTTCCCCTCCTACCCCTCTCCCCATTCCTCCTGGATGTGGGGCTCTCGGGTGCCTCCTTTGGGCAAGAAGGGCTCCCTTCATAGGCTGAGGTCCAGCTGCCTCCTCATCCTCCAGGGCCTTGATTTCTTCACCTTTGGTCGCTGCATCAGCAGCTCTCCTCACACACACTCTTCCCTTGCCTTTTTCTTGCGGGGAAAAGAATTCTGTGGTTTGTTTTTTTATTTGGTTTTTTCTGGGGTTTTCCAGGTCCTCACATCTCTAGTGTTACCTAGGTTTTTATGAGAATTTCTGATATTTGGGAGCTCTGCAACCTTTGCTTTGCCTGCATGCATGGGTTCCCTTTGGTCATCTCTTTGGACATTGTCTCTGGGGTTGGACAGTGGTGACCCTCGTTGGACCAAAAGCCAAGAAAAATGGCAGGAAAGAGTCTGCTTCTCTGTGTTGGAAGGATGGCACCAAGCACCCAAAATTGTGTTCCTTTTTAGGTTTAAAAAGGGAGCACAAATAGTGATCTTTCAGTATCTCAGCATCCTTTTTAAAGATTTTATTTTCCTTTTTAAAAGGGTTTTCTGGCCAACCTAATGGGGGGAAAACCAATTCTGAGCCCCTTGGCTCTCTGGGTCTGCATGCAAAGATGGAGCGCTGCGTTTGTGAGTGATGGACTTTCCAATTCCTCTTAGCAGAGAGCAGAGGCCCCTGGAGACTCTGCTGCCTTGCAACTATAACCCTTTAGTGATAAAGTTGGGTCTCCAGCAAGTAAACAATTGGTTTCCTTTTGCCTCCTCTCCATCTCCCCCCCCCACTCCCCTTTCTGGCAACACTTTAACAAGAGTGCATTGCGGTTCATTTTGTAGAAGCGTCTATTACATCAATGTGGGGAGGGGGAGATGGAGGAGCATCTCTCCCCCCTCAAAAAAAAGCAATTCTCCCTCCTTCCCTCCTTCCAGCATATACAAACACACACACACACACACTTCTGCTCACCCACTGTCCCTGTTTATCTTCTGCTGTTGCTTATATCAACACTTTTGCTGCAGAAATACAGCACCCAGGGAAGGAAAATGACCCAGCGCTGGATAAAATATGTCCTGTTCTTGGTACAGCGATGATTTTTAGTGTGTGATGGTCCCAGGTTTGGCATATCATGGCATCCCGGCAGGGCTTCCAAATTGTTCCTCAGTTCTGGGTGTTATCGCTCAGAGGCATGGGGAGATTTGGGTGGGGGGTGAAATTGGTTCTGTTTTACGGTTCAGGTTTTGTTTCTTATCTGGATTATTATCCATAAGTTTTGAAACAGCAAAAGATTCCAGAGTGCTTTGTAAATTAGAGCTGTATTATCGCTGCACCCAACAGCGTGGCTATATTTTTAGACAGTGTGTCAGAGTTTCTATTATAAACCCCATCTTTCAGGGCTTTATAACTTGGCCATAAAACTTTCACAGTGTGCCAAGACCTGGAATAGAGCAACTGCAGTTCAGACTTTGGAGAAAAGGGGGGAATTAAAACCTTTTGGCCATATCACGAGGGGCAGTGGGGATGCATGAGAAAGAGAAAGAGAGGGGTGGACTTAGCTGATATTTACTGCTCTGCCAAGTGCCAAGGAAGCATTCCTCCATTCCTCTGGGTCTGTGGGCATGAACCATTGTTAGCTTCCTCATTAAGGCCAAGCTTGATCTGAAGTCACTCTTAACCAGGATGGTCTTGATCTGATCTGAGAACTGGTACAAGTGTTACAGTCTCTATAATATATTCAAAAGGGTACACCCAACAACTTTATCACACACAGAGAGAGGTCTCAGTTGATTTCTGGTTTATTTCAACTTATTTTTGTTATTTGCGGTCAAGTCAGCTTTGACTTCTAGGTATGAATAAGGGACTTTCAAGCCCTCCTGTTCTCAACTGCCCAGCTCAGGTCTTGCAAACTCAAGGCAGCCATTGTGGCTTCCTGGATGGAATCCATCCACCTGTAAAGGAGTCATCCACTTTTCCCACTGCCTTCCATGTCACAACCATCTTTTCCAGTGAGACGTGGTTTCAGGCTGTGTCCAAAGTACAATATTCTCAATTTGGTCACATTGGCTTGTGGAGAGAGTTTAGGATTGATTTACTCTTTGTTGTTGTTATAATAATAATAATATAATAATAATTTTTATTTAATACCCCGCCCCTCTGAACACAATTGTTGTTGTTGTTGTTGGGTGCCTTCAAGTCATTTCCAACTTCAAGTGACCCTATCATGGGGTTTTCTTAGCAAGATTTGTTCAGAGGAAGTTTTGCCATTGCCTTCCCCTGAGGCTGAGAGAGTGTGACTTGCCCAAGGTCACCCAGTGGATTTCCTGGCCAAGTGGGGAATCGAACCCTGGTCTCCAGAGTCATAGTCCAACACTGAAACCACTACATCATGCTAACCCTTCCTTAGGACCCATGGGGCCTAGGGTTTTCTACATGTGGGGAGACTGGCTAATCCCAATGGGGAGATGGCCCCTGAGGTCCACAGACAGGTGCAGCAAGTCAAGGGTGCAAGGAAGGGCCCCACTCCTGCTGCTCTTCCTCCCCACTTCCCCACTGACCAGACTAAATGTGGGGCAGGTGAATGGCAGAGAGGCCTGGCTTCCCTCTTTCTTTCCTTGCTTCTTCCCTCCGTCTTCCCACTTGGAAAGGCATCTCAGGGGGGTTGCAGACTGCCAGAAATAGTGTGAATTCAGTCCACTTTTAGGGTTAGGGTTAGTGCTAGGGAATCATGGGAACTGTTATTTTTCTGAGACATTGAGCCTTCTCTGTCAGACAACTCTGATGCCACAATAAAATACAGTTCCCATGGTTCCCTAACTCTAACCCTAACCCTAAAAGTGGACTGAATTCACACTATTTCTGGCAGTCTGCAACCCCCCTCACTCACTTTATTGCTGAGAGTGCTGCATTCATTTTGCCTCCCAAATACGGCCTTGTAAGAAAACAGCCTATAAAATTGCATTCCTGGTGCTGCAGGAACAGCAGCAGCAGAGAAGCCATTAAGAAAGGGAACAGCACAGTCTTGTTTGTCTGACAAGGTGGCTTGAATCCCATTCTTTAGGAGGGACTCTTTTACCCCCACGCCTTCCCCCAATGCCCTGCATCCCCTGGAGCTGCCCAGGGTTTCTAAACTGAAGCCAACCTCCCAAAGGCACAGATCCACACATGCAACATGCAGGGAGAGCAGACGCAGATATCTTGGCTTCTGCAGTGAGGTTGGTTTTTGGAATGGAAACCTCATCCTTTGCCCCAGATCACCTGGATCCAAACAGTGCTGAAGCCCTCAGTTTGCCAGCCTGACTTTTGTGTTTTTCACAAGAGTAACTACAAGAAATAGTGTGGAAAACTGACCCAAAGTCACGAGGGAAGAATCCCACTTTGAACATTCAAGTGGCAGCATCACTCTGTCCCAGAGCCTGGGGAAACAAAAATGTTTTTTTCTGGACTATGGCTCCCAGAATCCCCATTCAAGCATAGCAGCAGACCATGCTGGCTAGGAGAATCTGGGAACTGTGCCCAAAAAACTAACATTTCCAAGCCCATCCCTGTTGTGAGTTCCTACAGAATGGCTAATGGAAAATCTTAAAGGTCAGCACGCAGAATAAGAGAAATCACGCCAGTTCATTCGAGTGCAGAATCCGTGTGATTTCAGAATTTGTTTTTCGGTGCAGAACTTGTAGCAGTTTTTGATATGGAACTAGCCTCATGTGAGCCCACAGCTCCAGGCTGTTCTTTGGGCATTAATGGGTGGTGTAAAAGCCCATAATGTGTTGCCAGTTTGTTATCCATCCTTAGTGATGTCAGGATTGCAATGCTGGTGGATTTGGGGAATAAGTATCTTACACACACACACAGACACACACACACACACACACACTTTCCCTTTTCTCCTCCCTCACTATTTTAAAATAAATGAGAAGGAAATTATCTTTACAAAATCCAGGGACAGAGGGAGAGACTGAGACTGAGATTGTTGGATTCTGGTGCATTTCAGACCTTGGGGAACCAACCTTTCTTTCTTTCTTTCTTTCTTTCTTTCTTTCTTTCTTTCTTTCTTTCTTTCTTTCATGTTGCCATACAGAAACGAAGATGAAATTGCCCCATTAGGAGGCAGAGAGGCCTCATTGTGTGTGTTATCTGGAGGAGATCCTGGAGGAGTAAATTAGGAGGGAAGCAGCTGTTGCTTTCTCTCTGTTGCTTTAGTGCTCAATCTGCTGATCATTCTGCCCTCTTGTGCCCTTTTTAATGTGTCCCCTTTTCCTAAATATGAGGCAGCTTTTGTTGATTACCTGCTATCATTTTGCAACCTTCTGGAAGCGTTGGCTCAAAGACAAGCTGGGGAGAAATCGGGGGACTTTCTACCTCTACGCTGTGGGGTAGAAATGACAGTATGGATTTGGATTCAGAACATGGACCAAAAGGTCTCCAGTGAGAATTTTCCAGTTGGAAATTGATGGGTGGAGCATGAAGGTTGTGCTCAAACCAAGCCCCCTCCATCTCCCCTGTTTTCTGCTACTGGTGCTTCTGGAGGCACCAGTCGGAAGAGGTGGATGGGATGTCCTTCTTACCTCCCCTATATCCAGGGTGACCAAGGCAACATCATTGTGTATTGTTATTAGCATTGTGTGACAATGCGCTGCTGCCCATTGAGATGTTGTTAGTATGGCTGCCAGGACAGCACAAAACAGTGTCCATTTCCAGATGCAGGGAGGACATTGACAAGCTGGAATGTGTGGAGAGGAAGAGCAGCCAAGATGGTCAAAGGTCTGCAAAGCACCAAGCCCTACAAGGAAGAGTTGAGGGAGATAGGTACCGTATGTTAGAGAAGGGAAGATTGGGAGGTAGCATGACAGGACCAGCTTTAAATATCTGAAGGGATGTCATGTGGAAAATGGAGCTTGTTTCCTGCTGCTCCAGAGATGAGGATATGAACTGATGGATTCCAAATACAAGATAAGAGCTTTCACCTAAACATTAGGAAGAACTGCCCTGGGAGGCTCTCCTGGTGGGGATGGTGGTGACAGCGATTTGGCCACCCAAGCAAAGGGCTTTGTTGGGGGGATGCCTCCACATTGTGACAGAATGTGTGGGACCCTCTGCACATGGGAATGGGGGGGCATTGTGTTGCTGCCGCCACTGCCGCCACACTGTCCAGATAGAGATGTTTCCCATTGTTATAGCAACGGGGACTAAACAGTTTGACACGGAGGCGCCCGCCATCTCCCATGCACGCGTGTGCAGCCCCCTCCTTGTCACAGCCATTCCAGGACTTCTGCAATTCTAATGAATTTGACAGGAGATGTCGGGCCTGCTGTCGGCGCTCTGAAGAGGCAATTTAATTCGCAATCACACCTGGCTCAATGCTGCTGGTGGTGCCTTCCCTCCCCTCCGCCTCCTCCTCCGCTGCCTACTTTGCAAGGGAAAGCATGAGGCTGGAAGATCCTAGAACCACAGAACCATCCAGTTGGAAGGGATCACCAAGGGCCATCTATGCCAACCCCTGCATGCAGGAATGCACAGTGAAGCTGCACCCCAAGGAGTGGGTGCCAACCTCCTCTGTTTACATGGAGCTGCCCTGGTGGATCATCCTCCATGTGCAAAATCCTCACTCAGAAATCATCAAAGGATCCCTGAAGGACTGGCTATCCCCTAACAGCTTGGGAAAGTTACCTCCTTCTCTCTCCCGCCCCCATCAGATTACAGATCCTAGAATCCCTCGGCCCCCATGGCCAGTGCTAGCCAACCTGGAAGTAGCAGACTCCCTTCCCTCCAGAAAAGGAACTTTTCTGAGCTCTGCTGCTCCTCCTGACATGAAGGAATATTTGCTTGAATCTTGCACTGTGGTTGCTCTCAGACTGCACGGTTATCTCCCTTCAGGATGTCTTGAGCGTCGAGCAGAGGCTGCGATCAGTAACTTCATGCTGGTGGAGTTACATCACTGAGACCATGCGCAAACTGTGAGGATGCACAATGGGGCACTGCGCAAGATGCCAGGTTCTGCAAGCAAGAGTCTCAGTGGCATAGCTGTGCCTCCCTTCCCCTCCTGAGAACATGAACATTGCACAATGCCACAGTCCAACTCTATGCAGTCATAAGCCGGTTTACGGCAACATAACTTCCCAGCAACATGCCAGCCGTTGTTATTATCAATAATATTCCACCTTTTCCCCAGTTCAGGACTCAGGACAGCTTACAAGCAAGTAGAACTAAAATTTATCTCATACAAAATTTAAACATATAATTAAACTATCGATTGTTTTTGAAATGTTAAAAAATGTTAACTATTTAAAAGAAAACAACCAAAAGATAATCCGGCACACTGAACAATCAGTTCTCCAAGTCCTTCTGAAACAGGACATCCCACTTGGTCAGATGCAAAAGTGGACTGAGGAGTGCATGAAAGCGGCTGATGACCAAAACCTTCTGGACATTTCTGCAAACTGCAATGTTATTCTGCCTAAACACAAGCAAACCTAGAGAAGCCTCTTTGCAAATAACAAACAGTGGAACAAATGAAGAGATAAGGAATGGCATTTTTATAGAGCCAGCCCTCTGCTTTGTACTCCAGGAAGTGAGTTTCTCAGATTTGAGAAGGATTCATTCACCAGGATTTATACGTAGTAAGATTGCAGCCTCCATCAGCTGGTGTCTTGTGTGAAAGCAGCAAGGCAGGAGTGATGGCATTTGCAAGGCACCCAACACACAAAAACATACTCGCACGTATGCACCCACACCCACAGAAAAGGGGGTAGTGAGTTACTCTAGCCCTGTGTTGCTGCTCCCACGGTTTGCTGAGATGTGTTTTGACACTTATTAAAATGGTCTCTTCATGCTTGCCACCTTACCACCAAGCCTGGAAACTTCTAAATACCAAGGCCAGTTGTCTTCATTAACACAACAATCGTCTAGAAAAGCAGTGTCTGCAGGCGCACACAGAAAAAGACAAACACACACACACTGCTACTCACTGCTGTTTTTGCATAAAGGCTAGTGAGTTTCTCGCTTTGTGGTTCTCTCCTCCCTCCCTCCCTCCCTCCCTCCCTCCCTCCCTCCCTCCCTCCCTCCTTGTTTCTCTTGCATGCAGCCTGTTGAGACCAGATGAAGAGCCAAATGGAATAAATTGGGACCAATTGTCATCCAATTAGTGAACTGGGCAGTGAGGTGAGCCCCCCTCTCACAAGCAGAGAAGAAAGGGGTGTCAGGGGAAAGGGGTGCCTGGCCTGTCCCTAATGTCCAGCCCTTAGTCATTGGAAAGGTGAGAGGCAGGGACAGACCTCTCCCAAGCAAAGGTCCCCCAAGAGGACATCTCCTGAAGAAGCTCAGCAATGGTGGGACTGGTGCTCTCACTGGGGCCTCCTGGAGCCATTTCACATACCACAAAGAGGCCAAAACCCAGCCAGTCCCCAAACCCATGGACCCACCAGTTGTAGAAAACAGTCGCTGCAACCACGCTAGACCGTTTTCAAGCACAAACAGCAAAGGGTCCAGGGGATATGTTTTTGCTTTGGGCAGCTTTGGACAGACCCTCAGAATTCAAAATAACACCACCTGGGCAGCAGACCACGAAAGGTCCCCCTATAAGAAATGGAGCCTTTTATGGCTCTGTGAGACTCTGCTGCTATTTGGACCGGACTACTCTGGACCGGACTACTCTGCCTTTGGACCGGACTACTCTGCCATCTCCCTCTCGACATCCTTGGTCTGATCCCAGCCAGACTACTCTGCCATCTCCCTCTCGACATCCTTGGTCTGATCCCAGCCAGACTACTCTGCCATCTCCCTCTCGACATCCTTGGTCTGATCCCAGCCAAAATGGCAGCCCCGGCTGTGCCTGATCTTCTGCTAGTGCAATCCAGAGGGATCAAAGGACCTGCTCCCTCTCTTTGTCTTCCAGCAGGCAGGAAAACCACCTCCAGTGACACTCTCTGGTGGCAGCAGGAATTCCCAGAGAACATGGAAGAGCCCCGTGGCGTGAGGAGGCTCCTGGGAGATCTTCCCCTACAAGAGGACCCCCGGCACCAGTCTCCAGAGCTCCCTTCACCCAGCCGGCAGGAAATGCCTTCATAGAAATCACAGAATCCTAGAGCTGGAAGGGGCTGCAAGGGCAATCTCTCTCTAATTCATTTATGCCCAGTCTTTCTCCCATCTAGCAGTTCACAATACGAGTTAAAACAATTGAAAACTATGGATGGAACAAAAATTTAAAAGCCTCTGCCCAGGCTCTCTCCCTCTTGAACCTCTTACACCAGGTGTGTCTCCAGGTAGGAGGACCACATGGGACAGCCAAAAGAAGGTGCAGGTTCTTGCAGGAAGTGGGCTGCAGCCTTCATTCCATAAAAAAATGGGTCAAATAAATCCAATGAATCTTGACTATACATATAAGTGCTGCAACAGATGAATAAGCTGCACCCCTGAAAGTATTATGAGTTTAAGGAATTCCCTCCACCAGACATGGCCATGGCCAATGATGGAGGGGGAGGAGGACAGGCTGTCTTTTCTGCCCTGGTTGCAGATGGTATAAGGAATGGGGTGGTAGCGGGGAGCCATTGTCCTCAGACTCTGTCCAAAGAGGCCATCTTTCTATGGCCCATATGGCAAAACAGGCTTTCCAGTGTTCCCTTTCCTACAAGATCAGGATTTGCAGAACCTAGTGGGGAAATTCTGTCCACCTTTGCAGAGACTCCTTGCATTTCTCTTAAAATTCCTCAGGTGTTTGACTTAAGCTGAGTCTCCAAATTCACCTTGAATGTTTGTGCCATGAACATGCATCTGACTCCCCAAGAAGTTTTGCAAATCTTATCAAAACCACCTTTGGCTTCCCTTGGAAATCCCCTGGATATTTGTAGCTGAGCAAGACCTCCAAATGAGCCTCGCTGTTCCTTCCCCTCTAAGTGCACCAGAGGGACCAAGGCTGTGGAAAAGAGATGCTTGTGCCTTCCCTGGTGACCCTTCCCTCCATCCCAAAAGCCTTCTCACTTGCCTCACTTGCCTAAAGAAGGGCAGGTTGGGAAAGGCTTGTTTTATATGTCCAGATTATTCTCATTTCCCCTCTTAAGTGGGGCACTGAACTTCTTCCAAAGAGCTCAAGGCTGTCTGATGCTGAGTGTTATCAGCCTCCTCCCTGTGACACCGCATACCTTGTGAATTCTCTTCAGGGAATGTAGTGAGTTTGGAAAGCAGGCAGATGGGTCTGAGAGTCCTTCTCAACTTCATAGCCAAATATTAACAGCTGGACATGGCACAGGAATGGTCATTTTGCATTCAGGAGGCTCTGCTAGACCACTGACACTTTGCCCTGTCAGATCAAGGATACCGAGATGGATAGGAACAGACCATAGACTGCCCTGTTAGCAGTTTGTTTTTACTGTTTTTGAATCTATTAGGAAGACAGGTGAGTCATACCTGTGCAGCTGTTTCCTTCATACCTTTCATTTGCCCTTCTGTGGGTCAGGGCTGTACCTAGCCTTGCGCAGGGGAGCTGCTATCCAGCCATGTGGGTCTGAGATGCTGACCCTCTCCATATGATCTTTTCAGGGACCCAGTTTTACTACATGCTTTGAGGGGATGCAAGAAGCCATCAGCTGCTATAGGGCCATGATGCTTTCCTATGCTGTAGTTCCCCTGCTGCTTCCATTGCCCACCAAGAAAGCTTAACCCATAGCAATGATGTGTGGGTCAGTTTTGGGTTCCAAATGAAGTCTTGGATAGCCCTGGAATTGCAGCCATTTCTGGTGCAGAAGACCAGAACTAAAGGGGTGAAATCTCAGGGGCACCGAGTGCCCTTTCCACCCTTGCCAGTCTCTGCAGAAGGTTTTCCTTGCTGGCTGCTTGGATTCCCTCAGAGATAGAGAGCAGCCAGAGAAGCATGAAATCACAAGTTGCTGAGGGGAAGATCCATCAGCAGCCCAGAAATGCCAGACTGCTCTGTTTCCGGTCCAGTTGATCAAAGGGGGAGCATTTTACCTGTTCCCAGGACAGGCCAAGGGAGCTTCGTGTGGCTGACAGCCATCTTCCACACAGCCATCTTCTTCCTTCCATGCAGCCAGGAAGTCATCCGTGCAATGACTTCTTCTGCCAGCCTTTTCCAGTTGGTGGTTGGGTTGCCCATTGAGTCACAGGGCAGCAAGGATGCAACACAAATACAAGGAAAGCGATCTTGGGACCTGACCTTTCTGATTGGCAGAAGGAAGGCCAGGATGGGAATCCTGGGTCATGGACAAGCCCACTCAGTGATGGAAATTCATTGGGTGAATTGGGCAAATCACTCTCTCTCAGCCTCAAAGGGAGGCGATGGGGGGAAACGGCTGAATAAATCTGGTTCACTTTTGGTTCACCATAAGTTGGAAATGATCTGAAGGCACACAGCAACAACTGAAAGTGGTACAATTAAACCATTGCAGCATGCTTTTTAAATCTCTTTTTTAAAAAGAAAAGAAAGAAAATTTCAGTTGTCCAGCTCCTTTTGGAATGCAAAGTCTTTGTCTGCTGGTGGAAGGACAAGAAGGAGGGAGCCATTCAGGCCTCCCAAGGGAGAGAGATTCCCATGGAGAAGGCCTTATTGCACACCCCTTGTGAAGGCGGAAGGAATTAAAGAAGTCTTAAGTAGGAGGAAAGAGGTTGTGTGAAGCTCAGAAGGCAGGAGATCCCACTCTCTTCACCAGGCCAGAGTGGAGAGATCTGTGCCAGCCTTGGCATCTTTCTTTGCAATGCGGTGTTCCCTTCTCTGCCTGGAGGCAGCAGGGAAGCCCTGTGACCTGAGAGCAAAGGCAATCCAAGGGAACCTCTGGGGCCACAGAAGTAGCAAGCAGACATGCCAAGTCCTTCCTTGCCTAGACAAAGGGAGTCACACACTTCTGCCTCCTGCAAGGGACTGCAACCACTCTCCAGTGCCACTGAGCTTCCCTCTTCCTCCCCACTACCACAACCCTGCAAACTGCACCAGCTTTTCAGGGCTGATTGAAAGATTTCCCAGCTTCCTTGATGACCCCCAGGATGCCATGCTTCAGTTGTTGGGGTAATGATTTGCATAGTGATGAATCTCCCTGCCGCTCCCACAAGGACATGCAAAACTGCCAGCCTGCCTTCCTTCCACCATCTCTCTCTCTCTGTCTATCTCAAAAGAACAATTCCTCCACATGGAGATTGCCACCATAGTAACAATAATATCATCCCAGCTGTGGGCAGCAATGAACAGAGGCAGGAGGGGCTTTCCAACACAAAGGGCCCTGTCTTTATCTCGGTCGGGACAGGAAGCCCTCAAGGGACCCACGGTTTGCCCTGAACCCTCTGGGTTTCTAGGATGAACACCAGACAGAAAAAGGACAGGGAGGCCCTGAGGCATCTCCAGGAGGCCCTCTCCTGTTTTTAGACGGGGTGGTTAACATGCCTGCCTGTATTCTCCAGGTTCTTATCATTATCAGGCATGCAGAATTACAGCTCCGACATATCTCTTCACTTGCTCCAGTTTGCCTCGCTCTTCCCCACAGGAAGGGATTGTTCTCAGCCTTTCATAATGCTGCAAACAACCCACGGGCTGGAAGTAAAGTCCTTCTTCACAAAGGATGCAAAGGACCCTCAGAGATTTTCTCATCCTTGGCGAGAAAGGGGCTCTCGGCAGGTTGTCTGACCCCTCAAGAGAAAATGGTCAATCGACACAAGATTTTATTTTATTATAGTTTGCAATTGGGGGTCTTTTTGCAACAAATTGACCTGCATGAAGGAAAAAAATGTTTTGCTCTTAAGGCTGGCTTCTTTGTCCAAAAATAAAATTTATGCAAAAGGAAAATTGCACACTTTCTGACAAATACATACTTCTCTCTGTAAATATGTATTTTTACACACCAGCAGGAAATACAGTACATAAATTATTGATTCCTGCCTGTGAGGGGGAAGGAAATGGGGGCTTATGCCCCTGATCATGTGGCACATCCGTAGACCAAAGAATTTGGAAAGGAAAGAAAGGGTCCTGCTGGAGCATGCCTTCTGGCTCTGCATTGGTGGCCACTTGCCCAGGTAGCCCACTGTCTCCAGCAGCTGTTGGGACTCAGAGGCAGAGTGAAGCTTAGCCTTGTTCCAAGAGAGGCAATTTCTGCTCCTTAATCCAGGCAAAGGGGCTGGGAAGGCTTAGAGCCATGCTAAGGATAGCAGAGTCCTGTACTTCTGACTGCAACCTGGATGGGACGGGGAGGCACAGGACCAGCAGAGAGGATGGGGTGGAAAGAGGTGGGTGAAGGTGGGTGGATGAGATGCCATAGCCCTCCCCCAATTGAGGGGAACTGGTGGTTTCAAGGCAGGTGACTCACTGCCTTCCTTCCTCGCACAAGTCCCGGAGCCGGTTATTAATTTATAGACAGCTGGAGTCTCAAAATGTCTCCAAAGGGAGTTTCTCCATCACTCTGAAAATGCTTAATTAAGAGTGAGAGAAGCACCTTCTGCTGCTGAAGCTCACTCCATTAAGAGGGAGCGCCAGGTTGGTGGGGGGACAACAATTGTAAGAAAGAGGGAGGGAGAGGGAGATTCAACAGCATTGGCATCAGCAACAACACAGACACTTGTGGGAGCCTAAAGACCAAGGAGTACCCTCCTACTGTCCCAGTTGGGCAGAGATGGCCCTGATTAATCCTCTACCATCCCACCCACTTTTTCAGATGCTTACAAAATCTCCCAAACTCTCTCCTCCTCCTCCTCCTCCTCCTCCTCCTCCTCCTCCTCCTCCTGCTGTTCCCACTTTTCCTTTTTGTCCTCAGCCCTTTCTTTCCTCTGCAGAGGCAGACAGGGGCAGGTTTGGGCAATGTGTGGACCTGGATGCTCAGGGGTCCCTTTGCAGGACATCTTAAATCTCAAGCCAAGTAACAGGCTGGGAATTCACTGACTGTGGAAGAGCCAGAAGTCCTCATCTTCCTCCACTCCCTTTCTCCCAAAAAACACGTAATGAAAGAGACAAATTGCAGAGATGCGCTACCGCTTTTCATGTCAGGGGTTTTGTTTGTGGAGAAACAAGCAGCTCTGTGTGGAGCTGAGATGATGAGAAGAAAAACGGCAAGGGAAGAAAGAAACACACAGCCGTCAAGCGGTTTTGATGCCCACGAAATCAGAGGGCTTTCGGGACTCTTCTGTCATCCTGACTCTCAAGGAAGGCTTTGGGTCTGCAGCAGCTGAGACTCAAATGCACACACAACACACATCCATATAGCCATTGGAGATCCTTCTCTCCTAGGTCTCAAAACCATCACCCACCTGTGGATAATAGAGATACAGAACCATGGAGCTTGAAGGGACCCCAAGGGTCATTTAATCCAACCCCCTTCTGCCATGCAGGAAAACATTGCTAAAGGACTCCTGAGAGATGACCGTCCAGTCTCTGTTTGAGGACATTTGCTGAAGACCTAAACATTAGGAAAACCTTGCAGATGGTAATGGCTCTTTGATGGTGGAATGGACAACCGTAGAAGTGGCAGATGCTCCTTCCCTCAAAGTTTTTAAAGAGAGCTTGGATGGCCACCTCTCAGGGGTCTTTCAGCTTCCCAGGCATGGTTGGGTGAACCTTGGGGTCCCTTGCAATGGGCCCCCAGCCTCTAGGGACTGTTGCAGGGCCAAAGCATGGACTCATCAATTGCTAAAACAAGAGCCTTGGTGCTGAAGAAGGGAGGGGGGTTGCAAAATTAGAAGGGAGAGTTGGTTCCTTCCCAGGCCTTGAGGCTGCAGCTGGTGCCTCTGTGGGCGAAGTGATGGGGGTCCAGCGCTGGGGGGGCTGGAGGCAGGAGATCCAGCCATGGCTGCCAGTCTTCCTCCTGACAGGCCTCAGCCGGGACGTGGCGTAGAAAACGTATCTGTTGTATGAGGGATGGTGGATTTCCTGTGGGTCTCTGCATTCCATCAATACAGAGGGAAGGGAGAGGGGGACTTGGGGGAAATCAAAGAAAAAAGAATCTGATTTTTTCCTGGCATTAATCTTAATAAATGTCTCTTGTTCAGGCAAACAATAGTTGGTGAAAAACAGACCTGTGGATTAGAAATATTTCTTACAAGAAGTTTCTCTCCACCCACCCCTCCCTTCAAGTGCTGGAGCTCAGTGAGAAAGATACCGAAGGAGACACTGTGCATGCTCGCTCTCTCTCTCTCTCTCTCTCTCTCTCTCTCTCTCTCTCTCTCTCTCTCTCTCTGTGTGTGTGTGTGTGTTAGAGAGAGAGAGATCTGCCTGATTCCTCTGGACATCAGACCAGGTTGTGAAGAGGAAGTTGGTGGCTTCTGTCCACCCCTTTGGACACAAAATGGAACTGAGTGGCCAAGAGGATGCTTTGCATGTGTAGCTCAGGGTTCGGCATTCAGAGTGGGCAACACCAGGCTGGATGGAGCCATGACTCCTCTCAGGACACCCAGCACACCCCCATTGCCAAGCCCCAAAAGATGCAACTCACATACACAACCCAAATTGCTCCATTGCTCTTGTCCATGTTGGTCTTCTAGGGCTTGTTTTGGTGAGACATCCACCCACTGAGCCTTGAAAATCTCAAGTGGCAAGCTGGTGTATCACTTGCAGAGATGGGTGGCATTTGCATTCAAAACAGCCCCAAAGAGGCAGAGATACACAGAGGCCATCTACTCCAACCCCCTGCCAAGGGAGAAACCAGCCCCTAAAGCACAGCCCTGACAGGCAGGCCATCCATCTTTTGCCAAGAGTCTCCAAGGATGGAAAGCTCACTGTCTGCAAGAGAGTCAAGTTTTGGGGAAGGTGGTGAACATCCCTTTGATTCAGCCCATGCAAACGAGATGTGTGTGCATATGAGGAGGCTGTGTACTTAATGCACAATGGCAGCTCTTGCACAAACACAAATATAACAAGCCTGAAGAGGACTTCTTAGCTCATAAACAGCTGGTTTCAGGGACTGGGGCCCCTGGAGGCTTGGCAGGCAACCAGACACACACAGGCCACAATCTTGTGGTTGTCTTACTTAGGCGTCCATTTTCCCATGGAAGCAGCTGAATGGTTTTGTCCATGCAGAATGCTTGCTTTCTCTTTGAGGTTGTGGAAAAAGGGTTGCATATTGTGATATCATTGCACATTCAAGTGTGTGCATATTGGTTTGCACATTTGGGTGTCCATATAGGTGTGCGTTCAGTTGCACAATCTTGCCACTTGAGGGTTGTTTAGCACAACCAGTGTGTAATACCACAGGTAGAGAGGTCTTTGCCATGGACATTTTGCAAATGCTCTTCCTCTGGCACACTCCCATGGGGATGATGGGTCTCCTGTTGGGGTCAGACAGCCACTACAAGGAGAGGAAAGCAAAATCTGCCATCTGTGGGTTACTCCAGAGCAGTTTGTTCATCACTCAGCTTCCTGCCTTCAAGCTTCACAAATCCTTTTGCTAATCCTTGGCTGCCTGCATAAGGCACCAGAAGACCTGCTCTGTTGCTTTGGTGACAGCACCTAAAATATTATCTTTCCCAAAAGAAGTAGCCAGCCTGCTCTCTTTCTTCTCTTTAGACACATGTGTGGCCGGGAAAATGGTGCATGGGGGAGCATCTATTGAGCATCTTTGATCAAAGCAAGGGAGTTGTCAATAATTAAGGGCTTGGAGGAGACGCCTGAGCCAAGCTGGCTTCCCCAGCGATGGAAAAGGAGTGGGGCTTAAGAGGGGAAAGGGACCATATATGCATGCACACACACACACACACACACACATACACACACCACAGCTGGCAGTAACTGGGCTTGTTTCCCTGCCCGGGTGGGAAGGAGAACCCAAGTGGGTCTCTCTGGTGAAGGACATCTCAGGGACAAGGCCTTTGGGGACCCAGATGGTGGGCTGGACAGGGACCCCACTCCACTGGGAGCGGACCCCCTGGCTCCTCTTGTGTATGTGGGTCATAACTGGGCAATGACACATGTGTTCCTTGTGGATTATGATGTGTCTTCCTGATGTGGTAAATGAGCAACAGACGCCACCCACCCACCCACCCACCCAAAAAGTAAACTCCCCCAAATCAGCCCTGTGTTACTGACTCAAACTGTTTCACAATCCAGGCAGGAAGGCCCTCCGGTCCAAGCAGAGTGTACTGGCATAAAGCAAAGACATTTCCATGAGTCCCTTTAAATATCAAGGGTTTTCCCTGGCTTTCCTTTATCTGAGGGAGTGTTTGATGTTGCAGGGCATCAGATTTGTTTCATTATTAACCCACCCACCCCCAGTTCCATGAAGCAATGCAAAGGCATGAGAGAGGGCTGGGGGTCTTTCATCTTTTTTTTGTGGGTTTTTTCAGGCTGTGTGGCCATGTTCTGAAAGAGTTTCTTTCTGACGTTTCGCCAGCATCTGTGGCTAGCATCTTCAGAGGTCTTTCATCTGCTTCCTCAGGAGCCTTGGATGGAGGAAAGGGGGAGAAAGAAAGGGGGCAGCAAGGTCACCGAAGATCACTTGCTAAAAGAGGAGGAAATGGTGGAGGGGATTTTTCTTTCCTTTTGAAAAACTGTCTATGTGAGCCATTGGTGGGTGAAAGCCGGAAGAGGCTGGCTGCTCCCTTTTGGATGCAGAAGGTTAAAAAGAGAGAGAGAGAGATGAAAGAGGGGTGCCTTGGACTTTGGCACTGTTCCATTCTTGGAAATCATGCCAGTTCCTTAAAGTTTGATGCGCTGGGAGAAACGGGGGGGGGGGGGGGCAAAGTCCTGGCAAGGTCAGGTTCCCCAAACAGCTGAAGGAGAACACCCCCCAAACCCCCATGGGATCCAGGCATATGGGCACTGACAGTTTGGCCCCATCAGTGCCCAGCCAGGGGGGGTCCAGGGCTTGGGAGCAAAGAGGATGAGACATTAATGAAGGCTGAATCTGCTCCAACACCTTGGACAGCTCCTTGAATGCTTTAAGGCCATGGTAGCTGCAGGACTGGGTGCTTGTTGACCATTACCTCCCCTGGGCATGCTGGATGGGGGATTCTGGGAGTTGTAACTTTATAAAGTATCACCCCTCTCCCCTTTCTGAGGCAATGATCCTTGGCCTGCCAAGGTCCTGCCTGGTCCAAGGAAGACTGGCCCGCTTTCCCACAGCGGCAGCAGAACCAAGGGCTTCAGAGGGGTAGATGCCCTACACACACATCTTTAGGGACCCCAATGGTCCTCCATTGGTCAGTAGGGGGTCCCAGGGCCAGTCCTGGCATTTCTCTCCCCCCAGAGCCACCTCCTCCTCCTGGTGTAGATGGGAGGTCCTCTCCTTCCCTGCTGAGTCTTCCTGGGCAAGGCTTTCTGCCGCTTTGGCCAGAGCAGCTCAGAGGCGGTAGAGGAGAGTGGCCAACCAAGGTCAACTTCCAGGTTTGCCAGCCACAGGCTGAACTTCCCTGTCACCCCTGAATGCAGGGGAGACCTCTGTCTTCTTTCTTTCTTTCTTTCTTTCTTTCTTTCTTTCTCCATTTCCCCCTCCTCTGCCTCCCTTGCCTCCGTCAGTGGCACAAGCAAAGTAATATCTGCCGATACGAAGCCATACATCTTGGCGGGTGACAAATCACTTTTTAATTGCCTCAAGGAAGAAATCCATTAGTCTTGCCTTTACGTGAGAGTCATAATAACATTCAGCTGAGTGCAAGATGGATGGAAGTGTGGAGTCCAGGGGTTGAGAGGAACCCAGGAGAGGGTCCGTCCTCTCAGTCCCTCTGACCATCCAGCTGCTCTGGACAGAAGCACTTAGGGGGGCAGCCCCCCCCCTCGGGCCTTTGCACCCGGACCAAACCAAGGGCTCCCCATCTTTCAAAGGACCTGAATCTCACCTCTCCCACAAGCAGGCTTTATGGACCTCCCTTGAGGCCCCCGAAAGCATGCGCATGAGTCACCCTATGAGGAGGGACTTGCCAGGAAGGATTGGGACCACAAGTGTTTTAAGACATAGCATTAAACACCAAAGTCATAATCATCAAATCGGATTTCCCATTTCTTTGTATGATTGTGAGAGCTGGTCAGCAAAGAAGGCGAATAGGAAGAGAATCAGCTCATTGGAAATGTGGTGTTGGAGGAGAGTTCTGAAGACACCAAGGATTGCTAAGAATAATAATAAATGAGCCAGAGAGCAAATCAGTCCTGAACTCTCCATAGAAACCAAGACTGAGGCTGTCATACTTTGGACATATCATGAGAAGCCATGGCTCCCTCAAGAGGAAAATAACACTTGGTAAGGTGGATGGCAATGGGAAGAGAGGAAGACCATCTCTAAGGTGGATGGACTCAGTCAAGAAAGCAACAGCTGCCCTGGCTTTGCAAGACCTGAGCAGCAGGTTGGATGAATGGGGGGGTCTTGGGATCTTCTGAAAGGTGGCCTCCTCTTTCAAGCCAGTGTGGGGCTGGTCGGTCATCTTCTTCCTTGGCATCTGGGTCCCATTTGAAGCCAGGAAGACACTTCCCTCAGAGGACAGCTCCCCATTCCCTTCCCATCAGTCTTCTTTTATATGAGACTCTCTGATGCTCATCTGCTGAGTGAAACAATAAATGTTTGCAGGAGAATGTGGAGCTTTTTGCAGCTAGAAGAGCACTTGAGGATCCCTCCATACCCCAAACATCTCCCACCCTGCAGGTAGAAGACCAGCATGTCAGGAGAAAGGAGGGGCCCAGCCTTGCCTTTTCTTCCCTGATGTGCTAACCTTCTAAGTACAGGGATTGTTACTTTTTCCTGATGATGATGGAAGAGGAGGAGGAGGAGGAAGAGACAAGCTTTGCTCCTCCTCCTCCTTCTTTTACACTCACATCTGTAATTTTCACCATCTCTCCCTTTTGGATACACTTGGGAACTCATTATGTTTTGAAATATAGGACAAATTACTTTTTTTTAGATAATTACCTTAAATGATTAGGCTTATGATATCCCTGATTAGTCAGAAATTTAGGAGGAATCATGAATTTTAGATATGATAATTGGAAACTGTTTTTTTTTTTTTCTTTCTCTCTTGAAAATGATGAACAGATCACTCTCTCTCTCTCACTCTCTCTCTCTTCTTTCTGTCTTTTAGTAAAAAACAGGCTAATATACTCACTGCAAATTCTCCCTTGTGGCGCTCAGGCGGAGTGGCTGTGGCACTTTGGCTCCTTCAGAGCAAAGAGGAGTTGTAATGCTACATCTTGGTGGGGGCCCTTTTGCAAGGGACCATCCGCAGCCCCCCAGCAGTTTGCTTCCTCGCCTCTACATTGGGATTGCAGCCCCTGGAGCCCCCACTCCACCTTCCACAAGTAACAAAACAGCATTTACTTTTACTTCAAACAAGGAGAATCACACTTTTGAAAGCTCCTCCATAGAAGTGCAGTTTGCCTTCAAAACAAGGCTCGCGGTTGCTGTACACCTTGTTTTAAGCTTTGGTGGGTTTTCCCCCAAAACACAAAACAAAGGTGAGCTTGCTGTCCCTTCTGGTTCTGGTGGGGGGATCATCCATGGTGGGGGCAGGGGGCCAGGATTGGCTCCCAGATCCCCCGGAGTTGTCCCATGAAGACCTGTGCCATGACTCCTGGGGAGGGGGCATGGATTCTGCTCCTCTTGGCCCATGATGCAAACCCCCTCCTTGCATCCTGATTGTCTTCATCCCTTGGGGACTGTTCAATCCTTTCCTCCATTTATTTGTCTCAATGCCATTAACCTGTGATTTCAGGCTCTTCTGGGGTTAATAATGTATTAATGTCCAAGTAATTGGTCAGGCGGACAGAATTAGGAAAGGGGGATTGAGGACGCCTGAGGGCAGCTGCCCAGGCAGGCCCTCCATGCCAAGCCTCTTTTCTCACCTAGCCTCTGTTGGGTCTCGGGGCAGGAGGGGCTGCAGGCAGAGAAGGGGCACGATTGGCATTCTGTCCCTGGGGTTCCTGTGTGGGGTGCCATCTCAGGGGGCACAAAAGCCAGGGCAGCGCCCATCACCAGCCAGCCACTGATGATGTTTGGTCCTTTTTGGAGGGTCTGCAACACACACACACACACACACACACACACGTGTCAGGCTCTTGCCATGAATAGCTGTTTTGGACCCACCCAGACCTTCCTAAGAGGCTCCTGTTGCAGAATGGGAAAGAAGGGGGCCCTGGAGCAGCATCACTCAAACACACACTCACACACACACCAGCCTCCACGAAAGACACCTGCTGCTTCAGTGCATTAATTGTGCTAGCTGGTGGCCATGGCAACCCTATTCAATACCATAAATAGAACTAAAAGCAGCCAAGAAAAATCATCATCATCATCATCATCATCATCATCGTCAGTCTCCCAGTCTGCCAGGTGTGACTGACTGGAGTTTTGAACCATCCGTGATCCAGATCCTCTCCAAAAATCCAGGCATCAGGAATTGTCACCAAATGACATTCCAAGTCACCACATGTTTTACAGTTGTGCTCTCCTGGCCATTCAGATGCTTTCTTGGTCCATCTGGAATTGTTTCTGGGGCCCCATGTTTTTCCCAGGGGCCCTGAAATTCTCCATAGCTCACACCCATTTCCGTCTCTTTGTCTGATGATAGAGAGAGAGAGAGAGAGAGAGAGAGAGAGAGAGATTCCTGATTGGGTGCAAAAATTTCTGTTGCAAAGCAAAGGGACCCTCAATGCCCAGCTGCAAACAAAGGCAACTGCTGTGGGAAGGGAGCCTCATTTCTGCTTTAGAAAAATGGCGCGTGTCCCCAAGTAGATAAATTAGCTTTGCTTTGGGGATGGACCTCTACAAAAGAGGGGTGCATGGGTGCCCCGCTTTGCAAAGCTGTGTCCATCCAAATGATGAGGATGGCAACAATGTGGGGTGGACTGAGATGGTGAGGGGCAATCCACACCAGAAGGGAGCCATTTTTAACTGTTCCAGGCTGAGGGGGGAGGTGGCACATTCGGAAACACAGAGGTGCATCATGGCCGTGGGGCCATGGCTGTGCCCCCAAGCAGAATCCCCAAATTTGGGGGTCTGTGTGTAAGAAAGGAGACCTCAGACTGGCCAGGTGACATCCTTTTTCTCACTATGTCCAGCATGTTACCTCAGTGGACTCAGCGGATACTGTTGTGTGCCTTTGGGTCATTTCCGACATAGGATGACCCCATTGCAGGGTTTTCTTGGCAAGATTTGTCCAGAGGGGTATTGCCACCATGGCCTTCCTCTGAGAATGAGAGAGTGTGACTTGCCCGAGGTCACCCAAATCCTGGTCTCCCAGAGTCCTACTCCAACACCCAAACCACTACGCTGCATTAGCTGTCAAACTAAAATTGCCATCCCTACATTCCAAGCCAACTTTGGAAGATCCTGCAGTAGCAAGATACAGTAGCTGAGGGTTTTGAGATAATTCCTGAGAAATAGGATTTCAGTGGACAAAGCAAAACACTTTGGGGGGTGCCAGCGGGGCTCAGGTCCTCCTGGGTGCAGCTCTCCATGTGGGGCAGTGAGAGGAGGAGGCCAACACTGAGCAGATGTGGCATCCAGTTTCCCAGGAAAAGCACTTGTTGCGAAGGTGAATTCAGAGGCGGCCACTTGGGAGATCCACCAGAGAAACTCCAAGGATAGGGAGAGAGAAGAAGGATGGTGTGTTAGCAAAGATGCCTCATGGCCTCCTTCAAAGCCGCACTCACCTGCCGCTGTCTGGGCTGGCAGCTGCCATAGGAGAAGCGTAATGACTCTGGAAGGAAGTCACATCACATTAGCTTGACATGTGGAGGCAAAGGGCTCTCTCGGCTCCTCCTCAGCTCCACCTTGGTAGTTAGAGGAATAATCCTCAGGAAAGCCATAAATTACAACCCAGTGATGGGCTGATGTCTGCAGTGACCGATGCAGTGGCTGCAGAGGAAGCAGGAAGAGAGGGGGAAGGGAGCACCATGCCACAGCTCTGGGCTCTCGGGTGGACCTCTGATATGGGACCTTACACACACAAACACACACTATCTCCCATCCACCCACCTCACTTGCCTCGGCCTCTGCCACCGGCCCCTCAGCTCTCCCCTTCACCCGGTCCCCAGAGCAGGTGGTGGCCAGCTGGACACTTGGCCATGAATAATGTATCAGGCGAGAGGCCACCAGGGAGGTGCCAGTGGTCAGTGAGGTCACTTGAAGGATTGTTGAGGCTGAAACACCCCACCGGCCACCACTCAAGCCGTGGTGATTAATTGGCTGCATCACATGTGCTCTTCACCTGCCCCTCGGAAGTGTAATGAATTTAGCTGATTAGTTACAGAAAAGTTGCTTCTCTGCAGAAAACTCCAGGAAGGTCATTCCTCGATCAAAAGCAGACTGGGCACTCCATAGCTTGACTCACTTCCCCAGCCGGCTTAGTTGGCATTAACCTCAGGACTCCAAAATGCCTCCATGCTGAAATGCCAAAAGTGCCCTCCAAAGCTCAGCAGCTGCCACTTTGAATGGGATGCGAGGGGAGCTTCCCTCCAAGTGGCCCTTGGAGCCCTCTTTGCTGAGTGGCCTCACCACACCACCATTGTGTGGGGCCTCCCAGCTCCTTCCCTTTCTTGCTGGGGCTGGTCGTGTGTAGATGTGGTAGAGGAAACTCAAATCCTCTAACTCTAGAAGAAATTAGAAGACCAGGTCTGGAGGATCAAAGATCCAACTTTATTTGGGAGAAGAAATGCATTTGTGTCTCCCACTCCAGCAGAGCAGAATCTGAAGATAATGAGGAGCTCATGCACTCTCATATCATTTACCAAGATTGTTGATTCTTATTGCAAAATGTGTGATTTTGGTGGGAATCTTGCAATCCCTGCTTTTCTTTTCCATCCCTAGATTCCCAGCATCCATGCAAATGCTTTGGTTTCAGCATACTTTTGTGCATGTTCAGAGCTGTCTGGGGTGGGCTGCAGGGGGGACTGAATAACCCTAACCCTCCCCAGCCCTTGCTTGGAAATCAGCTGCTCCTGTTTGGGGAGGAAGGGGGCAAAATCCTCCCTGGGAAGGCAGGGGCTGCTTTTAATGGCTTTCCTGGCTCTGGGCCACACTCATCCTGGGAAGTTGCTCTTCCCAGCTGGAATGCTGGAGCCTGTGGTTGGCAGACTGGCGCATGATAAATGGGTGTTGATGAGTGCAAATGGTTTGTATTGTGTGGGAGAGGGGAGAGTAACAGCCTCCTGAGGCTTAGGATCCAGACTTCCAAAACAAGTTTTCACATGCTGTGTCCCTCTTCCAGCCCCCTCTGCAAAGGAAGGAAGGAAGGAAGGAAGGAAGGCTGCATGCATGGAGGGAGAGAGAATTCCCTAGCCTAATCTTGCTTTTCAGGATGCAGAACACAAAACTAACCCCCACTCCCACCGCCTCCTCTTCCCAGTTTATTTTAATGGAGTCTTGTCATATTACTGATTAGAATAAATGCAGGCTTTCCCTGTGCCTGAATATTTCATGTAAAACTTTCCAACAAAGAAGGGGATTGATTTGCAGCTGTCACTTGTGATTTAAACATTTAAGCAGAGAAACCATCAGCCTATAATTAGAGATGGCCCAGACTTTCTTCCCTATGTTACCTTCCTTTTCCTCCTCCCCCTCTTCTCTCCCCACACTTCTCACAGGCTTCCCTGCTCCACACAGTGCTAGCCCAGAATTAGCATCTCATGTTGATATTTACTTTGGAAGTAGCCTTGCCAGACCAAGTGCCCTGATGTGCCCACATTGCCCTTTCCATTGCCAGCCTTTTCCTCCTCCTTGTCTTTCATCTGCATGGCAATTGCATGGGAGAAGAGCCTCCCAGACCTTGTGGCAATCTCTCCCAGCAGCAGTTACACATCTTGAAGTAACTTTTTATGGATAAGAAGCAGAAGAATTGGCAGGGGAACAGGGCCAGCCTACACACACACACACACACACACACACACATACACAACAAAACTAGTAGGCCTTGGTTATCATAAAAGGAGAGGAAATGGGTCATTATTTATCACATTAGTCTTATACTGTTAGAACAGTTCCTTGAAGGTTTGCTACTTTGAGGAGCTGTCCAGGGTCCTGAAGCTCCTTTGTGTGTGTGTGTGGGATTTCAGCACCTTGGATAGTGCCATTGCAGTTTGGACCAGAAGCCCACATTGGCTGACCCACTGACCTGGAGGTCACCAGGCCTTAGAGGTCATCCAGTTCACCCTCCTTCTCCAAAGCAGAGCAGCTCCATGATGCCTGAGATAGAGCTGTCCAGGCCCACCTCTTTTCATTGTTTCCTTAGCATCCGTCCATCTCTGCCCAATATGGACCCAGAGGGGTGATAGGAAGGGCCTTATCAACATCAGGCCTGTGTCTCTTCCCACTGAGCTAGTTTCTCTACCCATGGATGGAGCGCATCCTCAGAAGTCTCATGTTCTCAGAGAGCTACCCTCCCTCGGTACCAATGCTAGAAGCCCTGGGGGTCCAGGAGGGAGGGAGGGAGGGTGTCCCCCCTCAACCTGAAACCGTGGCTTGGCTTTCCATCTTGAATCTCCCTCCTGGATTGGCAGCCCAGCTTTCTGCCTTACAAGCGTCCAGGGAGCGGATTAGCTCTTTTTAATTTAAAACCTTCTATTTATAGATGCCTCCATAGGGGCCTGCTTTATTTGAGAGAGGCATGCACATGCTCCCACGCTTCTCCCCCCTTACACACACACACACACACACACACACATAATGGGGAACTTCTTGAGGGATCCAGAGTCACACCAGGTCTTGTGTCCTGGCAGATCTCTCCAGAGAAGGAACTGCTTGGAAGCTGCCTGGTATTATTATTTGTGGCCTGCTGGCAGATCACATTGAATCGATTCTAGTCAGGCACTGGAGATCCATCCATCGCTCATTTCCAAAGGCATCAGCCGTATCCTGCAGAGGGGTCCATTGTCTTAGTGGCCGTTGTCGGTGTTGACCTGCAACGACTCGCTCTCAGCATCAACTTTTGGTTTCCCACCAGGAGCAGCCTGGGTTGCCATGGATTTGTTTTGTCAGGTGTCTGGTATTTTCTAATGGATGTTGTTCCACGGCTGAGTCACGCTAACCTGAATGTGGATCTTGAAAGACAGAGAGAGAGACCGCACAGGATTGGGAAGGCTCAGATCCAGCTGTGCCAAGGCAGAGGCAGGCACCGTAGGGCCCCTCAAGTGCTTTTGGACTACCATTTCCATCACCCATCCTGGCTGGGGATGATGGGAGATGGTGTCCAGCAGCATCTTGAGCAATCCTGGGTCCCATTCCCTAGTAATGCGTCCAGTTGGGTTTTCTCTTCTGTGTAAGCTAGCCCTTCTCTATGAGCTTCCTCAGAAGGACACATAACCCTTGAGGCGGATGGGACCCAGTCAGGGCCACCATAATGCCCATGGCTGAGGCCTCCCTGGCAGGTCCAGTCGTTAGCTGCCTCCCTTTCTGGCTCTCCTGTGACATGGCCTTTTCCACAGTGGCTCTGGTGCTATGGAACCACCTCCTGGCCACCAACCGTGGCCTCATTTTTGTACTGTTAAAATCTGGCTACTGGCAAAAGCAAGCTTTTGATGCACAGCTGACCATGGTGTTACCTATTGGGCTGTGGGTTACATTTTTGCTCCATTCGTCTGTTTTGGACAGTTCCTCCAGGCGGAGGACAGGAAGGAGTGGTCCTTGAAGCCCGCCCTCTCCTTTCCCCATCTTGCCACGGAGAAGCCATCATTCTGCCTTGCCTGGAGCTCGTTCTGCCATCCTCAGCCATCCGGATCTGCAGCCCAAGGAGATTTTGTGCTGCATCTACCTTTCGTTGTTGTCAGATAATCTTTTGTTTTATTTTTCTTTCACCCAGTGAAGTATATGATTTCACGCACACACAAATGCTGTAGGGAAGTTATCTCCGATAATTTCTCTGACGCTCTTCTAAGGAACTGCTCCGACATTTCTGACATCTCTCCCAACACTTGTCGGTGGTCGCTAATGGCAACAGAGGGAAAGCATTTGACAAGAGTTTGCTTTGGCTCTTCTTCCACTGGAACGCAGCCCAAGGAAAGCCACTCTGTTAGTGTGTACCCGTGTGTGTGTGTGTGTGTGTGTGTGTGTGTGGCGGCCGTGCGTGGATGGGTGGGCATGTTGTATCCCATTTTCCCATGGCTGGGAGAGAGGAAAAGAAAATAATGGCTCCAAACATTAACTTTCTGGACACATGAGAGAAAGTGGTTCTGGATCATTTAGGGAAGGCAGAATCCTGGGATCATAAGGGTTGGGGGGACCCCAAAGGCCATCTACTCCATCCCCTTGCCAACATGGGGAATCCAACACCTAAAGCATTCCTAAAAGCTGGCCCTCCAGCCTCTCTTTGAAGAACTGAAAGGAAGAAAGGAGACTCAGTTGCTCTTTAGGCCGCCAACACTGCTGTCAAGCAGCACTTACCAACAGGAGGTTCTTCCACATGTTCACTATGAACGTTCTTTCCTTGTCATTTGAATCCACTGGATTCAAAGGGTCTTACTCTCTAGAGAAGCAGAAAACAAACTCACTCCATCTTCTACAAGATTAAATCCCTTCAGACGTTTCAAGATGGCTGTCATGCCACCTCACAGTTGCCCCTTCTCCAAGCTCCCTAAACCATTCCTCATTATGTCTTTGGTGTCCAAACCTTGGTCTTCTTGGTCACCCTCCACTGGACATGTCCCACTTTGTCAACATCCTTCTTGAATGCAGGTGACCGAACTGGGCACAGGATTGGAGTCCAAGTCTGACCAAACCACAGTAGTGTCCCTTGGTGTGGGCAGTATAGTTCTGTTGACAATGCAGTCTAGAATTATATTGTCCTTTTTTGCCACCGCATCACACTGTTGGCTCATGTGGCCAAACAAGACCTCTAGATCCCCTTTTGCAAGTACTGTCAAGCCAGTTGTCATGCATCTGATAGAACTGCCTAACCATAGTACCATACATTTCTTCCTACAGAAACTGGTTTTGTTAGCTCTGGCCCAGTTCCTTCATCTGTCTTCCAAGCGTGGTGTCATCTGCAAATTTGATTAACATCTCGCTCTTCCCTCGTACAAGTCATTCATAAAGATCTTGAACAACAAGACTGGGCCTGGGATCGAGTCCTGCCCTCTCTTTTCTCCAAGATGACAGGGAACCATCATCGGCCTGTCAGCTGGCAGCGATTCCACCCAGCAATAGCATGGTCTAGCCTACATTTTACCAGCTTGTCTGCTAGAATATCATGGGGTGAGAGTTTTTCAGGTTTCTGTTTGAGAAGAATGTTCCAAAATTCACAGCTTTCTTCATAACTTGTGATCCAAAACACTGAAATGTACGGATAAGCAAGACTGCTCAGTTTGTCAATCCCAGCAGGCATCCTTAATGCTGAAGCACCAAGCCTTGAATCCAGAGCTGCCCATCTGTGGAGCTGAATAGGCTTTGCCACCTTCTTCCTTCCCCCCCCCCTTCCCCATCATGACAGCTTCCCAGTCTTTGAAGACCAACATTGCAAGCAGGGACAAAGTGGTCTTCCCCAAGCTGGGAATGGCTCTGTAACCTGTTGAATTTGTTCTTCAGAAAGGAAGAGAAAGCCAGGTTGTGGGCTGGACCAGGGCTCCATGAGACCAGGGTTCAAATCCCCTCTTAGCCATGGAAATGCACTGGTTGAGCTTGGGAAAGTCACTTGCTCACAGCCTCAGAGGAAACCATGGGCAAACCTACACTAAAGCAATCTTGGCAGGAAAACTCTAGGATAAGGTCCATATATTGCAGTCAGTATAGTACAGAGGTTTGAGTATGGGAGTAGGACTGGGGGACCAAAGTTCAAATCCCCAGTTGCCCATGGAAACCCAGTGGGTGACCTTGGGTAAGTCACACTCTCTTGGCTTTGGAGGAAGGCAAAGGTGGCAAACCCGATCTGAACAAATCTGGCCAAGAAAAACCCATGAGTGCTTCACTTTAGAGTCATTGTAAGTCAGAAATGACTTGAAGGCAAACAACAACAAGAGGGAGAATGAATGCCATTCCCTTCATTTTTAATAAGAACTTGCCAACATTTGCAGATTTCTTATTAAACAGGGTAGAAAGAATTTAAAGATTAGTTTGAATCCCATCCCGGTGGATTAGTTTGAATCCATCACTCCGTGTCCTAGCCTCTGGAGCTGCAGAAAACAAGCTCACTCCATCCTCAGTATGACATGCTTTCAAATACTTAAATATGGCTAAATATTTGAAAAGATAGCATATTGAGGATGTCATATTGTTAGTCCTGACTAGAATAGAGTCATTGAGTCAATTGGATACCTACTTATTGACTCACCATTCAATAGTTGACTGAATGGGTCTACAGTAGTTGGGACTCGTCATGGGGTTGCACCCTCTTGGAAGGTGTGTCCCTCTTCCTCCGTGCCTCCATTGCCCCCTTGGTTCCCTGGAAGGGGAAGAGCAGCCTCTCAGAGTGGTTCTCCATGGCACCATGGGGCAAGGGGCAGCAGGCGCATGGGCAGGGGCACTATTGGGGGCACAATGTCTGCAGTCAGCAGAACGGCGGGTGATGCCTTCAAGCTAAACATCTCCAGTTCCCCAAGTCTCATTTCATAAGGCTTGGTTTTCAGACCTTTGATCTTCATGTCTCTTCTTTCTGGACACCTTCCAGCTTGTGCTCAGGACGGGATGCAAGACTCCTCCAGGTGAGGTTTGGCCAAAGCAGAATTAAGTGGGAAACTACTTCTCTGGACACTATCGTCCTGTTGACACAGCCAAGAATTGCATTGGCATTTTTGGCCACTGCGTCAGACTGCTGGCTCGTGTTTACCCTGTGGCCATCTAAAATCTTTCCATCTTTCTCACACATCTTGTTTTCAAACCATCACCATTCATTCTATTGTTCCTGCCTAAATGTAGTACCTTGCATCTATCCCTGTTGAAATTCATTTTGTTAGTTCTGTGTCCATGCTTTTTGAAACTAGAAACTGCACTGCAAAATTCAGAGAAGTGATAAAAGCAACAGAGAGTTGCATTCTGGTTTGTGTATTAGTTCTGGGATGAGGAGTTAGGGAGTGTTTGTATCAAAAGGGCAACTGGACCAATTCCTCCCCCACCTGGTGGCTCCGGTGAACACCTGTTGGCTTCCACTCTTAATTTGGGGTGGCTGGCTTCAAAGTGTTGCCCACTCCTTGTCGCTGACTGGGATTAATATCCTCTGAGATGAAGCCAGGCAGCCAAACAATGCCGTCAGAATTAGAGAGTGATTTGGGCTCCTGTAGTCATTAAGATAAAAGGCCCACTAATGAGCCCAGCCTTCCTGGATGCTTCCACCGTGACTGGATTTGATTTAGGAGGAAAGAAAGGGCAGGAATTGGGGGAGACCCCACCCCAAAAGAAGAGGTCACCCACCCACCAACAACCCAATCTGGGCATCTCAGGAATAATGAATTGGTTGCAAGGAGCCTTTTTGATGGGAGCAGTGGTGGGAGGTGCACTGCATTTTTAACTTCATTCGTATGTTTTTAAGTAATTTGATGCTTTTAAAATTTCCATGGTCTCTTAATGTGATGGCTTGTTTAACTGTGTTACCTTTTAAATTGTCAGGTTTTTTGAAGCTTTATCTTGTTTGAGCCTTTTTGCAATCTGCCTTGGGTCCCAGACTGGGAGAAAGGTTGGGTATACATGTAATAAATAAATAGAACCCTTTGCAGAAGCATCCATGGGGAACTCTGGGGTTCCTGGCCTGGGCAGGGAGGAGACGAGGCTTCGGGGGCCCTGAGGAGCCCTCTCCCATGAGGTTGCTGCCTCTGAAGCAGCCATTGCCACTATTGTCTCTGCAGCGCTTCAGCCCTGCAAAGTCTGGCCAGCCGCACTGCTGCCATTAGCCATTGGGCTACAAGGAGCCATTCAGCCAAGAACTCATGCCAGGGGTGTGGGCAGGAGGGGAGCAGGTGCCCTTCAGCCAGGCTTTTTCCCGCAAGGGCATTGAAAGTGAAGTCCTGCACGCCATCCTTTCTCTCCTAGCAGCACAGGGCATGCTGGGAGGGCTCCTGTTGGCCACCTGAGATGGAAGGGAAGCTGCCTAGCTGGCCAAAAGCAAAGCCAAAGTGGGCAGGAAGGGGAGGGTCCCCACTGTCCGGCTTCCATCACCTCCCCCTGGCCTGGAGCAAGCTGGACCAGTTCCCCAGAAGACCAGCAGCTGTCCATCGCTCTTTCTTTATGTAAATTTTAATGTTGTAAGCTGCCCCGATTGCTCTGCAGAGGGGCGGGATATAAATTATTATTATTATTATTATTATTATTATTATTATTATTATTATTATTCCTCCAGTTTCCCAACTAGGGGAGAAATGAAATGTGGGACAAGAAGAATTATGGCAATGACAGCTGCCTGGTGCCAGGTGTTTATGCAAATACACCTGGCGGCTTTCCTGCATCTGCAAGTGATGAATGCAGGCCCCGGAAAGACCCTCCTGCACTTCACACACACACACACACACACACACACACACTGGCAGACACACACACATTGGGTACAGAGCCCTGGAAGCAGTCACTTTGCCCCAACTCAGATAGACAGAGTTATATATTGCACAGAATATTTCCATCACATAAAAAGCCATTTTAAAAAAATCCACCAGATTCTCCCTATATTTTATCATCCAAAAATATGTCCTGCACCGAAGAGAGAATATGGAGCCTTAAATCCTAATGCTGCTTCCAAGTACAGGAGAACTCATTGAATCAATGGGATTTACCTCCATGTTGAATCACCTTTTCGGACGTTTTCACACGGCGCTTTTGGAGGACGCTAGCCGGCCTCCGTCCGGCCCCACTCCGGCTCCATTTCCAGCTTGTTCACAGTGCGCGGCGGCAAACCCCGCCCCTTCCGGTGCCATCCCCGCGTCCGTCCGGCTCCTTGCTCCGTGTGTTCAAACGCACGGAGCCGTAAGTCCGGCCTCACTCCGGCCGAAAGACCTGTAACTCCGGCTTCTGTGGCTTAAAGGTAATTCTGGGTGTCCAAAAGGAATTAGCCTGCCGCCGCCGGAGCCATTCTGGAATCAGCGGCACGGCCTGTTCCGGAATGGCTCCACCCGGCTTTAGGGAGGGTAGTGTGAAAACGCCTCAGTGGTGGACTGGGCATCAGGGCTTGGATTCCCAGCTGGCCCACCTTCTGCCCTTTGCCTCCCACTTCTTTCCTAAACCCAGTGTGGCACATTGTGGCACATGCAAGCACACAGACCCCGCTCTGCACACTGATGCACACACACGCACATGCACATGCACAGAGGCCCAGATGGGAGTCCTCCTGCCCTGCTCTCTCCCAAGGATACACATCAGGGCTGCGGGTGCAGATGATCATCCTTGTGGGGTGCCGTTGCTTTGCCAGTTCCCAGATTCCCATCAGGAGCCTTTGTCAAGTGCAAAAGGAATTCAGGGACAGAGGAGCACCTCATTCAAGGCTTAGCAAGTGATTAGCAATGGAGGCTGCCTAATGGGGAAGAAGGAGGGAGGAAATGAGGAGGGGAAGAGTCTCTCTGCAGAAATGCTGGCTTCCTTCCCTGCTGCCCCTCTGCCCTGGAAGAGAGGAGGAAGAAATGCCACCTGTGGCTTCTTCAGCCTTGGAGCACTGAGTGCGAGAGACATGCAGAAACCCCCTCTCTCCACCAGCTTTTCCACAGGCAGCAGCTAGAGGATGGTCCTTCCCTTGACCTCTGGGCCAACTCTGTGGTGGAAGGGATCGGCCAGGCAAGCTGTCCTCCGCAGGGGTTGGGTTCAGGCTGAGAGTGATGAAATCCAGCAAGGGTTATTCGGGGTTTTGAGGGAGGAGGAGAAGGGGGTCTTCTGCAGGCTCTCTCTCTCATACACACACACCAACACACACCCTCTCAAGGCTGCAGGCATTTGGAGAAGTGATGCCTTGAAGAACTAGGGATCTCCACCACCTGGGCAAGCGGCAAAAGAGATCCACCAGCTTTGGTCTGAGGGATCCACAGGCCCTCACCTCCATCCCTTCACACACACACACACACACACACACACACACCAGAGTTTCCCTGCTGCTCTCCTCCTCCTCCTCCTCCTCTCCCAAAACACACTCCCTCCTGACTGCCTCTGCATGACAAGATGCTCTGTTCCCTGTCATGTTCCTCACCTTCCCTGCCTGAAGCCCAGAGATGATTTCTTCCATTCTGGCCAAAACAAATGCCTTCTCCTGTGATTCTTTTTCCTCTTTTGATGTCTTCGCAGTGTCTGCTTTCGTGCGACAACTGTGACATGCAGGTGAGGAATCAGTCACACACACACACACACACACACACACACACACACACAACCTACTTTGCATTAGGGCAGGCGAGGTCAGCTTTGGGCCTGCCTGACTTTTCAATCCCATTGAAGTGCATATTCGCCCATGAGGGAGACCCCAATTACACAAGGGCAAAAAATCCTGTTACCTGCATAGAGGCAAAGGTGATGCCATGGATCAGGAGCCTGACGGATATGTTAAAACAACCCCCTTCTTGGAGAAAATAGGAATTGCATGACTTAGTTTCAGAAGCACTTTGCAAATCATGGCCACAATCCCATGGAAGATTGCCTGCACTCGGTTCTAGGCTGGATTGTGGTCAAACCAAAACTATGAATCCTCCTGGCTTTCCAGCTAGAGTAGGCCTATTGATTCAATGACCCAATGGTGAGTCAACAAGTTGACTCAGTCAACAGGATTCAGATGTCAAAGCTGCCTTATAACACGTTGGGCCTTTGGTTGCTCTAACCTGGTGTTGGCTCCCAGACTAAGGACCGATCCAGCAACCGTCCGCATGCAGGCTTGTGTTGCACCCTGAGCTGCAGCCCCTCAGCCTTGGGGTTACCATTAAGTGCTATGTGATGCCAACAGGCCATAGAAACACCTGTAACTAAGACAGGGTGCAATTCTGTGGACTCTCCCCTGGGCACTTTTGGGAGCCTTCGGTAGACAGCACAGTTTCTAAAAGATGTATTTATCTTTCCCAGCTCCCCTGAGAAGACCCCAGGTTTGCCCCCAAAAAGGAGAGGCATCACTGCCTGACTCCATAGGGATAGATGGTATTTGCAGAAGAGGAAAGATCTCCCTGCGTTTCACCCCCACCAGCCTCCCATCTGGCTCATCACAAAGGAAGATGTCTTCCTGAGCCTTTTCCCTGGCAGGCATGTGTCTGGGTGTCTGGGTTTATGTGTTCATATGATGAGGAAGGGAAATATAGTTCTTTTCCCTCAGCAATGGCCACTCAAAAATAAAAGAGCATTTCTCTACATTCTAGCCAATGATGCAGCGCTCCCTGCCGTCCGTTTGGCAGAAGCGCCAGGCCAGCTTTGCTTTTCTAGGAGTTATCTAGTCCCCAACTGAAGCACTCCAAAGAGACCCCCAAAGAGGGGCAATCCACCCTCCTCCCAGGCAGCCTGTGCCACAGCCAAGCAGCTGTTACCATCGAGACGTTCTTCTTCATCTTTAGGAGGAATCTTTTTTAGCAGGGGAGACCCTGCCCCTTCCACCCCCAAAATGACCAGCTAGGTAAACCCTGCATGGGGCAATCTTCCCAGCCAGCCAGCTAGCCAGCCGCCTTTCAGTCTTTCTGGCTGCTGCAGTTTCTTAGAGAGTCCCATTGGGCTAAAACCCAGCACAGCTGCCAATCCATTATTTTGAGTCCCTTTGTTTATATTCCAGCAGGACTCAACGTGGCTTACAGAATAAATAGAAAGAGGTCCAATCCAAGTCAAACCACATGCCCTCAATAACACACTGCAAGCCAAGACCCTGCTCTGCTCCACCCTTTGACTGAATCTTCCAAATCCCCCTTTCTTGGCAGCAATCACCCCCCAAAAAAAGAAAAGGGGGAAAGTAGTTGCACCAAGGGAAGCATGGGGTGGATATTTTTGTCCCTCAGAAAGGGCCAGTCGAGGCTGAGAACCCCATCAGGCTGGTGGCACTGGTGCTGGCAGCTGCCAGGTGCAGAGAGTGGCAAGTGGCGGAGGAGGCAAGATTGCCAGGATTGGCAACCAGGCTGCAACAGAGTAAGAAGCACAGCCTGTCGTGCATTGGATTGGTTTCGGGCAGCAATGGAGCAATGGAGAGAAAGTGCAGCAAGACACTGGGACAAGAGAAGGGCTGCTTCAACTGGGATTGTAGGACTGGCAGCTCTTGGAGGGGGGACTGCCAGAGAAGCTGGGTGCATTTTGGAGGAAGGCAAAGGCTAGAGTATTCATTGCCTTTGGGAAAAGCCTATGACTTTCATTCATGGGGCACCATAAGTCAACAGGTGACTGGAAGGCACACACACAACACACACACACAGACACACAAGGGCTAACAACCTGGGAAACTTTAATTCCCAACATATATCACAGTCCATTTGCAATGTTACCTTAAGGCCCAGGAACATCTTAAATTTGTTTGTGTAAGGAGTAAAATGCACTTGTTATTATTTTCCGTTACTTGGGGCGGGGGCTAAAAAGAATTTCCAGGTGCATTTTGAGGGATTTTCCTTTCTCATCCCCCAAAATTAGGTCACCTTATTCCTTTTTTAAGATGGATTCTTTCTCATGAAAAAAGAATATCAAAGCAAAAAGTACTTTAACAAATAATTTGACACGTTTTTAATTGTATTTTAACAGTTGTAACGGTAACAAGTAAGTTGGTGGGGATTGCATTGAGTGGTGTCATGAATCTACTTTCCAAGCTCTGGTTCCCGGTGGAGCTCCAGGGATCACCCCTGTTTCTGGTTTGGGTCAGCTTCATGTTCTGAGTCCATTATATCCCATCTCTGCATCACTCTAAATAAATGCTTTTCAATTAGCCAGAGTCTGCACTGTTTTTTTGCATGCAGCTTAACAGTTTCATTCCATGTGGCTCTGTTTGCATCTTTCCTAAACATGCACCTTTGTGTAAAGAACTTTCCCTAAAATACACTTTTCTGTATATCATTTCTCACAATGTATGTGTATTTATCCAGGCACATTTTGAGCCAAGAAGAAACAGTGCGAAATCTCGAGAAGTTGCAGAATGTGAACCATGCCTCTGTTCCTGTGCATCTATGGGTCTGGGGAGTGTGGGTTAGCTTGATTAACTTTAAAAATGCAAACCCAAACAGAATCCTGTGAGTGCCTTTTGCTTCTGTAAGTTCCCCTGTGGAAGAGACTGGGCATTTTTGTCCAATGTCAAATGCCTGGATTCAGTTCAAGAACTTGCAGAGGTGGGAATGGGCATGCCATGCCTTTGCAAATGCCAAGGAGTCAGCTGTGCATTTGGTTGCACATTTGGCTGCCATTTCATACAAAGGTTGCTTACCAACATCCATCCCCCTCCATCTCCTTCTCTCCTTTTTTTACCCTTGGCTTCCCTCCAGCCCTGAGCTGCTGGGAGCCCATTCACCAGTTGCATTATTGTCTTCTTATAGGATTGCTTTATTGTTTTATGGTGGTGATGCAAATTCTCCATGGGATTTGGGCAGATGAGAAGTAGTGTGGAAATAGTTCTGATAAATAGATAAACAAACCTGCCTGAAGGAAATGCCATTGTGTTCAAAGCTCCAGTAGGTTTGCATGGGATGGGCTGCGGGGCTGCGGGTTCCTTCTGGGCCTAGCTCTGCTTCGAGAACAGCAGCACTAGGAGTGTTTCTTGAAATGCAGGCCTGCCTGCCACCTTTGTGTAACTGGATGGGCTTTCTAGGCTGAACGGAGCTGCTGTAACTTCCAGGAGTTTTCAACAACCGCTCCCAGAATCCCCTGTCCAGCTTGTACAGGTGGAAGAAGCCAGGCTGGGAAGGCCAATCCATCCCTTTGGGGGCAGAGAGAGCTGCTCCGTATGGCTGTCCATCCCTTGTCTGTCTCTGTATAGTCTGTCCTCCCACTGAGCTGCCTTTGGGGAGATAGTGCCAAGGTGCGTGCGCCATCTCATTTCTTGTTTCCCTGCATTCAGCTCATTCAGCTCGTTCCTGTGCATATTATCCTTCTTTTGTTGCTTTAGTTCACTTTTATGTAAATCACCTTGAACTTTGGAAAGGCAATGAAGAAAGGAAAGGAAAGGAAAGGGGAATTTATTTTATTTATTTATTTTATTTGCATGCCACCTTTCTCTTGGAATGGGATCCAAGACAACACACAGATAAAACTGCTTTAAAATTGCTTACCAATACAATTTTAATGCAATTAAAATCATTTCATTCAAATCGTATAAAATTATTTTTAAAATACAAAAGTTAAAAAATATTTTATTTCATATATTTGGGAAGGGAAGGGAAGGGAAGGGTGTTTGGCATCTATTCCCTATCCCAGATTAGGGGGGGCTGTAGCTAAAGAGGAGGGTGAGGAGGAAGAACAGGGGGTCCTCAAAGTCAGCTTTGGCCTCTGGTGCCCTCCCATGAGCCCCCCTCCAGTCATCAGCCGGCCAGCTCAGGTCTTGCAACTCAGGGCTTCCTTGCTGGACCCTATCTGCCTGCCGCACACTCCCTCTCTTATCCTGATGCCTTCCACTTTTCCAGGCCAAGCGTGTTGTCTTTTCCAACACAGGAGTCCTCTGCCATCTTGATGTTGGAGCTGCCTCCCACATGTTCCTCTGGTGGCATCGTCATTGTTGTTCTTGTTGTTGTGTCCCTTCAAGTTGTTTCCAGCTTACGGCAACCTAAGGTGAGCCTGTCGTGGGAATTCCTTGGCCATCTTTGCTCAGAGGATGTTTGACATTGCTATCCTCTTGGGCTGAGAGAATGTGACTTGTCAAAGGCCACCCAGAGGGTTTCCATGGCCTAGCGAGGATTTGAACTCTGATCTCCCAGAGCCCTAGACCAACACACAAACCACTAAACTTTATTGTTATGCCCATTTAGATCCTGCTTTTCCCCAAAAAAAATTCTTCACAGCACCCTTCCCTGAGGAGGACCACTGCCGCATGGCTTCTCCTCCATCCGTCCTGTGACGCAGGGAGCAAAAAAGGTTCATTTCCTCACCAAGCAGCTGGTAGAGGGGGGTTGCAGGATGAAGAAGCCACTGGAGCTGCTTGCAAAACAAATAGATAAATCAATAGATAGATAAATCAGTGTTTCCAAGTGCTTGTGAGAGTGAGCGGCAGCTCTGTGGCTGCTTAGCGGCAATTCAGGGCCCATCGGCTCAGTGCACTTGGGATGCACAGCCCCACATTGCCAGGGACCAGAAACTCTGCCTTCCTGGCATTAAATCATCTCTCCCTCTCTATCCCCCAGTTGGCATCACTTGCATAACTAATTGGCAGTAGTGCATGCTGGGAAAGGCTGGGGGAGCAGCCTCAAGCAAGATGGAGCAAAGATTTGGGATTTCCTCAGTCCTGTCTTGGTGAGACCAGAGCTGTGGGGTTATTTGTGGACTGTTGGGTCAACAGGTCAGTCTTTGATTTAGCGGGCCTCTCCTGGGTGGGTTCATTGCTATGAGTGTCCAAATGGCTCCATATACTTTCCTCCAGCCGTCTGCCTTGGCTGGACCTCCATTAGGCTGAGCTGGAGGAGAGGATTCTTGTGATCCATGAGGTCAGCTGGGTTGAAGAACCACGCTGCTGTAGACCAGGCTCATGCATGCACACGGCATCCTCTTGCACAACCATTTGCCACATAGATCATGCCATGAAGAGATTTCCCTCCAAAAGAAAAGCCAGGAGGGAATGGGTGTCGTTGGAAGCAACTCCCATGTGCTTTCGTCTAAAGGGAAGCCACCATAATGGCCGTCTTGGAGGAGAGCAGGTTCCCAGGGATTGACAGAGCCTCCAAGAGCAGAGAGAAGCTGCTCTGTCAGCAGAAAGGGGAGGAAACTATGGGAGGCCATTGCGTGTGGAGAACTTGCTTAATGCATTAGTAGATAGGAGACGCCATCCATCACTCCTCAGAACGATGCCTCACTTCCACAGTGTCAAATGGTCTTTGCTCATTATCCCTAAACCACCAGCCTAGTTATTGTCTTACCAGCAATGCTCCAGGAGAGTGTCCATAATTAAATAATCACTAAACTCCGAGGCAGCCTGGCGCATCCTCAGTTCACCCCTTCTTCGGCCCCACCGCCGTCCATCCGCTCTCCAGCGCTGCACCTCCACAGCTGCCCTGTGCTGAGAAGATGCATTATTAAAATGCACTTAGAAGCATCAAATGGATGGCGCTCAGGCCAGCTACATCAAAGACAGTTTAACTGCCAGACCAGAAGGGATGATGAAGTGTGAGGTTGTTTACAAGCTCAGGATGGGCTCAGAGAGGAAGGGATGTTGCTGAAATAAATGAACTTGGTGGTGGTGGTGGTGGGAGCTAGGATGCTGAGGCAGCACCTCTGGCTCTCATGGCCTGTTTGTACCACCCCAAGGGTTACCCAAAAGCACCCCAGAAAAGGGTTTCTCTCACCCAAGGCTGAATTGCCCTGCACCCAAGGAGATGCACAGGTTCCTCGCCATCTGCTACCCTGGCACCTGCAACACACAGAGCCTCTCTCACTGCATTCAGCACTTCACAAAAGCAGTGGCATGGGAGGGAGCACTCCCTTATCTGTGTGCAAGCAATGGGCGAGGGGGGGGGGAATTACGATGTGATACTCCAGGAGTGGCATCTGCCTGCGATGGCCCACTAGCCGCCCAGAGCCTTCCCTGGCCCGGTCTGCAAAATGCTGGGATAGTTCTGCTGCCTTGGCCAGGCCTTCCTAGGCTTAGATTTTGATCACGTAACTGTGATAGATTTGTTGAGAGAGAGAGCTATCTGTCCATGTGGACATGACAGAATGATGCCATGACTGAGCCTTTCCAGGATCTCTGCAGCAGTGTTTGCTCTTAACAGGATCAACACCAAAGCCCATCAGCAGGCACAGAGAATTGCCATTTCTTACACCTTTGGTTTGTTCCTTACCTAGGGTGAAAACGAAATATTAAAGGTCCAGGGATTACCATCAAGCTATGCAGAGAGTCCAGGGAAGTTTGCAGAAGGATGGAGAGATCCTCATTTGCCCCATGGATCAGAATTACCCCTCTCCCCTTTTTAATGGTGAAGGGGAACAGGATTTTTTCTCTCCCCCAGACTAAACCATTTCATGCTTTAAAAAAAACTATTCGGGACAGGCAGCCTGAATTTTCTCCACACAGAGCAAACTGGGGAGAAAGGAGGCCAGCCGACTTCCAGAGGACCTCTCTTGGTAGGTGCCGAGGGTGCTTTGTGTTTGAAGGGAAACATCCAAGCCACCAGGCCTGGAAGAAGTCTGGTGGCTGGCTTTGTTGCTGCTTGCGCAGGTAGTCCCCAAAGTCCTTCTGATTTCCGGAGGAGGGATCGGGGCCAGTTGCCCCAGCAGCAGATGCCTGCACCACATCTGAGCTCTGAATCATCTCCATCAAGAAGCCAGAGTTTCTCCCTCTTTTGTTTTGAAAGCTGCTCTAAAATGGGTTAGTGGATCAGAGCAGATCCCCACTTTCTTATTCACAAAATGCTGCTGCCTTTTGGCTCTTGCAAGAGAACAGTCTGCATTTTCTGCTCGCCTTTACAGGGGGGGAAAAAAGGTGGGGGGACACCATGAAACCCAGCTCTTCAGACTCCAGCTCCAGTGTCTTCTATTTTTACCTCCTTGAATCCAGTTCCCCTGCTCCGCTCCCTTTATTGCTTCCCTTTGGAGGAGTGAGCATCCATGCCCTCCTTCTTGGCACGCATTTAAGGCACGGCTGCGCAGCCCGTATGGCGCTGTGCTGTGGAGGTCATCCCCAGGACACTCCAAGGCCTCTTCTCCCCTGCGCATGGACACATGCGTGCAAGATGGAAGCCCCCACGCCACAGCCACGGTGTGTCCCTTCCAGGCAGCTCCCTTCAACCCCCAGTTGTCCTCCCATGGCTGCAGCAGAACCAGTTAGCAGAAAATGTTTTCCAGGGCCACAAAGATTTCTAATATTTAAAGCTTCAAATTGACTTTGCTGAGAATAAAGACAGGCAATTTACTGTTGAGTGCATGAATCCAGACTGTTGTGGCAAGACCCGGCAGTTGGTGCAAGCTATGTATTGAAAGTAAACATCAGTTTCAAATTTGCATACTTTAAATAATTTGGTACTCATGGGATCTCTGGTCTGGGGGAAAGGAGGGCTATAAATAAATCCTCATCATCAACAACAATGACAACAGGGGGACATGGGTCTCCTCAGGGAATGAAGCCCACCTTCTGAACCTAGGAATCATCCTTGAACCCTTCTCCTCATCCAGTTTTGGGCACCAGGCATCTCCTGGCATGCATTTTTAGGTGTAACTTGAAGGCATGAGGGCTAGAAACTTCCTCTTTTAAAAAAGCAGAGGTGTTGTTTGGGAAGCTAGAAATGTTGCAGCTTTGGGGAGCAAGGCAAGAGGAAAGTGCGTTGCTGCATCTGCCTCAGCCCTGATGGGAACTCTCTGAGCTGTTTCAAGTGTGGTGTTTGTAGCGTTGTCTGGTGCTGGTCACAACTGGGACCCAGTTTCCTCCCCATCTCCACTGGGAACTGGGGGCTGGCTGCTCTCCCCTCCCCATCTGATCTCCTGCACCCCTTTTCCAAAGAGCTGAGAATGAGATCAAATCTTCCCAGTCCAGGCTCAGCAGCATCCTAAGCGTTGAAGCATTAAGTGTGCAAGTGAGAAAGAAAGATCCAGATCCAAACACCCTTCAGAATTATCTAAGACCTCCCCTCTCTCCTCCCTCTCTCTCCCTTTTGTTCCTTCTTTCCCTCATTTTGATGATCTCTCCCTAAATTATACATTAAACTCACCAGAGTGACAAATGCCTCCTTGCAGCTTCCATGAGTCAGGGCTAATAGTGCTTACTTGGCTCCATCCTCCTGTTTACGTGGGAAGAGAAGAGGCAAGGGGGTGCTTTATAGGACCACTCTGCAAACATCTTTGGCCACCCTGGGGAGGGTGGGTGGCCTTTCTCTTTTCCAGAAGATCAGACACTGGTTAGGGATAGGCCCAGGTAGGCACACCTGCGCTTGGCGTCTCTTGCTCCCCCTTCCTCAGCCAGCCCAGTCGTTTGGAAGGTGGGCCCTGGCAAGGCCCAAGGTGGCCACAGAGCCCGGTTCCACCTTAGCCAGGAGAGAGGCTGCCATCTCTGGCCAACCCAGCCTGATGGGTGTTTTTTGTAAGGAAAAAAATGCAAACCAAGGTCATGTTTAATTGCCATTCTCCTACCAGAAGGAACTGCAGTGGGGAAACACTATAATAGACTCTATTAATGAATACATTTATCTAGGACAAATACTGTCTCCCCACCACAACCTACTCCAAGAAATTAAATGCAAAATCTAATTAGGATGGTGTGTGTTTGGAAAGCTAAGCAGTCTAATGAAGGAAATCATCCACCCTGTCAAAGGGAGAGAATTTATGCACCCTGTGTGTTATGACTTGGGTCTCTGAAATGGTCTCGCCCGCCTGTGTCCGCTCCTGCTCTGACAAGAAAGGCACTGCTCCGGATCAGGAGGCAGGAGCCGGACAGCCACCATGCCGAAGCACATGGACACGCCTGGCATTGTCTTCCAGGCCAGAGAGAGGGTTTGAAGGGATCCAAGGAGCAGCCAAGCAGAGCTGGGAGAGAGGCAAGAGGGAAGCCTTGGATGCACTTTGGGGAGAGGGACTCAGAGGAAGAGAAAAGGCAGGGAGGGAGCAGAAATCGCCACAAACACAGGGAGGCTTCTGTTTACCAGCTCAAAGAGCCCTGGGAAATGGGGGTTCCCCACAGCCTGCTAGTAGTGAGGGGGGCTGGAGGCTGTCTGGGTGGAAAGGGATCTCTCAGCAGTATCCCTGGTGCAAGATTATCGCTTTATAGCTGAGTGATCTGTGGCGGAGAGCAGTGTGAACTGGGCATGGGAGACATGTGCCTACAGCTTTCAGGGCAGCCCAGAAGATCCTCAAAAGATGGCATTGTGACTGAGAATGATTTGAGGAATGGGCTCTTTGAGGGCATTGCCTGCACCCTCTGGACACACGGGCAGATCGAGACATGGGTTGCTCCTTGTATTCGATTCTCCACAAAATGCTGTGATTTTCAGCTCACTGAATGTGTCAAAATCCAATGACCCCAGTATACAGTACTATGAGGAGTAAAAAGGCACTCCCATGGGGCTTGGGGGTATCTGGGCCCCCAATGTTTGAGTTGGACACTGGCAAAAGCCCTTTCAGTGATTTCCAGGCCCTTATTTGGTTTCTAGGAAAGTGGATCTTCTGTCACATCCCATCATCCTGGTGCCATTTCCTGGGAGCTTCCCAGGCTGGATGCTGCCCTCCCTGAGCAGGCATCTCCCAAACCTGCCTCCCTTGTATTCCCTCTCTCTTGGCTGCTTTTCCCTTTGCACGCATACGCAGCACACCCAGGGAGAAACCCTTTTGCCTTTTGCCCATGCTCAGAGGAACTCTTTCCAGTAAGATTGGGGTTGCACAGTGCCAGTCTCTGCATGTGGAGTTGGGCATCAGTTGTACAATGCTGTTGTGGTATGGCAAGGCTGGAACCAGTGAAACCAATGGGCAGCCCAACACACTCCTTCATGCACAACAGCAGCCTGTGTTTGGCTCCTCTTTGGCTACCAAGTAACTTGAATATGGGTTTTCTGCATCAGACAAGAACAATAGTCTCAGACTTCTTCTGGAGGGGAACTTGAATGTGAGGGCTTTAACATGGGGAGAGAGCTAGTATGGTGTTTGGTTTGAGTGTTGGCCCAGGACTCTGGAAGACCAAAATCTAACTCCCTGTTCAGCAAAGGTAGCCCGCTTGGGCAAGTCACACTCTCTCAGCCTTGGAGGAAAGCAAAGGCAAACCTCCTCTGAAGGAATCTGCCCAGGGAAATGCTGAGATGAATTTGCCTGAGGGATGCCATAGGTCATGAATGACTTGAAGGTTCCTGTCGGGTGGCCACCCTGTAAGTCAGGCTCTCCTCTCTCTTTCTCATAGGGGAATGTGGAAGAGTGGGAGGCAGAGAGAGGAAGCACATGTTCACACTCATGCACACTCGCACTCGGCTCCAGATTAACAGTCCCTGCAGCTGGCTCAGGATCACCACATCCGCGGCCCCTTTCCTGTCACCGCTTCAATTTGGCCCCAGGTGAAATTGAGTGTCAGCTGCCAGGGCCGCTCAGATCCGTCAAGCCGCCCCCCCCCCCCCGGCGCGCCTTCCCTTTTATTAGTTCTATCTGTTTTATTGCCTGGCTCCAGCTCTGAAGGGTGATGGCTGTTCAGTGACAGGAGCCACCAAAAAAATCAGTCAAGTTGACAACGCTTTTTAGATTCCATTTTTCCTCCCTCCTCCTGATGCTTCTATCTGTTTTGTGGAGGAAGGGGAAGAGGAGCCTCCGGGAACTTTCTGTGCAGAATATGACAAAGTCCAGCGCATGCATCCCGCCATGGCTGGTGGCGTCCCTGGCGCAGCGAAAGTGGGCTCCGCTCTTTTGGGGAAGCTCTCCAAGGTGCTGGAGACTGGAGAGCTGCAGTGGAGCTGCTCTTCCCAGGTGCTGAAATGGCTTCCTGCTCTCCTGGGTGCTACTGGGTCCCTGGAGGTCCCCAGCCCCGGAAGCGGGTTCAGGATGTGCATGAGTCCCATCTGCCTTCACTCTGATCCACATCCAGACATTTGTTTCCCACCTTTCAGCCCTCCAGGGTCCCTGAGTTGGTGCAAGGCAGCAGGAAATATGTCTTAAAACACAAACACAAAACTGAAACATTGCTTAAAAGCAGACTAAGGCAGACTCCAGTCCATGGGCAGTTGCCGGAACAAAGGCAAAGGTTTCCTGGCATGCTGCACAGGTTGTAACACAAGTTAACACCCCAAATGCATGACGACTCTCGTGCCCATTTGATCACATCTCCTTTCTGGTTCCTAAACAGCATCATGCTGTGTATGGTTGTTTGTTGTTGTGTGCCATTAAGTCGTTTTCAACTTATGGCAATCCTAAGGTGATCCTATTGTGGGGTTTTCTGGGGCTGAAAAAGTGTGACTTGCCCAAGGTTACCCAGTGGGTTTCCATGGCTGAACAGGGAATCAAACCCTGATCTCCAGAGTCATAGTCAATGCCTATGTCTGTCTTCAGCTTCATTTCAGCATTTGGTGACTCCATGAATTTCACAGGGTTTTCTTAGGCAAGGAATCCTCAGATGTGGTTTTGCCAGTTCCTTCCTCCGAAATAGAGCCTCCAGCTTTATTCCCTGGTGGTCTCCCATACAAGTACTAACCAGGGCTGACTTTGCTTAGCTTTCAAGATTAGACAGGATTTGGTGCCTTGAGAGGATTTAGCAAGGGAGCAGCATCATACTATATCCCTAGACTTTCTCCCTCTATTTGAATATTTATCTTTAGGTAACACTCTTCTTCAAACTATTGCCCCCTAACTACCATTGATGACCATCATTATAACTGAATTTGTCACTCCATCATCAGTGTTATTGTTGTTGTGTACCTTCAAGTCAGTTCCAACTTATGGTGACCCTAAAGTGAACCTATCATGGGGGTTTCTTAGCAAGATTTATTCAGAGGAGGTTTGCCATTGTCTTCCCCTGAAGCTGAAAGCATGTGACTTGCCCAGTAGGATTTCATGGCTGATCAGGAATTCGAGCCCTGGTCTCCAGTGTCCTAGTGCTCAAACCATGGCATTGGCACCCCATCACCATACACACTAATTTTGCATTTCAATTAGCATTTACACACACACACACATTGCTCACTCACTGGTATCAGTGTCTGTCCATAGGCCCTTGACTCCATGTAGCTGATGGATTTTTACAAATTTCTTTCTCTCAGTAAGTCTGAGCTACAAGATCCCTTTGCACACTGATTAAGGAATAACACGGCTGTGACTTTGAAGAGTAAGATAATGTTCTCTTTGGAACAGTTAGAAGCACAGAGAGAGAGCAGCCACCTTTGGCTCCAAGGGCTCCAAACATGGAACCATCTTGCCTGAGGCTTCTCTTGGGAGGGAGATCCACCTCCGAGAAGGACCTCTCACATGGGCATGGCTGGCTGGCTCAGATGGTGCTTGACATTTGCACAGTGTAAATGTCAGCCTGAGGAATTAAGCACTGATAGATGTGTTGAAGGACCCTTGTGCCAAACAAAAGTGTGGCACAATGGAAGTGCTGCATGTGCAACTCTGCTTCCACAACCTTGACCTGAAGGCAACCCTCCCACAAAAACGTAGACTCACTTCTGCAAAAGGAATCTCCCAGATGCAAGATGCCTTTAGCCAAAGCACCATAAGTCAGCACAAGGCAGAGAATAATGTCAGAGCCAAAGGCAGGTGGGGAACCAAGATGTAGGGGTCTGGGGAGGGGTCTGGGGGCACTACCAGGAATGAGATCGGGGAGGTCACATACTGACACCCCCATTTCCCCCTCATCTGCACAATGTGTAGGGAGGATCTATCTGAGTGACCCCAAAGGAGGGCAAGGACAGTTGGGAGGGAGTATTTGTCCCATCTTCTTGGAGGGGAAATCTAAGGAGGAAACAAAAGTCCATTTCCTGATAGTTTAACTCCATTTGAATGTTAATCTTTTGTATGTTTTAACTACACTCCCTTTGTTTTTAATTTGTAAGTCATAATTCTGGGTAAAAACAAGATATAAATCAGAATGGTTATGATGATAATGGTATTGATAAATAGTGGGAAGAAGAAGAAGAAGTGTAAGAGTAAGAGTAAACTGATTGTCCAATTATTATTATTTTAAGCCCACCCCCCTCCCCATGAATGGACAGACTTTTGATGTATTTTCCACCTTGAAGTAAAAACCAGCCAGTAACTCTTCCAGCTTTTGACCAGTGATGAGTGCGAGTGACCCAGTGAAATGGGTGCTGGAGGCAAGGAAAGCAGCCTGGAACCTGGGCTTAAAACCTGAAATCAATAAGTGAAATTCCATGAAGCAAAGAGAGAAGATGAGAGAGGGAAAACCCAGCATCAGCCAAGCAGTCCTATTTCCAGCCTCTTACAAGCAGATTTTGGCTAACACCTGCAGTTCTGTTGCCATTAAATATTTATTTATTGACAAGGCCAGTGGGCTCCCCACTTCTTCTCTCCCCTGCACCCCGCAAGCACTGAATCTCAGCCAGGAGAGCTTTAAAGAGGCTCCATTTCCTGAGGGATTTGGCTCTTTCTCTGAAGGTCCACTCGCTCTTCTCCTTGGCCATGGTGGGCTCCTGGTCAAGCCCTGTCCAGACCCACAGCCAGGCCCAAATCCAAGGGGAGGGGACCCAGGGGTCAGCCAGCCCCCCCCCCCCATCCACAGCACTGGGACCATGGAGGGATTGAGGGGCTTTCTGCTCCCTGCAAGCAGTTCTAGGAGGCTCTTGCCAATCTGGAAAAGATGCCAAAGGGGGCAACCCCAAGGCTCCCACCCTGCAAGGGGCCTTTGGTGTAGGGCTGTTGGAAGGGGATAAGAGGGGCAGATACTGGGCACAATGGAGGGGACCTTTTACTCTTCTCTTGTCATTCTTGAACACCCTCCTCGGAGTCCCAGGTATCGCCTGCTGTGGAAGGGAGCCTCTAGATTAGAAAAACATCTGACACTTGGGATAGATATTTCTCCCTTTATTAAAAAGCAAAGGCAAAGTGAACGCAGAGGTAGAGAAGGAGGTACCTCAGTCCTGTGTTTCTGCATTCAAAGAGGCCTCTTCTTGCCTCTTTGGACCCATCGCTTTGGAGGCCTGCATCATCCTCACCATCATCCTCATGCTCCTTGTTCTTATGGACATCTTTTTATTGGAAGAGAAATGGAGAAAGGGTGGCTTGTTTCATTTTGTAGACTTTTATTTTGCCATTAAAGAATCTAGAAATATCAGTCAATATTCTGACCTCTGCAGCCTTCCTAGGCCCCCCCAACAGCTCTCAAGCCCCCCCCCTTTGCCCTTTGCCCTTTGCCCTCAACCCTCACCCACAGCCTTTTCTCCCTCCTGGCGGGGGGGGGGGGGATTCAGGAACCGACAGCTGCTGTTTCCTTTTGTCTTGGGAGAAAAGAAAATGCTAGCCTGGAATACTTTCCGACACTTTGCATGTGAACAAGCCCTTTAATGTCAGCATTAATCCAGAGTCCAAATAGCTAATTTGCATGGAGGTGACAGCAAGCATCCCAGCCCTGGCCTTCTCTTCCTCCTCCTCTTCCTCCTTTCTGGGTGGAATCTGCCAGAGGGACCCCTTTCGGAAGGGGGCAGAGGAAGCAGCCTTGCTGCCTTGAAAAGTGGGGGAGGGTTAGGGTGGCAGGGGACTCCTTCCCTCCCTGGGCTGGAAAATAACCAACTCAAGGGGTCCATGGGTGACCCCAGACCTTGGTTGGCCTTGCCCATGTGGGTGAGACTCATGGATTGGCCGCCAGAGAGCGATGGGCTTCTTGGCCACATACAAGGCATGGCGACCTTGGAGAAGGGTCAGGGATGAGGACAAGTCAGGTGGGGCAATGGGTCCAGCTCTCAGCCTGGACCAGATTTCAGGACTGGAGCCTTTAAGCTCTTTCTTAGGGGTGACCAGGAGGGTCACTGTGGGTTTTCAGCTTATCCTTTCCACTTCCCTTTGCTCAGCTCAGGTATTAACTCTATTTTTTAGTTCTATTGTTTTTTCAACCTAGCATTCTTTTAAATAAATAAATAAATAAATAAAAGACTAAAGGTTAATGCTTTTAATAAAGGGGAAACGAACTACCGGCTTGCAAGAGATAAGAGATGTGGCACCACCAGCTGAATTCGGCAGCCATAGAGATTCCCCATGGCCCCCGATGTCACCATAAACCTTGAGAACACTTGGTGAATGTCAGCCCCGCTTTGGAATTAAAACATCTCCTGTTTTGCTGCCTCTGTTGTTCTGTTGCAACCTCAGGTTAGGGAGGGAGGGAAGGAGTCTCTTGGGACTCTGCTTTATAACTCTGGCATTTCTCAGAGATGGGGAGGCAGGGAATGAGGCAGAGCCAGTGCCATCTGTTTGGATTGCAAAGGTGGGACTCTGCCCTGGACTTTCAGGGAAGAGAGGAGGAGACATCTTGCTGGACTGGGGCTCTGGGAGACCAGGGCTCAAATTCCCACTTGGCCATGGAAAGCCACTGTGTGGCCATGGATAGGCCACATTCTCACAGCCTCAGAGGATGGCAGTCATGGGAAACTTCCTCTGGATAAATCTTTTGCAGCTCCTTTGCAGTCTGGGCAGCCTGAGAACTATCCAGGGTCCTGAACTGGGTTCAGCACACTGGAGATCTCCTTTGCAGCTTGGTCATCCTGAGAACTCACTGGAGATCTTCTTTACAGTCTGGTGGACCTGAGAGCTGTCCAGGGTCCTGAACTGGGCAGGGAACTGGGTTCAGCCCACTGGAAAGCTCCTTTGCATCCTGATCATCCTGAGAACTATCCAAGATCCTAGACTGATGGGGCTGGGTTCAACACATTGGAGAGCCCATTTGCAGCTTGGTTGACATGAAAGCTGTACAGGGTCCTCAGCTAATGGGGAACTGGGTTGTGAACTGGTGGAGAACTGGGATCATCACATTGTTTTTCTCCTTCAAAGTCTGAGCTCAAACCTGGAACATATTCAGGTTCTTCCAGAGTCTGAGCACTTCTGTACTAAGCAAAGCCCCAGCTACTTGGCTGTGTGCCTGCCTGCTCTGCTGGCCACTTTCTTTCCCTCCCTCCTGACTATCTCCTTCCTGTCTGCCTGGCAGAGCCACATAAGGGAAGATGCCACAAGAGCTCCTACCCATCGCATGTGGCTGTCGTGGGACAGAGAGATCTGCAGCCATTCCTGCTGGGAGAGGGTCATAAACCCTCCCAGAGTTTGTCAGCACTCAGTGGAGTTCTTTCTTCTCTCCCAAAGCTTATGTTTATTGCCACCCATCTTCCACACATTACAAAGTCAAAGCCATATAAAATGTTTTGCTGCTGCCGGCAGGCTTGGAGTGATGTGCAGCAGAAAGGAATACATTAACAAGGAGTAGCTTTTTCCGGAGCCAATCCTTATGCAAATGGAGGCAGAGCCCCCCCCCCAAAGAGATGGATGATACCCTTTTTAATTAGTGTGTGGGGAGAGAAGTAAATGAGAGCAAGCACAATGGTTATGTCTGGTGGGTTCGCTATGAGGGTGGAAAAGGCGATGTAGTGCACCCTCTCACCCCAGCCCACCAAATGAAAGCTTTCTTCTGGAGTAAGGTGTTTGGGGTTGCCATGGATCTTTCTTGGGTAAGACCACCGTGGTTCCTACAAGCTTCCAGAGGCAGAAAGGTCTGGTCACCAAGACCCTCAAGTGGCACGTCCCAGTCCCAGCTTGCTCCAAATGTCCGCCAGACCTTGTCTCGGCTCTCATAGTCAAGAATCATGTCCTTGGGTGCTGGAAACACGAGCTGATTGCCAATTAAAATTCCAAGGTGAATTCAGGGGATCCTCCCTTAAAGAGTTGAACTTTTAAGGAATTTCAAAAGAAGCAAAGAGAATTTCAACCCGCTCCCTGGAGACTTTCTTTCTGGACCTTCCTCTCTCCTGCAAACACTCTCAGCGCAGCAGAGGTCGGGTGGGAAGCCAGCACAGCTGTCCCCAACATGGAGATACCCCCACCCCCCACCCCAGGATGTCTTCTGTGAAAAGACACACACAACACCCCACGTGGATCCATGACCCCATCAGCTCAGGAAGAGCACCCCACCCTCCAGAACAGCATCGCCCAATGGCCTTCTAGTTGTCATACCATGTTTCCAGAATATTATGAACAATTTACATGATTGCTCTAGTCTAGGGGACATAGCAGGGAAACCCCTGAGCAGCACACAGCCTTTCAAAGAAATGTTTGAAAGGCTGTGTGCTGCTTGGCCGTCCCTTTGGGCTCCTTCCTGGTCTTGTTTTTGCAAAGATATGGGGGAAGCTGCTTCCTTTCTGCTTTGGGGCCTTTTAGGGGAAAGATCTCCCTCATCTGACCTTAGCATGGGATGGGGGATAAAGCGAGGGCCACGGCTGATTCGCAGGCCCACCTTCCAGGGACCGTGTATGCATGCGCCTTGCCACCCTCACCTCTGCTGGACAGTCCAGATGACCATAACGCACCATTATTACTTCCCGGATAATGTGTACATTTTCACAATTGCCCAGCCTCTTTCCTTCATTTTTCATGAGAACTGGTGCAAGATTAATGATAGGCCCAGGAAGGAACGTAGTGCTAGGCTGGCTTGATTTATTGACCACTTAGCATTGATGAAGCTGCAACCACGCCTCAAACAGCTGTTGCGGCTGCATTTCTCTTCATCAAAACCTCCAGCGGCCACTTTTGCATGTTAACCACTTCTCCAGCAAGGTCTCTGCCGGCCGGCCGGCCCAAGGCTCCTTCCTGCTTCAGGGGCCTGGTCCCAACCTCAGCCAGGCTGCTGGACCCATCCAGGCTCCGGACGGCACCTCTGCCTTTTTCCACCAGCTGGCCATGGAGGCTGGTTGCCAGTGGGGGCCCTTGGGTAGCCTTTTTTTAAATTCAGACTAAAACCCAGAGTGGAATCACTGAACCACAGGCAGTTCCTAAGTAATAGCTGTGTGTCCAAAGGGACCGTCAGTCCTGGGTTTGGTCACCCAAAGACACACACGCCATTTCAGCCGGAGAACCATATGATTCCCACCCACCCCCCTTTTCAATGCCTTCTTCACGTTCCCCAAACCAAAAGTAAAAACAGCCCCCAGATACATATCTTTTGCAATCCCAGATGAGTTGTGTTTTTAGCCATCTTTTCTAAAAGTCGGTGGAAGTTTTAGGGACTTTCTTTTTAATTCAGATACTTCTGGTTGTGGGCAGGATATTGTATTTTATCATTTTATTCATTTTATTAAAATGTTTACATCCCAACCTATAGGTAAAGATATCAGGGCATCTTACAATAAAATCAATTTTAAACAATAAATAATAACAATAATTTTTAAAAATTGAAAATATATATTAAACATCTTGGCAATTAAAAACAGATGTTTTAAAACCAGTTTAAAAAAATCAAAATGGTATCAACTATAGTCCATGAACAGCCTGGTTAAAATCAGTTAGGCCAGAAGGCTTTTAAAAAAAAAAAGCCAAGTTTTGACTTGGTGCTGAAATGTGTATATTAGGAAAGCATCCCCTCCCTCCCTCCCTCCCTCCCTCCCTCCCTCCCTCCTTTCCTTTCCCTTCCTTCCTTCCTTCCTTCCTTCCTTCCTTCCTTCCTTCCCCTGCCTTTCACATGGCCACATCCCTCTTGACAAATATGCTGTTCCTGGAATGCGTTACCCTTACATAACTAGACCATCCAAATAACTAATTAACTGAAATTAGCTGATGCAGGCAGTTAGCTAATTGTTTTTTCTCTTATCACCAGAACCGTGCCTGAATTATACATGAACCTACACTAATGTCTCCATTGTTTTTCCCTCAGTCGCCATTCCCAGGAGGTGTGTGAGGCCAAAATATCCTCTTCCTCTCTGTTGCTCTCTGGAAGCTGTAAACCTGAGCTGGAATCACTGCTGAACCTCAGGTGCATCCGCCATGAATTTGCAAAGGCTCATTTCAGAGCAATCTCAGCCCTTGCCTCACCTTGTGGCAGGGAGTTCCATAAATGAATCCTTGTAATTGAGTAATACACACACACACACTTTAATATGATTATAAAACTATTCTCTAACTTCTGTCTTGTCCCAAGGTGTAATTTTAGAAATCTCAGTCGTACCCCCAGTTTTAGCCCATTCTTGCCCACTCATCAAACTATTAAGAGGTACTAGCAACTGAGACAGCTATCTTTACTATGGGACCCAATGTGGTGTCATGGTTTAATTTTTAAATTCTTTTAAATTTTTCTTTTTAAAAAAAATCACATCTTCCTAAATTTTCACTTTAACAACATTAAACTATGTCCATGCATATACATTTAGGCTGTGTGTATGATATTGTAATTTACAAAAGTATAATTTTAATTTGCTAGTTGTTTCTATCACAATTATTACCATTACATTCAGTGATATACAGGAATTACTATTTATGATCAGTACAAGGGCCTGACCCTGAGCTATCCAAGGTGCTGACACTGCCCTTGAATTGGAGTTGGAGGCAGAAGCAAGCTGTATTTGTTCTGGGTCTTAGTCCACACTTTACAGGAACCATCTAAAAACCACAAATACCTTGGATAGTTCTTTAGTGCTTGAATTGAATCTCAAGCAAATTCAGGTTCTTGTCAAAAGCCGGTGGCTTTGGTGCCAGCAGGACAGTGAAACCTGCCCTGAGTTTTAATCCACACTTGATCTATCCAGTCAAAAGTTGGAAGAGAAATGGAAGAAAAAAGAGTATTTTGCAGATGTTGCCATTGGTTTGTGGGGAGTTGCTGTTCTTTGAGAATGGTGGTGGGGTGTGTATTTAGGGTGCGCTTTGTGTGACATTATTTTCAGTTGACGTTTTGGGTAGGTGGCTTGTTTCTGTTGTCCTCATCCTTCCTGAGCCTCAGGCAACTGGTTAATAGAGAGGGCTGGGGCTGTCTGGGGGGGGGGGTATTTTCTTGGGAAGTCTGCCCCAAGAGAGGGAGAGGGAGGGTGGGAAGGCTTTCCATATGGAGGAAGTGTTTCTGTGGTCATAAAAACTGATTGGGGTGAAGGGCTCAATGGGCTTCTTGAGATAACAGCATCCAGGGCAGCATTAATTCACAATAATAGGAAGATAAATATGATACATTTCTAATAACACTTTTTACAGTAAAGCGAAGGGAAACGAGTAAGGAGAGCAGAACTTATCTTTGCCTTCGGGAACTTTCAGAAATAACTGAATTATCTTCCAGTGCCAGGTTAGCCCCCATTCTCCTTCCCCTCCCCTTTCTCTTTTTCTTCTATCTGGCATTGCCATGATTTGCTCGCTTTATGGGGTTAACGTGAGGCCCAACTCCCAACCGGACACCCTTCACAAGGCCTTCAAATGACGGCAGAGAGCCACGGAGGGGATGCACACAGACCCTGCAGCCGGAGGAGGAGGAGGGATGTCCAGCCATGGGGCCCAAACCACTGCTGCCCAAGTCAGTTTGTTTCCATACAGCATTTTCCACAGACCCTTTGCACTCATGGCCAGACACAGAAAATGGTGCCAAGGCCATAACACATGCAAGGGAAAAGAGATAACAACTTAATGGTAGAACACTAGCAGCTCAGGGTCAAGTACATCAAAAGGTCAAAGGGGTATAAACCTCTCCAGTCAGTTGAGTAATAACAGCCAGTACCAGCAAACTCAGCATTATGCAAAATTGCAAATCCACCCAGCAGTTCCTCCTAAGAAAAGCAAAGCTTGGGCAGTAATGGTGTGACCCATAACAGGTCGCTCTTGCAGATGCATTACAAGGGCGCAAGGATGTTGCATTGAGAAGGAAGGTCACATGTGAGAATAATGGTGCTTTAATGGTGCAAAAGGTGACTTTTCTCATTACTTTTCTAAGTAGCTTTTAGGGGCATTTTTAGACAAGGAGTTACTTCTTAAAAACCCTATCAATAATGGGAATGTTTTTAAAAAAATAATAGTTCATAGATATATTTTATGAACCAGAATCGTGCAGTAGTTTGGATGTTAGACTTGAACTTTTGGGAGATCAGGGTTTGAATCCTCACTTGGGCATGGAAACACCTCGGGTGACTTTGGGCAAGTCCCACTCTCTCAGCCTCAGAGGAGGCAATGGTGGCAAACTGAAAAAATCTGGCCCAGAGAGCCCTCAATAGGGTCACCATAAATCATAGTTGACTTGATGGTAAGTAACAAGAAGACAGAGGCCCCCCGCCTTCTTTCCCAGCTCTTTCCCTCCCTGCCTGCCTGCCTGCCTCTGGTCCTCTGGCCCTCTGGCCCTCTGGCCCTCTGGTCCTCTGGTGCAGGTCTGGTCCTTGCCCAGTTCAGGCCCCTGATGTGTTCTTCAACCCATCCGAAGGACAAGCAATTAATTGCCTCTCAGCATCTCTTCATTAGCAGACCTTTCCTTGTTGGTGGGGGAGTTTATTTGCTGCTCGGGTCCTTTCTGCCCGAAAGCAAAGTGACTCTCCCTTCTGGCCCAGAAAGGCTGGCAGGTATGTGAATCCTGCCCTTCAATGGCATTAATGAAACATTAGGGTTTTAATTACACCATTATCCTGTTTATTTCTATGAATAATTCCAGAGCAGTCATTAAAGTTTGTGAATTTAGGAGCAAATGACTTCAGGGAGAGAAATCGATTTTCAGTCTTGTACTTATCCTATTGTGGCAGCCGTTTCATGGTTGCCTCACTCTTCTTGTGATTATTTGTTTAATCTTCCCCTCAATTAAAAAAAACCTGTGATGCTGACGTTCTTCACTGCAACGTTTGTGGCGGTGGTATGCTGTGTCAATGGAGGCCAACATTCCCCGCTCGCACTTTTTGCTCATGGTTCCCATCTAGCTTGAAAAGCAGCAGCTCTGTTGCCGTGACAAAGTGAATTGCTGGAAAAGTGGCTTGTGTTCTTTCTACTACTTTTTTACCTTTTGGGGTAAAAGGATTGAGCAAAAAATGGCATAAAACATAAGCAATTCCTTCCACAATCCTCTCACATGCAAGCAGAAACCATTGCTCATTACATGGATGAAGCAACTTCACTCTTGGTTTATAGTTAGTCGGGGAGAGATGCTGGAATACATTTGGTAAATGTTGTCGTCTTCTGCTGCAAGCCCTTTTTGTGCTTTTATTGATGGGCAGGTGGGCAGGTGGCCTCTCTATGTAACAAGAACAAACTTTTGTAGTATTGTGGGTTTCAGTGTTGTAGTACAGTGTTGTGATAGTATTATGTGGTTTTCTACTTCGTTCTGAACAATGAGGAAAGAATAAAAGTAGCACTGCTTTTGCAGGGTTGTGGTTTTACCATTGAACTACAGTACTGTGGCATAGTTTCACTTTGTAGTTCATTGCTTTCTGATGAATACAAGTAAAAGAACAAAAGTAATTTTATAATAAGGTGGCTTCAGTATCGCACTACGGTATGGTCATATTTCTGTGTGGCTCACTACTCTGTGGTGAACAATACTAAAATACTATTTTTGTGATTTTAGTGTTGCCCTAAAAAAGCTCTGTGTTATTTTCCAGCCTTGCCATGAACAATACTGAAAAACCAAAAGGGCAGGAACACCCACACAGACACACGCACACATGCAGCAGCACGAAAGATGGTGACGCCGTGCCTGTTGTGTCTCCCTCCCTCCCTCCCTCTCCCTCCAGAACCCAGACATTGTGCTGGTCCACTACCTGAATGTACCTGCCATCGAGGACTGTGGGAAGCCATGCGGGCCCATCCTGTGCTCCATCAATACGGACAAGAAGGAGTGGGCAAAATGGACGAAGGAAGAGCTGATTGGCCAGCTGAAGCCCATGTGTGAGTAGACAGGGCTTGGGGAGGGGAGGTGGAGTGGGAGGTGGGCGCTTCAGCCTCAGCTCCCAAAGGTTGGGGTTGGGGGTCATCACCCGCTGGGCAAGGCTGGCTTTGGGGACAAAGCCATGTCAGAAAATGTCCCCCTCTCACCCCACTCCATCCCAGACACAGAGAGGCTTCTCCTTCTGGAACAAGAGATCCATAGAGGTCCTTCTGCCAGAGATCCACTCTGCAGCACAGCACTGACAGCATGGGGTGGTGGTGGTGGTGGTGGTGGGATTAGGGATAGTGTAAGTGTGCCCAGCACTGTCTCATTTCCCATTTCTCCATTGTAGAGGGGGGCCCAAGATGATCAGCATGATTTCAAGTTTCATTCTTGGAAACCTTGAAGGCTGCTCTGCAAAAGGAAGGAAAGAAGGAAGGAAAAGGAAGGAAGGAAGGAAGGAAGGACCTGGTGGGGAGGAGGTCTTGGTTGTGGGGCTGTGTTTCATGCCTCTGATATTTGTAGCAAAGTAATCAAGCACTACAGGTCTAAGAGACCTCTTCTTTTAAGCCTTTCAGGAACTGGGGCCTTTGACATGCAAGGAGGAGGTGCCTTAAACAGATGATCCCTAGAACAACAAGAATCACCTAATATGTGACATCAAAGCTTAAATCAACAGATACTGTGGGGAGGAGATGTCACAGACCCAGGAGGAAGCACATGTTTACCATTAACACACCCACACAATTTCCTTGGATCCACTTGTCCGTCTTCTGTGTGCATGCGTGTTAATTTGCTGCCATGACATACATTCCACCACGGTGTGCAGGTGCTGCTGCCCTCAAAGGCTGTTTGGCCCTTCCTTCCTTCCTTCCTTCCTTCCTTCCTTCCTTCCTTCTCTCCTCTTCCTCCTCCTGCTGCCCTCCACCAGTGTCAATCAGGCTCCTTCCAGCCCCTCTCCCCCGCTTTGGACCCACAATCCCAGCATCCCCTGTTTGAAGTGGGGAGAGATCACACTGCCTGGGAGATCTCAGGAGCTGCAATGCAAAAAAGGAACCCTTCCAAGCATAGGACTCCATGGGTTGTTCAGAGATCCCGTTGGCCCCAAAAGATGCATGATCAGGGAGGAGAAGGGGTCTCAACAGTGAAACTCAAGTTTAGGGACCCCACCCCCCCATCCATGCTTGCAAAAGTACATACCCCAGCAAAGTGTGGGGCACCTCCCCTCTTTGGGTCTCATGCCAGTCAGTCAGTGAATCTGCTCTGAGTTGTATATTAAAGGAACTATCCAAGGTGCTAAACCTATTCTCCACCAACTTGGAGAGGCTCTTAAAACTGGCATTTACCACCAGCTGTAGGAGCCATGGAAGCCACCGGCCAGCACCTAGCCAGCCTTGGGGCACCCCACAGGCCGGCCCACAATCCCCTTGCCTCCTCTGTCCTTGACCTCCAGCTCCTTCATGGCAGGGTGCCTCCCTTTCTGCGCCTGCCCCTTTGGCATGGGTCAGAGGAGGCTGTGGAGCTCCAGGGAGCTTTTTCCCCTTAGGATGGAAGTTGTTTGGCTCTGGGTTGCTTTCACTTTGCATAGGCTGTGTCAGGAACATGGCAGAAGGAAGGAACAAAGGCAGTGCCCCAAGGGAACAGCCCGGTGGGCCTGCCCTCATGACCCCCACCCCATTTGTATTAGAGAAAGGCTGAGCAGAGCCTTTTTTAGGTCTCAACCCAAAGCTTGTGAGGAAGCTCAATGGCAGGGGTGGTGGTGGGGATATAGGTATCAGCAGGTTTCAAAATCTGCACTGCGTCGGGAAAGGAAAAAAAACGGTGCAAGAATGACACCACACCGGCTATAAATCTCTTTTATGCTTCAGGAGGGAAGTGCAATGTTCTGCCCAATGATTCAGCTTCTCCAGCAGCATCCATCCACACCTCCTCTTACCTAGTTAGAGATGTGCACCCATCCAGGGAGATGGACCCCATGGAAAGCCAGCTTGGTTGGTTTTTTTAAAAAGGGATCCAGTCTTCATGATGATGATAATGATGGTTAGATTGGGGGGGAGGATAATGCTGACCTTGGACTCTGGCTGAGCCCATTTGAGGAGGAAAAGAAAGCATAAACTAGGGAGCATCCAGTGGGATCCACAGAAGACACAAGAGGCCCCTCTGAAGATGCTCCGAACCACCATCTCTTAAGCATCGGAAGGCATTGGTCCTGTTTCTTCTGTGGATCATGTTTGTGAAGGCCAGGAGAACAGCAGCAGCAGCCCAGGAAGGCTCCCTTTGGGTCCCAGAGCAACACCTGCTGCTGAATCCTACAGCCAAACCCATGAAGCCGCCTCCCGTTTCCACATAAATCATGTCCTATCCTATCGCAGGCTTCACAGTTGAATTTCCTGATGCTTCCTAATTCCTCTGCCCCAAAGAGACCCACCTGCCAATGGATCCAAGCATGGAGCCTGGTCCAGGGAGGATGTTTGCGCCTGGTGGCCAAGCCTTCCACCTCAAGGCCCAGGTGGTGCCCATGAGCTCAGAATAATTCCTCCATGCCAGGGGTGAATTTCTGGAGGAGGGAGGTCCTGCCATGCTCAGAGGCACTCTGGACACCAGCTGGCCAACCTCTGTGCTCTGGAGGGGATGGAGAGGCTGCTGAGTCCTGGTGCCGCTGCCCCCCCCCAGGAAAACTGAGGTCTGCCTTGGGGGCAGGGGCTCCAAGGGAAAGAGGGGCTTTCCTAAGGGCCCTCTGCTCTTGCCCCCAGGCCTGCCTGCCTGCCTGTGAATTCCCTCCATCCCTCCCTGGCACATTCCTCCTTCCACGCATCACAACCCAGCCACGCTTCCACAAAGACTGCTCCATGTCAGTAATCTATAAGCAACGTGTTCTTGCTTTCACCTAATTATTCAAAGCGTAGGGCCTGAAAGATCCAATATAAACTCTTAAGACTGTAATCTTGGTGATTATAGAATATTTAAAAGGGGGGGGAGAGAGAGAGAGAGAATTGGTCCCCTAACAACAAAAGCTGTAATTTTGTACCAAGAGGATCCAGGAAGGATCTGTCCCCTTCACCGGTCTGTCAGTGCCACCATGTGGCTGCTGAAGGAGGAAGAGGAAGAGGAAGAGGAGGAGGAGGAGGAGGAGGAGGAGGAGGAGGAGGAGGTTGTGGGGGGCTTTCCTTTCCTTCCCACTCAGAAAGGCTGGGCTGGGGAAGGAGGGAAGAAGGAGAGGCAAATGGTTCCCAATTGGCAAAAGGACAGGCAAGGCCGCATTCTGTCACCCTACCTGTTCAACTCATATGCAGAAAATAGCATACGAAGAACAGGCTTAGACTCAGAAGAAGGAGGAGTGAAGACAGGAGGAAGGAGTGTCAATAATCTAAGATACATGGATGACACCATAATACTGGCTTGGAACAGTCAGTAGAAGGTCAAGGAAAAAAGTGCAAAGGCAGCCTTGCTACTGAACATAAAGAAAACAAAGATAATGACCATAGTAGATCTACATAAATTTAACCTAGACAATGAGGAAATTGAAATAGTAAGAGAGTTCCTGTACCTTGGATCAAATATCGACCAGTCAAGAGATCAGAAGACTAGGACTGGGAAGGGCAGCTATGAAGGAACTAGATAAGATCCTAAAGTTAACCTAAATTATGAAGGAAAGGCTAAGAAGGCACCCACCACCCCCTCTCCCTCAAGGCTGCTCTGTGGGTGTCAGTGTGTCTGTGTGTTGGAGGAGAGCCAAGATCCCCCAATACCTGTAAAGCCTCCCAAGGGGCTGGTGATGCCAAGGCTGGAGCTGCCCAGAGCCTGGGGAAAATGACAGTTTGGACTACAACTCCCAGCGCACACACAGCCAGCCAGCTTTGGAATTGTAGCCCATGTTTCCCACGCTTTTGAGCTGCCAGGACATCACTGCAAGCTGGCTCCTGTGTGACCAGACCAAGGAGGGCCCCTGGAGAGGCTTTCCAGGCATTGGGGGATATTGGCTCCCCTCCAACACACAGACACAGAGCAGCCTTGAGAGAGAGGAAGGCAGTGGGCCTCTTCTTGCCTTCCCTTCACAATGCTCCTCTCCCCACCTTCCTCTTCCTCCCTTCCTGCTGATTCATTACATGTCAGGAAGCCAAGCGTGACATGTTAAAAGCCATCTTGATAGTATTTTATATGCAGCGCTAACCGCTCACTGGCTCAGAGGAGGATTTCTTTCTGAGGGGCTGCAGGGAGGGGAAGGAAAGCGAGACAATCTGCATATTGGATGTGCCAAGAGAGGCCGTAATTTACATTAAGCATCCCGAAATTCTCTCTTTGCAATCTGTCACCCTTCAGTGGCTTTTCATTTTATAACCTTCACAACAGACCGGGGAGGAGGAGGGAGAGGAGGAGGAGGAATGGAGGAAGATGACCTTTCCAGAAAGCACCACCAGCAGGACCAGGCCAGCTGGATCATCCTAGAACCAGCAGCGGCTTTTGGGGGGGTGGATTTTTAGCTGGGGAAAAAGGGCGCAAGGGCCAGAGTCTCAAACATGTGCAATGCTCAGTTTCAGGGCACTGCGAGGAATCCTTGGCCCACTGCGCCTTCACCATAACCATCCCACCTTCTCCTCATACAGGCTTCACATGTTTCTTATCTTCCAAAGCCTTTGGGGCCAAATCGTGGGCCACAGAGGGAGGGCTGCATACGGCTCCTCTCATATCAGCCACCTCTTAAAAACACACCACACCATGTTGTGCCTCCTTTCCAGAGCCTGGAACATCTTCCTCTTTAACAAATTCCATCTTATCTCAGCTTTTTTTTTTTTTTTGGGGGGGGGGGAATGTCATTCTCTTCTCCCTTATAAAGCATCTTCCTTTGCAGCCAAGATAGGAGAGGGGATTCTTTTTTCAAAAAAACCAAAACCAAAAAAAAAACCCTCAAACCCTAAAAACCAAATGAAAGAAAGTTTTCCTTCTCTAGAGCAAGTTTCCACCTTCCCGTATCACCTCAGGAGAAGAAGCCAGGCCCATGGCTAAAACCAGTTAAGTGGCCCAAGAGCGTTTGGGAAGAGCCCTCTGCTTTTTGGGTCTCTATTTCCAGGCTTTGTACAGACTGTTGTGCCTCTCCATTTTCCCATGGGCTTCAGTGCCTACGTTTCACACATACAATGGAGGGGCACTGGCAAAACCCCAAAAAGGAAAGTCAGAGGGAACCTTGAAATGGTGAGGACATTGTGATTCTTGTGCATGCATGTGTGTGTACACTTGTGTGTTTCTTTAAAGAAACATTTGCTTTCATACAGTGAAAGACTCTTTGCTCTTCAGGGTCTCCCATGTTAGCTATTTGCATTTGCATACAAGTATTTCAATGGATCTGCATTTCTGTTTTGTCAATCTGAATTAGCAGGTTTTCCTAACAGTTGTGTGCCAGTATTTTAAACAAACCACTTCCTGGTGAGAGGAAGTCCTGTGGACTTCTTCCAGCAGATGAAGGGCAACTTTTAATCAGGATTTGTAGGCAGCCAGTTGTGAGCTGGGGGCTTGTGAGAATTGCAGTTCAGCAACTCCAAAGGTGCTGAATTGTAGCACAGCACCTACTGGCTCAGGCACAGCGAAAGTGGGCAATGCCCATGGACATTTATGTTTTGCCTGGAGTGGGGGGTCATAAGGGTCTGAGCTGCTCTCAGAGAAAAAAGAAATAAGGACAAAATGGGAGGAACAAAAAGAGCCTTTGGGAAATCACAGCATGTGCTCTGATTCTGGAGCACATTTTGAAACTGTCTCAGTTTGAGCAGAAATGGGGGAAAGGAGAAGGCAAGCAGCTACCTCTTTGAGAACAGAGCCAAAACCACAATGCCAAAACCACAAGCAGAGGCCACAGCAACCAAACACTGCCATGGGCCAGAAACAAATGGCCCAAGCCCAGCAGCTCCCAGAGGTCCAACATCACAGTTGTATAGGGTGCATCTCTATGCAATTGTGCCATGCAAATCTTCCATGGAGCAGCAAAGTGGGGCCACTCTATGACCAAGGTGTCAAATGTTCAGCCAAATGCTAAGCCAGTGTATGTGTCCACCCATGCTCATTGCTCAGTGCACACCCCCACGCAATGCATGTCCACACACAGTGCGCACCTGTGTGCAAGGGCCTGCGTGCACAACACCCCATGTGGACATTCTGCTCAGACAAAAATTTCCACCAGTGAGAGGCCCTCTGGATCCCCACCTGATCAGCCAGCGCAAAGGAACAACAGCCTGGCCCTGGGGTTGGTTTGAGAGGGGGCAGGGGGTGGCCTTGGGACCCCCATACCCATCATCCCTCCACCTTTCTCTCAAGCACGGTCTCTCTCTCTCATTTTCTCCTCCCCTCCCCCCCGGACAGTCCACGGCATCAAGTGGACGTGCAGCAACGGGAACAGCAGTTCGGGCTTCTCGGTGGAGCAACTGGTGCAGCAGATCCTGGACAGCCACCAGACCAAGCCTCAGCCTCGGACACACAACTGCCTCTGCACCGGCAACCTGGGTGAGGAGGCGCCCAGGAAGGGTCAAAGGTGGTGAGGGCAGGGGAGTGTCGCGTCCCTCCTCTTCTACCCCTCACAAGGTCATGGGGTCCTCCCCCCAAAGGGCTGGAGTTTTAGAGAGGAGGGACGTTGAATGGGGAGGAGCAGAGGGAGGCCACCCCGGCTGCAGAACTGTTAGGTGGACAGTCTAGAGGCTGAGGCCGAAGCAGGGTTGACCCTCTCACTCCAGAAACCCCTTCTTCCTGAGCCCCAGAATTCATCAGGCAATCCAGTGGATGGGCAGAGAAGCTCTCACAGTTGCTCAAAAAGTGCAGAGTTTGCCCTCACATTGGCTTAAAGCTCCCCGCTGTATAAATTCCACAGAGTTTCCTAAGGCAGAGAAGACTCAGAGGTGGTTGGCCATTGCCATTGCCATTGCCATTGGCTCCCTGAAAAAAGAGCCCACAGCTCCCTGTCTGCCCCAGTGAACTAGGAGGCACCTAGGAAGGGTCAAAAGTGTTGAGGGCAGGGGAGTGCACCAGTGACCCATCTCCCCCAGGCCTGACCCTGCTTGGCTTCTGAGATCAGATGGGACCTGGTGACACAGGTTCAGGGGTACTTTGATTTGGCTAGGAGGCACAGCAATAACAGGTTCTGAGGGCCAGCCCTCTTCAGGAAGGACCCAGGTATGGAAGTAGCAGAGAACAGGAGACAAAGTGCACTAGCAATGCCGAGGGCCACACCAGGCACACTTCAGCCAAGAGTGGCTGTTTATCCTCTGCTTGCCATGACCCACATTTCCTTCCTTGAGCAAAGCAGCTACCAGGGCCTGATCTATACAGGGATGAAGGCAAGGGGGCAGTCTCAGATGGAGGGGATTTCACAAACACACACACACTAAATTTCCCCACTGAAATTGCTTCCCCAAAGCTGCTGTTTGCTTTATTTTGAAGAGAGGCAAATAGCAGCTGGCTTCTGGAGGGCTTCTGGAAGAAAACGGTGTTTCATAGAATCGTAGAGTTGGAAGAGACCACAAGGGCCATCCAGTCCAAGCTGAACCATTCGGCCCCTCCTGTATGGGCTGGGAGTGACATTTCCAGGGGAGGCTGGTTTGTTGTGTCCTGTTGGATCTAAGAATTCTAAAAAGAAGAATATGAAATACAAAACATAGAACATCATTTCAAACCTTCAAAAAGTCCTTTTTCTTTTCTTCTTATGCAAACTCACATACATACAAATACCTACCCATTACCACTTCTTCATGTTTGTCATAAATCTTCTCCATTCTCAATTCATTTACTTCATTACACTTTATTTTCTTGTTCATCTTATTAAATACATTACATTTAAAGTATGTTCTATGTAGATACAAAGTAGTTCCAAACAATGTTATGTACATATATTACAACTCATGTGTAAGTTATATAAAAAGCGTTCTTGACTTTTTGTTGTTGTTAACTGCCCTCAAGTCGATCTCGACTCATGGCAACGCTATAGATGAGACATCTCCAAGTCCCTCTGTCCTCCACTGCTCTGCTTAATTCCTGCAAACCTATAGAACCAGTGTCCTCCTTAATACAGTCCATTTGGGATGTGGCCTTCCTCTCTTCCTACTTCCCTCCACCTTTCCCAGCAATATTGTCTTTTCCAATGAGTCCTTCCTTCTCATGACTTATAACAGCATATCTGCTCCATTTCTTTGGACAGGCGCAGGCAGCAGCGTGCACCACAAGTGTAACAGTGCCAAACATCGGATCATCTCCCCCAAGGTCGAGCCAAGGTCGGGCGGGTACGGCGTCCACTCTGAAGTGCAGAACAATGACGTCTCCGAGGGCAAGAACGAGCACAGCCACAGCAAGGCCTCCAGCCGGGAGAAGCGGAACGGCAAGGTGGCCAAGCCAGTTCTGCTCCACCAGAACAGCACGGAGGTCTCCTCCACCAACCAAGTGGAGGTCCCTGACACCACCCAGAACTCCCCAGTCTCCATCAGCAGTGGGCTGAACAGCGACCCAGACGTGGCCGACAGCCCAGCCATCACGGGGGTATCCAGCGTGGCCGTGGCTTCCGTCATGGGGAACCTCTCCCAGAGCGCTGCTGCAGCCGCCGTCTTCATGTCAGATGTCACCAGCGAGGCAGTCTACACTATGTCTCCCACCACCGGCCCCAACTCGCACCTCCTCTCCTCGGATGCGGCAGCGGCGGCTCAAGGGCTGGTCCTGGCTGTCAGCTCAGAGGGCCACAAGTTTGCCTTCCCGACGACGGCCAGCAGCTCTGAGGGCCTGTCCATCTTGCCGGCCAGCGTCTCGGAGGAGCTGGTGCTCTCCACCACCCTAGACAGCAGCAGGAAGATTCCAGAGGCCACCATGAACTTTGACCCCGACTGCTTCCTCAACAACCCCAAGCAGGGCCAGACGTACGGTGGAGGAGGCCCCAAGGGAGATGGCGGCCTAGGTCCCAACCTTCGGCAGTCACCCACCGTAGAGCGGAGCTTCAGCTTCAGCACTGCTCTGGTGAAGGAGATCAAAACTGAGGACACGTCCTTCGAGCAGCAGATCTCCAAGGAGGCCGCCGCCTTCTCCTCCTCCTCCTCCTCCTCCTCCTCCTCTTCCTCCTCCTCCTCCTCCTCCTCCTCTTCATCCTCCTCCTCTTCCTCCTCCTCCTCTTCCTCTGCCTCCTCCGCCTCCTCTGCCACCTCCTCCAACTCACTCACTCTGACCCCCGGCTCTAGCCTGCTCCCCTCAGGTGGCGGCCTCAGCCCCAGCACCACCTTGGAGCAAATGGACTTCAGCGCCATCGACTCCAACAAGGACTACTCCTCCTCAGGCTTTGGCCAGTCGGTCCAGAGCCCCCATGTCCACCAGACCCCCTCGCCCAGCTTCTTCCTGCAGGAGGCCCCAAGCAAGCCCCTACCCCTGGAGCCAAGCACCCACAACAGCCTGGGCAATGGCGGAGGCGGCTCCTTCGTTGGCCCCTTGGGCCTCCCCAGCGTCAAGACGGAGGCCTCACCCCCAGGCACCTCCCACTGCAACGGCGCTGTGGAGGCCCGGATTGAGCCCACCTCCTCACTCCAGCTCATGCAGTTCCAGGCCAACTTCCAGAGCATGGCACCCGATGGGGAGGTCCCGATGGAGACCTCACCCCATGGTGAAGGGGCCGAAGGTCTGCTCAAGTCCGGAGAGCTCCAGGCCTGTGGCACTGAGCATTACCTGCCACCCGAGGCCAACGGGGCCCTTCGGAACGGGAATGGGGGCCTCTCTGTCCTCCCGGGGAACATGGTGCCCGGCCTCTACCCGGTGGCCCACCCAGCACTCAGCAGCACCTCCAACATGGAGCTCAGCTTGGATCACTTCGACATCTCCTTCAGCAACCAGTTTTCTGACCTGATCAACGACTTCATCTCGGTGGAGGGTGGTGGCAACACTCTCTACGGTCACCAGCTGGTCTCTGGGGAGGGCGCCGGGCTGACCCAGGTGGCAGAGGAGGGCAACCGGGCCTCCTCCTCCTATGGCCAGGCCGAGATGTGCATCCCTTGCTGCAGCCCTCAGCAAGCCAACCTCCACCTCAGTGCCGCAGAGAACGGGGCCAGCACCATGGCCTACATGCATGTGACCGAGGTGGTTTCGGCGGCGGCGGCGGCGGCAGCGGCGGCGGCAGCCCAAGGCACCCTGGGAATGCTCCAGCAGAGTGGGCGCCTCTTCATGGTGACAGACTACTCACCCGAGTGGTCATACCCAGAGGTGAGCCCCAGAAAATCCATGGGGTGGGCAGCTGAGTCTGTTGCATGGTGGAAGCTCCAGGTGGGCATGACTCCCCTCCAGGATCCAGTAGAGACTTTGAAGGATCAGCACTTCAAGGAGCTCCTGTAAGACAAACCAAAACCTGGAGTGGATTCACTGCCTCACTGACATGGGGGGTCACCAGTCACTACTGCTAGGGTGGACTAGGGTGGCCCTTGGAGAGTTGTTTCTTTGAGGCAATTGCTTTGGAGTTGCCCAGGAGGGGAAGGAGGTGCCTTGGTGCCCACCTGGCACAACTGGGATTCTTCCAGCATTTGGTGGGAAACAGGCTGCAACACTCCAGGGAGTGGGGAGTTGGGAGGGTGGGGGTCCTTTCCATGTAGCCATGGCAATCCCTTCCTCTGCCACCCACCCATCCCTCATGTGCTGCCCACATAAAATATTGGAGCAAAAGCGGGAGAGAGGCTGAGAATTTCAACCTCTGCAGTGGGGCTGGTGGAAAGCAGTAGCGGTGGTAGGGTTCAGCACTAATACCTCTCCCCCCACAACTATCTGCCAGCTCTGTTCTGACCCAAACCCTAAACCTGATACTGACCCTAACCCTAATTCTGATCCTAGTCCTAGTCCTAGCTCTGACCCTGACCCTAACCCTGATGCTAACCCTAACATTAACCCTAAACCTGGCCTGGGCCCTAAACCCTAACCCTAAACCTGACCCTGGCTCTGACCCTAACCATAAACCCTAACGCTTACCCTTGTGGCTTTTCAGCCTTCTCTCTTCCCCATGGAAGTGGGCTGGCTTTTGGCTTTCCTGAGCTTTTCCCTTTGTAATGCTTGCCTCTGGTGGGCCCTCCCCACTGACCGCCCCCTCATCTGCTCTGCTCTGCTCTTCCTTGCAGGGGGGTGTGAAGGTGCTGATCACTGGGCCCTGGCAGGAGGCCAGCAACAACTACAGCTGCCTCTTTGACCAGGTCTCTGTCCCAGCCTCCCTGATCCAGCCAGGGGTCCTGCGCTGCTACTGCCCAGGTGAGCCGTGGGGGGCCCTCCGGGAAATGTTCTGGGGTGAGGAGGGATGGTGGCAGGTCCCTTGCACCCACGGACCTCGTCAGCCTCGCAGTCCACCTCTGGCCAGCCAGAAGCTCTTGGGTCCTTCTTCCCAGACTCTGAAGCTGCCCTTCTGATGGGTAACCAGCCCCTCCGCAAGAGCCGGCCCGGCTGGCCGGCCCACTAAGGGCCTCTCTCTGGCATGGAGGGCCTTTTGCCAGCAGCAAACCCTGGCCCAGTTCCCGGCCTGATTTCCTCCCTGGGGCACCAAAGGCCAGGCGCCTTACCCCTCTCTGTGGGTCCAGCCTCTTTGCGATGGGGAGCAAGGGGCTGCCAGACAGAACAGGTGGGATGCCCTGTCCCCACTGCCTGGGGGGGGCAGGGGGGCCTTCCAGAGGGAGGCTCCTGGTCACAGCCCCTCGGGCACCACCACCACCACCACCACCACCACCATCACCCCTAGCCACAGGTGGACCGTTGGGGTGGGGGGCCTGCTTATGAAAGGAAGACACCCCACAATCAAGCCCCCCCCCCCCCCCGTTGCCTTCCAGCGCATGACACGGGGCTGGTGACCCTGCAAGTGGCCTTCAACAGCCAGATCATCTCCAACTCGGTGGTCTTCGAGTACAAGGCCCGGGCAGTGCCCACCCTGCCTTCCCCGCAGCACGACTGGCTCTCCCTCGACGGTGAGGAAGGAAGGAAGGAAGGGAGGGAGGGAGGAAGGGAGGAAGGGGAGCTCAGAGGGGGCCCCAGGGGGGGCTGGGCCCGTGGGGCGGGAGGGGCCCAATCCACTTTCCCTGGACCCTTCCAGGCCCAGCCAAGCCTCAGGCAGCTCTACGGCCGGCGGGGGGGGGGGGACCGTGGGGGTCCCTTCCTCCTCTTCCTCCGCTCTCCGTCGTCCTCGGGCGGCGTTGGTGTTTGGGCTGCTTCTGCGGGGGCTGCATTGCGGGGCTCCCGGGGGAGGGGAGGGGGTCCTTGGGGGTGCCCTTGGGGGGCTCCCTCCCCTCCTCTCCCCTTCCCTTCCGTGGGGCCCGGTCTCGCGTGGGGCGACCGCGCCGGCGCTGATGTCACTTTCCTGGCCGTAGATTGGGTGACCCGCGGGAGCCAAAGGCAGGAGGAGGAGGAGGAGGGCAGCGGGGCTGGGTGTCCCTCCGTCCTTCCAGCGGGGCGTCTCCCTCCCTCCTGCTCCTCCTCCTCCGCCGCCACCGCCCTCGCCCCTCCCGTGCCCTCCTCCCTCCCTCCCTCCCTCCCCCTGTAAGTCCGGCCTCCCTTCCCTCCATCCCTGCCTTCTTTCCCCGCGGGGGGGGCGGGGGGGAGGAGGAGGAGACCCCCGGAGAGGGAGGGGAGGGGATCCCCCCGCGTGTCCGCTCCCGCGAGCGAAAGGCTTTCTTTCCCCGGAGGCAGAGGAGCGCCAAGGTCCCCGTCAGGGCCGCCCTCCCCTTGAGACCCGGGCCTTTCTGGCCAGCCTCCTCGGTCCCAGCACCCTGGACAGCGCCTCCGCCTCCGCGATGGGGAAGGAGGCCGGCCCTTCCTCCCTGCCTGCCTTCCTCCCTCCCTTCGGCTGGACGTGGCCCAGGGAGGGGGGTCCCGTCTGCAGTGGGCCTTCGGGGGCCCCTCCTCCTCCTCCTCCTCCTCCTCCTCCTCACCGCCGCCCCCCGCGTCCCTTCTTTTTGGCGCAGAGAACCAGTTCAGGATGTCCATCTTGGAGCGGCTGGAGCAGATGGAGAGGCGGATGGCCGAGATGACCCCCGGGGTCCAGCAGCAGCAGCAGCAGCAGCAGCAGCAGCACAAGGCCCCTGGGACCCCCAATGGAGGCGGAGGGGGCTCCGGAGGCGGAGGGGGCGGCCAAGCACAGGTACCAAAAACACCACCACCACCACCACCCCAAAAACCCAAAAAACAACACCCACCTCCCGATTCCAAGAGCCCCAGCCCAGGAGGACCTCCCTTTCGGCCTCTGCCCAGCAACAAAAGGTGGGGCTTAACTAAAAGCAAAGGCAAAATCTGGGGTGCTCACTCAGCTCCAGCGCACCTTTGCGCCATTTATTACGTACACACACACACACACAACACAGATCCATCTTGCATGGACCTGACATATCCGTGCAAGTTATTTAGGCCCCTGCTTGCCACCTCTTGCCCCATTGTTTGCCCCTCAGTAAGGTTTAGTCAAGTAATAAGAACAGGCCAAGCCTGATCTCTCCCTGGAAGCCAAGACGACTAACTTCGTGAGATCATTGTGAGAAGGAAAGGCTCATTAGAAAAACAATGAAGCTAGGAAAGGCAGAAAGAGAGGGAGGGACTCTATTTGGGGGTCACAGGGATGAATTTGCAGGAACTAAGCAGAGCAGAGTGGCGGAGGTTAGGGAGGCTTGGAGAGGTCCCATCTACAGAGTTGCCATGGGTCAAGACTGATTCCAGGGCAGTTAACAACAACAACAAAAATTATGCAATGCTTAGTCAAGAAATCATAAGAAGACTAAGGTTGGGAAGGGCAGCCATGAAAGAACTAGAGAAGATCCCAAAGAGTAAAGATATACAACTGGGCACTAGAAATAGAGTCGTCCGAGGCGTTGTATTCCCCATTATCTTGCATGGATGTGAGAGCTGGACAGTGAAGGAGGCCAGCGCAAGGAGAACCAGCTCTCCCTTTGCTCCCCTTTGCTCCCTCCCAGTGCATCTCAGGGACGACGGCCGCTTTGGGCAGCTGCTTCGAGAGCCGCGTGGTGGTCGTGTGTGAGAAGATGATGAGCCGGGCCTGCTGGGCCAGGTCCAAGCACCTCATCCACTCCAAGACCTTCCGGGGGATGACCCTGCTCCACCTGGCAGCCGCCCAGGGCTACGCCACCCTCATCCAGACCCTCCTCAAGTGGCGGTGAGTGTCCAAGGCCAGGCCCTGGAAGGGAAGACAGGCTTCGGGGCGGGAAGGGGGGGATTGGGGGCTGCCACGGGAAGGAGGGGGCAATGGGATGAGGGGGCTCCCCAGGGATTTCTTCTTGGGAGGAGGCAGCTGTGGGCAGCAGGAGGCACTCACACCCGAGTTGCTGTTGTTGCTGTTGTGTATAACTTCCCCACCCACAAAAGCTCTCAAGGTGACGAACATACACCAATTAAAACCATACAGAGAGACAAACGTTAGCATATTACAGTACTCCTTAAACCTCTTAAAAGCAGTCTAATAATCCTAGAGTCCACTTTCGAAGCAGTTAAAACAGCCATTTCAGACACAATGCCCTGCAGGACAGCACTGTTTTGGCTGCCCACTGGAAGCTTTTAAAAAATGGGACCAGCCTAATTTCCTGAGCAGGGACTCCCACAGTCCGGGCGCTGCTACAGAGAAAAGCCCAGAGAAAGCTGGTTCCTCTCCAGGTGCTGCAGAGTTGCAGGCACTGCCCAAGAAGTTTCCGTTGCCTTTGGGGTGCTTTGTGGCCTTTCCTTTTGGCATTTCCTGGCCCAGCAGAGAGGTTCCCCTGAGGAAGCAACCTGGCGTGACCCATTCCCCTTTTGTCTCCCCAGCACAAAACACTCAGACAGCATTGACCTGGAGCTGGAAGTGGACCCCCTGAATGTGGACCACTTCTCCTGCACACCGCTGGTACGTAGCAAAACTGCCTGCCCCCCACCATCATCCTCATGGGGAGATGAGGGTGGGAGGGAAGCCCCAAGGCTGGGGGGGGGGCAAGAAGATTGCATGGGTCCCTCCTCTTGCCCTTGTTTTGAAGGCATGGGCTTTGCAGCCCTCCTGCCCTTTTCTCTGTCTGAGCTGTACCACTTTCCAAACCTGCCAAGTCTGAGAACACAGAGGGGGAGATCTCTGCAGTGCCAGCCCTCATCCCATCCCACCCCCCAGTGCTGACTCAGGGCTATTCTCCTCCAGATGTGGGCTTGTGCCTTGGGCCACATGGACGCTGCTATTGTGCTCTACAAATGGGACAGGCGTGCCATCTCCATCCCGGACTCCCTCGGCAGGTTGCCCCTGGCCATCGCCCGTTCCCGTGGCCATGTCAAACTGGCCGAGTGCCTGGAGCAGCTGCAGCGGGAAGAGCAGGCCCGCCTCCGCCCTCCCTCCCGAATCCCCTGCCCTTCGCGTGAGGATCCCGCCGGTGAGAACTGGATCACTCAGTGGCACAGCGAAATGGTGGCCTCTCAGGAGCCCCAGAAGGGCATTACGGTCATCTCCACTTCCAATACAGGTGGGTTGTGCTGTCTCCCACCATGCAGAGAAGGCCTGCAGAGGATGATGGAGCATGGTCCTTCTCTGCCATGCCTCACTTGCTCCTTGGGGACTTTGGTGCACCTTGAGGATTGGTTTGGGCACATGCATCTCAATTTAATCAACCGAGCCACATGTGGCCCTTGTGCCCACATGCATAGTCTCTTCTTCCTCCTCATCCTGGGTGCTCCACTACTAGAGACTCTGGTAAATTAATCATTCCTCCCATTGGGTCCAAAGCCATGGCTTCAGATAACAGTTTGTTCCAGTATCCATAACTTCCCAGTGGGGTGGATGTAATGGGAGGCCCTGAGAGAGGGGGGGCAGAGCAAAGACAGATGCTGTCGGCATCCCAGGGTTCACAACAAAGAGCCTCTGAAGCTTTAGCCTTCCTTGGCGACCAGTCTTTCTGGCCTGATCTCCAGCACTCCCTGTCCTTTTCCCTGATGATCAGTCACCTCCTCCTCCAGCCCTAACCAATGGGGGCTCCCTTTGTTTTTGCAGAACTGAGGCGGCCTCGATCAGAGCCCTCCAGTTACTATAGCAGCGAGAGCCAGAAGGATTACCCAGCACCCAAAAAACACAAACTGAACCCCGAATACTTCTCTGCTCGGCAAGAGAAGCTCCTCTCCACTGCCCTGAGCTTGGAACAGCCAAGCGGCCGGAAGCCCTCCTCAGGCACCAAGACCTCATTGCTTGAAACAACCGGCCCTCGACACGCAGGGCGGGATTATCCGCAGGAACTGGGCCCTGATGTGGCCAGCTACCATGGCGGCAGCAACTCCGGGATCAAGTGGAGCCCGAAAGAGGCCTATGTGGCCGGCCTGCCCGGGATGCCAGTAGCCGGCAGCCCCAAGAGGCTGATGCTGGTGAGGGACTTGGGGGCCCAACGGCTGCATCCACAGAGGGAGCAGATGGGGGCCCTGGTGGGGCCAGAGCGGGAAGCGATGGATGCAGAGCTGTTGGCCTTCCGGGATGCTGCGGAAAGTGAGGATTGCTTGCATCATGTGGATGACCTGCAGGTATGTGTGCACGAGGCGGGGAGGTGGCAAGAGTGGGTGCCCTTGGGCCCCAGAGCCAAATCTGGCCTTCTGAGGTTCCCCATTACCCCAACACTGCTTTATAGGGGCTGCTTCTCTGCGGGGGTTTGGCTCCTCAATGGCAATGGCAACCCCTCTGAAAAAACGTGCCAAGAAAACTCCATGATAGGTTTGCCTTAGGTGGCCCTCAGTCAGAAATGACTTGAAGTTAAACAACAACAATAACATTCTAAAAGATCAACAGGCCTCTCCTCAGGTTCTGTTTATAAATGTAAGAAGAGTTTTAAATGCCCTCCTCAAAAAGGCTGGGGGTCCTCAAAAGGACCAGGGGCATTGATAGTCAGAAATGTTACAAGAGCTTTTCTGAGCAGGGTGCAAGTACAGGCCACATCTTGGACTATGTCAGTTAGTGCCAATTAGACAGACCACTATGACCCAGGCTCACATAACATGCCTTCCAGCTTGAGCCCCAAGTGCAGCTACAAGCAGCCTCCTCAGTCTTATTTTTACTGAGAAGAAAGACAAAATTTACTTCCAAGAAGGAAGGTTACTTGGGAAATCCTGGAAGGGGAGGGTGTCCTGGAGGTATGTGTGGTAAGGTGGGTGGGGTGGCCATCCAGCCCCCAGCAGGAGCCAATGAGAATGACCCACATGGCTACGAGTGTCCAAGGAGCCTCCTTTAGTGCCAGTGGCAAAACAGAGCCCCTTTAGTGCATCTCTGGGGCTCAGCCTTTGTCTTCCCCCTTTCCCCCTCTGCTCCAATCGACCTAAGGGAGGCTCAGAGTCTGGCAGTGGGGTCTGCCCCTTGCACCCCCAATGCCACCCCCCAATAATCATGCCCTCCCCACATCCCCATTCTTGCAGGTGACCATGATGACGCTGGCAGAGCACATCATTGAGGCAACGCCAGAGAGGATCAAGCGAGGGGAGAGCTTTGCCCCAGCAGAGACACCTCTGGCCGAGAAGACAGACAGCACTCCGCTTGGCACCTCAATGAGCTGGCTGGCCAGTTACCTCGCAGATATTGACCACTTGCCAAGTGCTGCTCAGATCAGGTCTGTGGCGCTTGGGCCCTCGATCCAGCACCTGCACACGTGCCCACACAAGGGGGGTTGCTTTTCCCTATGGGGTGCAGAGAGGTCTCCCTAACCCCTTCCTCCTCCTCCTCCTGCTGCTGCAGAAGCCTCTACAGTGGAGCCCTGACCCCTCCTTCCAACACCAGCCTGAACCCCGCCAGTTCTCCCGTCAGCGCCATGGCTTTTGAGGAGCCCAGCCTCCCTTCGGCCACCGACTGGTCCGAATTCCTAAGCGCCTCCACCAGCGAGAAGGTTGAGAGTGAGTTTGCCCAGCTCACGCTCTCTGACCACGAACAGAGGGAGCTCTACGAAGCTGCCAAGCTGGTTCAAACCGTCTTCAGGAAGTACAAGGTGAGGAGGAGGAGGAGGAGGAGGAGGAGCTGCTGCGGCCATCACTACTTTCCAGGAGAGGCAAAGGAAAAGCCCAGAATGGTAGCCACAGTCCCCCAGCCTGCTCTGCTCCCTTAGGAGTAGCTTCTCTGGCTATAGGAGGAAGGTGTCTTTGAGCAGGACAGAATGGAGAGGAAATCAAACTCGGGGCCCCTTTGGCCAGCTGATGCATGTGCTCCAAGGGATGCCAGCCAGCCTTGCTGTTAGCTCACCCTGTTTTCTGTACCTATTTGCAAAGCACAGGGCCTTTATTTAGCAGCTTATCTGAGGCTATTTGCCTCTTCTTTGAGGGGAGGAACACACCTGTGTGTGGGCAGGTGGGCAGCCCCCAGCTGTTCCTCAGGCAGCCACCTGAAGTTGCCCCAGGAGCTGTGCCTGGACACTCCCTGGGCAGCCACCTTCTTTGCCACCTGTGCGTCCACCTCGGCGTTCCAGTCCTCACAGTCCCCGCTCTCTCTGTCACATTCCTGGGGAGCCCAGGGGTTGAGAGTGGGCCTGGAAGAAGACGTTTCTTGATGTGCAGCTGTCGGGGGATGGCTGTGTCTCCTGTTTGCCATCTGCCAGCACTTCTGAGGTCCCCACGGTTGCACCTGGTGTCTCCCATTTCCATGATTACCCTGTAAATACCTGGTCCTTGGCCACCCTTTTGTTTCCCTGTTATTCAGTGCAGCCGTGCTTGCTTGGGTCCATCTCCTGTCCCCATAGGCAACCAGGCAACCCACACAGCCCCCATCCAGCCAAACTGACCAGCTGCAGTTCCTCAAGCAGACTTTCCCTTTCATTTTCAGGGACGGCCCCTTCGGGAGCAGCAGGAAGTGGCTGCTGCTGTCATTCAACGATGTTACCGGAAATACAAACAGGTGAGCCAAGGACCTCTCCGGGTAATCATGGACTGCCCATGGCACCATTTGACTGGCAGTGGCGGTTGTCTCCCTTGTTCCACTTGACTTCCTGAAACTTTGTTGAAGGGCCTGGTTTCTCCATTTCCTGCTCAGCTTATGCTTCAAAGGTAGACAGTAGGCCCAGTTCCACCTGCCTCTCCAACGCCACATTCCCAAGTGAACAGAAGCTCCTCCGCCATCATGGATACACACTGCCTGGGCCTCCCCTTTGCCAATCCCTCAAAGTGCCCCTATGGGCAAACAGCTTAGGAGCCAGTGAAATGTCCCTCAATTGAAGTGTATGGTGTATCCATTCCAGTCCGGCCTTTAAAGATACCACTTGGCTTGGTCTCAAAGCCTCTTTGAGGCACAGTGGGGGGTGGACATGGGGGTGCTGGGGGGTTTTCCCAGACACATACACAGATCCAGCTGTCACTCGGGCTTAGACAAAGCCTAGCTCCATGCCCCACAGCCAACAAAAAGGGCTGCCCAGAGCAATGGGCTTGGGGCTGAGCTCTCAGCTCCCAAATCAGGCTGGACTCAGACAGGTCTCTGCTCTGCCGGTTCTCACATCTGACACAGATTGGACTAGCGATGGGGAGGCCCCTGGGTGGCCATCTCCTGCTCCATCCAAGGCAGGGGTCTCCTCACTGAGGGAACCAGTTCTGCTGTTCCTCCTTCCCTGGATCCCTCCAAAAGAGAGCAGAGGCAGGCCAGGACTGAACGTTAATCTTGTATTTTCTGTTTCTCCCCTGCCAAGCTTACTTGGATAGCCTTGAAGGTAATGACTTAAAAAAATGTGCACGCAAGCCTTTCTCCTCATGAGCTTCTCACATTCATGGCAAAGCAGCTCTTTCGCTGCTGATACATGCCTGGGTCGCATCCAGCCCTGGAGGAAAAAATGCATGCCAGCAATGCTGCTTTTTTGCAAATGCTCGCCTGTGCCAGAGGAGGCAGGGGGCATTTTCAGGCCCCTGGTGCCAGAGACCCCTGGCCAGCAGTGTTTCGGGGAGGGGTGGGGTGGGGTGGGGGGAGTTAGGGTGGAGAAACATTGGGCGGCTTAGAGAAGGGAGGGTGAAGGGTAATCAATGCGAGATGAACAGAAGAGAGTAAGAGCTGAGTTATGGGCCTGGAACTGAATTCCAGTGCAGTTTTTCAATGGTGCCCGCAGACTTTTTTGTTTCCCAGGAGCCTCCTTTCCTGTCCTCCTGAGAAATGGGATGCGGGGTGGGCAGGGCAGGGGTGGCCATCCCATTTTCCATTTCAGTATTTTCTCTGTAGGGAAAATGTGTTGATGGTTACCTTCTGACTTGAAAACAAAAAGGAAATCTAAAAAAGGAGTGGGGAGCAGGACAAAAACTCAGAGAGGGCCCCCAAAAAAGTTTCCTTCTGTCTCAAGGGCAGACATCCTCCAGAGGAGGGTGAGGAAGACAGCAACTGAACCCCACATTAATGGCAGTTTCAGCAGCCATGTGATGGGGGGGGATTGAAACAGAGAAACCAGCCTCCTATAGGGGAGACCAGAGAGTAAGGAGAGCTGTTACCATTCTCATCCTAGTGAAAAAACAGACCACCTTTTCTGACTTACAAAAGGGTTTTCCCCTGTTACTAATCACTACATGCAGGGGACAAGGGGCCACCACTAGGGAGGGGAGGAAAGAAAGGAAGGAAGGAAGAAAATGTCCCTTCTTCCCACAGTCCATGATGAGCTTGAGCAGCTCTTGTCCGGCTGAGGGAGGGCCTGGTCCGTCCTGAGTCTGTCCCAAGATCCAGAAGGTGCTGTGAGAAAGCGGAGTGCCTGGAGGATCCCTCCACTGACCCTTCTCTCACTGCCCGCTGTTCTTCCACTCCTCTTCCCATAGGATGCTCAAGACCCCACACCATGCCAGACATCCTGGCACCACTCTTACCCCAGGAGTGGGGCCATCTTCCCTGGCAAGAACGAGCAGAGCCCTGCCCTGCCCTGAAGCAGATGGGCAGTAGGCCATTGGGCTGGGCTGAGGCCCTTTGGCTCCTCTCTGTCACTGCCCACTCCTTGGCTACTTCCACTAGAGCCGCGTTTTTCTTTGGAGGTCTCTCCCTTCCACAGGGATAGCAGCAGGAGATGCCTCTTCTTCCATCTCAAGACCAGCCCTCCTGGGCCTTTGTAAATCCACTCACACAAATAGCATACCCCCACTTTTTGCATGGTTCATTTTTCAAAATCTGGATCTTCAAAGACCAAGTGTTCTGTAGGTAGCACTTTCCCCCCTCTTCTTTGCCCCCCTTTGCTCAGACCGCAATGAAGGGTGTCTCTGTCCCCATGCTGTGCACAGTCCTCCTTCTCGAGTGGCTGATCCCTTTGGCCATGGGAGCTCTCTGGGATGCTTCAGTTTCGCTCTCTCTCTCTCCTGCTCCCTTGTACCCCCCCCCAACATCCCCTCCTTTGCAGTATGCACTTTATAAGAAGATGATCCAAGCTGCCATCCTCATTCAGAGCAAATTTCGGAGCTACTACGAGCAGAAGAAGTTCCAGCAGAGCCGGCGGGCGGCCGTCCTCATCCAGCAGTTCTACCGCAGCTACAAGGAATGTGGAAAGCGAAGGCAGAGTCGCCGGACGGCTGCCCTCGTGCAGCAAAAGCTCAGGTGGGTCTCTGTGTGAGAGAGCGAGGCAAGGGGCTAGTCCTTGGGGCCCTGGGAAGCCCCCCAGAGAGCACCCCTAGGACCTCCTGACCCTTTCCTGCTTTCTCTCCTCCCTGCCTCTTGCAGAAGCAGCCTGCTCACCAAGAAGCAGGACCAAGCTGCGCGCAAGATCATGCGGTTCTTACGACGCTGCCGCCACAGGTAAGGCATCCCCAGCATCCCGGGTGGCTTTATTTAATTGCTAATCAGCTTAAAAATTTGTATCCCTCTCTCATTCCAAAACGTTCTGGGTGGAACACTAACTACCAAACAACTGTAGACAATTTGAAACAGTTTAAAACAATTCAGCAACAATTGCAAAATAAATACACCCCGGCAAGTCTCCTTTGGGGAAACTCCCAGCAGATGGAAACTGATCAGTGCCACTGAGACCTTCTGGTGAGGGAAAAGTGCCCTGGCTCTTCCTAGACCCATGGGCCCATCGTGAGGGGTGGGTTTGGCAGAAGTGGGGCAAAGCCTCCTTTGCTTTCTCCCTCCAGTACCCTTTGGGGGGATGGGACACTTGGCAGTGGCCATGTGGGGTGCCCCCATCCCCACCTTCCCAAAATGAATGTTGCCTCCCAGAGCAGCCTCGCCTCTTACTTGGGATGCTTTTCAGGGTGGGCGTCCTTGCTAGGCAGCATCCAGCACCTCGGGATCTGTATGAGCAGCTAAGGGACAGAAGCCAAACTGTCCTGGCTCCAGCCAGTCGTTCACCCAGCAATTGCCCTTCCAGGGGCACCCCCTCCCAGGGCACCCACTCTCTCTCCATCCCTTACGTCGGTGCTTGATGATACTGTTGTTGCCAGGGAGTTTGCAGGGCAGGGCAGTGCAAGCCTCTTGCTGTGTCCACAGCAGTAGCGGGGCCAGCATCAAACATAGTCATCCTTGTTTGGCCAGAGAGCCAGGAAGGGGCTTGCTAAGAACCAATGCTGCCTGATGGTGGGAGCCCCTCCTTACCCACTGACTTCACCAAAAGCCACAGACCCACTGGCTGGAACCCTGTTTGGGACATACACATGCATCACTCAGAGTTATACACACACATACACTTGTCCTTACACACCACACAAGGAACTGTTCACAGGCTCCTCACACAATGTCCACAAAGGGCTGGGGTCCAGGGCAATGCCATGACTATTTACTGTCCATGTGAGCCAAGGGTGCAGGTGGCCAGACAGTGCCCAGCTGCAGCTAGAGGAAGAGGAATGAGGTTGCCTTCCTGGCTCTCCAGCTTAGGGGAGCTTCATGTGCAGATTATTATAGCACATAAACTCTAACCTAGGCTCTCAGTCACAGCCACCAGTCATTTGGCTTTGAAGTTTGAAGTGGGTTTAGCAGGCATAATGGGGGCAGGGCTTGGTTTATTTTAGCTCTGGTTTGCACTGGTGACACTGGACAACAGACAGACACATCCACAAATGCACCCATGACTTCTGCTGTTCAGAAACCATCCTCTCTATATGGATTTCCACATCCTCTGTCATTCTCTCCACAGTCTTTCTTTCCCATACTAAAGGGGACCCTTTCCTTGTAGGGGAGAAGCTGATCAGCAGCTCACCCTGGTCCTTAGATATCTTGCCTTCTCTGTGTTTTCCAGCTCTCCAAAAGGAGGCCAGAATGGACTCCAGGGGCCAAATGTGGCCACCCCAGAGGGTTGTAGGATGCCAACCAGGATGCCAATCTCCGGCCGTCCCTCACGCAGGATCCCTTTTCCTGCTGCCTCCGCAACTGCATCCAGCCTTGGTACTGGCTCTGCTGTTCACTTTCCCTCCCTGCCGCCTCTTGTCCAGCCAAAGGGCTCTTGTGTATCTCCAACTCCGAACCTGTTCACATTAACTGTTCTGAGGTCCTTTTATTGGGGAAGATCTTTTCTGAAAACCCTTTAAAACTGATATTCTTTGTTGATGGAGAGCAGGTAAACTAGAACTGAACTGTCTTTCGTGAAATTCAGTGGGATATGAGCAAACATATTTGTGTCGGCAACTGCTCTGGTATTGACTTCTGGACCAGTGCTTTGTCCATCACTTGATTTCTTGATGTGCTACTTCTCTGCACTTGAACTGACACACTTGGAAAGCACTAGGGACATAAATCTGCCCTTATTTTATTCTTGTATATATGAACAAATCTGTATAACAGTTTTATCTCCATTCAACAAGTATATGAAAGTCTCTGAGCTGTTCATACTTAACTTTTTCAAAGAATTTTGTTGTGTGGAAAGCATGATTTTTGCATGCCAAACCCCTGCCCCATGTTTTCTCTTCCAAAAGATCAGTTATCTTGCTGCAAACAGATTTTCCAGAAAAAAGTCCTGAAGTTGAACAGTGCTCAGACACTGCACACATTCCTGATGCAATGCCTCCATGTGTCAAGGCACCTGGGGCTGGGGGAAGAGAGTGAGAAAATCTGTGGGTATTCTTTATGGCCCTCAACATAGACATGGGAAAGGTCTGAAGGAGGGGATTGGTTTGCAAGAAGAAATCTTGGCGCAAAGGAGGCAAGGGATTGCTGCCACAGAAGGGGAAAAGTGTGTTTTTAGAGGGGGGAGGGGCTGCCTGGGGCCAAAATGGGACCATTCATGCTACTACATATTCTGGGAATGGTTGGGGGGGGGGGAGACAATAGTATTTGCTCTCTGCCTTAGGCAGCAAAATGTCTTGCGCAGTCCTTGCTAGTCAGAAGGAAATCCTCAATGGGACTTTCTCATACATCAGTAAGCCCAGCAGGGGAAGGCCAAGTGTAGCCCCTGCAGGTGCTGTTGGATAGTGACAGCTATCTGCCCCCTGCAAGCATAGCCAGGGGCAAAGGATGATGAGATCTGTAGTCCATCAGCACCAGGAGCTGCATTTTGCTGGGTTATAGCCCACTCTTCCCCCTTGACCCCCGGGAGTTCCAGTCCAGCAACATCTAAAGGGCCATACAATCCCCAGCCCTACATGCTGTAGCTGCATGTTTGATGTGGTCACTTTGCCTTCCAAGGGGGCTTCTGCAGGGAAGGCTTGGGGGGCTTATCTGAGTTCCACACAATGTCTGCCTGGTGAAGGCAGGAGAAAAGCAGACCCAAAGGTCCTAGGCACACATAGGTACCCACACCGTGGGGATAGAAAAGGTGAGCAAAGGAAAGGGCACCGGCCACCCACTGGCTAAAAGGCAGCATTTGCTTATGACTTGGTGGTCCTTGATGAGCAACTAGCCGGTGGGCAAGCGGAAGCCCAGGCAACTCCCAGCTGCCACATGGCCTGCTGTTTCCTGAAGATATCCTGCCCTGATCCTTGGGGGCCGGTTCACCAGGGTTGGCTCTCCTGCTGCCCACCCACAGTCCTCCACCCACAAGTACACACGCGGGCACCGGCATGGCAGGGTGGCCTACCCTGGTGTCGTCTCCTCCTCCTCCTCCTCCTCCTCCTCTTCTCCATCCCTCCCTCCCTCCCTCCCTCCAGAGTAGGCCACCCTGCCCTCCTCTCCCCTCAACTGAGGAAGTGCTGAATAAAGGACCTTCTTTCTCTGACTTTCTCTCTTTCCCTCTCTCTCTCTTTCTGTCTCTTTCTTCTTGCCGTCTCTGTGTGCTAATCACTCTTTGCTATCATTTTGCTCCCACCCGAAGCCCCCTCGTGGACCACAGGCGGTACAAAAGGGTGAGTGGAGCTGCTGCCTGCTGGACTTGTTTCTCTTCCATTTAAAATAATATACCTTTACCTTTACATACACACAAACACATACTATATATATATGTATATATATCCAGATATATATACATCTGTCTCTCTCTCTCTCTCTTTCTGCCTCTCTCTTTCTCTCTCCGTCTGCTCTTGCTTTCTGCTTGCTTGCATGGGGGCTGGAGCTGAGGTAATAATGCCCGTCAGTTTCACATCCATCGTTCCCTCTCAGCACCCACAAGGGCCAGACAGATGGCCAACTAACCCTTGCTGTGGTTACTGCGGTACTAATACAGCTGTGCCTCGCCTGGGAGACCCTGCAGGAGCCGCAAGAGGTGTGCATGCAGGGAGGCTGCTGGGGGGTGAGGGGTAGGTCCTGGGGGGTCTGTCGGGGGGGGAGGCATGCTGAGAAATCGCAGGGGCAAAAACCTTTCCTTGACTCACCCAGCCCCTGGACTGGAAGGGTGTTGGTCATCGCAGGTGTCTTTTTGTGACTGTATCCTAGTCTGAGCTCATCTGCAAGAGAAGCTTCAAAGTGGTTTAGTAGCTCCCTAAAGTCCTAAAAATCCTGGAGTGCTTCTCTCAGGGTCCCATGGATCTCAGACGGGGAAATCATTTGGGGAACTCTTCGATCATTAACTGTAAATTAAACTGAACAAGTGTGCTTTTGCAGGAATGGTGGTTAGTGAAAGAGTCACATTAGTAAGTTCTTTAAGCTGAAAGCCAGCCTTTCAGTGCTACAGAGGAAGATGAAGGGGTCACCTTTGTCACCCTGGCAAGACTCTGTATTGTTGGAGCAACACCCATTTTTAAGAGGGGGGAGGAGGGCTCCCCATCTGTTTTCACACATCACCACCATCATATGGAAGGAAGGAAGGAAGGAAGGAAGGAAGGAAGGAAGGAAGGAAGGAAGGAAGGAAGGAAGGAAGGAAGGAAGGAAGGAAAGGGTTCTACTTTGCACTTTGGCAGCAAAAATTATTGGACAATGGAATCCATTTCTGTTTTCCAACATTGAAAGGTCTGCTGGTTCTTTACTTTGGAAAAGAAGGGGATGGGTGTCCCTTCTGTTGCTGTGTGCCTTCAAGCCTTTTCTGACATGGTGACTCTAACTTATCACAGGGTTTTCTTGGCTGGATGTCTTCAGAGGAGGTTTGCCATTGCCTTCCTCTGAGGTTGAGAGGGGGGGCTTCCTCAGGGCCATCAAGGGGTTTCCAAAGATGAAGCCGGGATTTGAACATTGGTCTCCCGAAGTCCTAGTCCAACAACCAAACTATGACACCACATTGACACTCCTTTTATGCAATGCCTTAAAGAGGACTATGTACTCTTAAGCTAAGGAGTTTATCACATGGGGGAAATTGGGAGTGAGAGATCTGGAAAAAAGAAGGAGAAGCCCCCCTTTCCTTGAATCACCCACAGACCATTTCTGCTCTAAGAGCAACGGCTAACTGATGCGAAAGCTGTCTCCTCTTCCCCTGCCCTCTCCCTCCCAAGGCTCCAGCCACCTTTGCCACCTCCTGCCATCTCTTCATAGCATCTGCACCGATTGCCCAAAGCTGCCCACTTCATCCAGCCCTTCTTTGCCTGAGTTGCCTTTTGTAGCCAGCTCTGGCCCTGGAGAGACAGCTTCGCAAGACGCTTGTGGCTCAGCCATGCTCTGTGCTTTTCAAAATCTCTCTTTCCAAGTAGCCCAAACTCATTGGCTCACCAAATGATCGCCAAGGGCCCATGGGCAGGAATCAATGCCTCAGGGGAAGGGATGCTGCTGCTGCTACTGCTTCCTTCGCTTCAACAGATCATGCACCCTTCTTGGCTGCATTGTGAACTAGCAGATTAAACTCCCTGCTTGCAACCCACTGATCTGGAGAGGCTGCATGGTGGCAGGGCAAGGGTGAGGGTCCCTGTGAAGCCTCCTCCTTGTTGGGGAGCATCTCATAGGCATCCCCAGTGGCTTCCTCTCCCACCGACAGAGATCCTTTCCTCAAAGCCACTGCTGTGGTGGAGGCAACCCACATACCCCAGGCGTGGACTGCCGAAAAGACAAACAAACCCACAGGCAGGCAATCAAAGACCATCCAGAAATCCTTGCCACAAAAGAGAGAGGGCAAATAATCCATCATTAGTGTGTTTGCTATCACTTTTTTCTTTAATTTAAAAAGGCTTATCTTAGAGTTTGAGGGGATGATTCCAACAAAACAGAAGAGGTTTGTGCCATGGGGAAGGGATGGGGCAGCCACAGACTGGAAGCCTTCTCTCCAATGGTGGAGCATCTCTCCCACTTTGCACTGGTTTGGGGCCCTGCTGTTGGTCTCTCAGGGCCAAAGCAGGTGGCTCCAAGGGTTGTGTAAAATGCAAATGGCAGCCATTGGGTGGGCGCCTGGGGAGCAGGAGAGCAGCCATGGATAGAGGAGGTTAACTCTTTCCTTTTCTGCAGCTGTCCTGAGGAAATCTCTCCCCTCTGCAGTTGCTATTTGCATTTGGGATTTTAAAAACAACAATGCTGAGACTAGTTGGAGGTTCATCGTCCTCTCCCTTTACCCTCTTCCACAGCAGAGGAAGAGTTTCAGAGGAGAAATTGTAGAGCTGTAGAGATACTTTGGACCCATTCCCACAACACTGTTAAAGTGATATTATTCCACTTTAACTGCCATGGTAAACACAGAAAGTTACCATGGCGATTCAAGTGGAAAAATATGTAGCACTATAACGTTCTTGTAGGATGCATCCAGCCAGCCAGGCTGACCTCCCAGTTGGTGATGGGACCCCTCACACCCCTGGCCCTCCTTTGCGTGCAGCAAGGGCTGGTGCTCTGTGTCTCCCTGACCGACACACACAAGGCCACTGAGCGGATTTCCAGAGGATCTCAGGCGGCCCGTGTGCCAGAAGGAAACTGCGGAAATGCACACAGCACAGTGCGCTTCAGAAATGGTCACTGCTGCATTCTCAAAATGCCACAGGACTTGTTTACAACCTCCCCGTGGAACACTAGGCAAGGTGTTCAAGCAAGACAACCCTCTCAATTTTTGGTTGTCACAGTTGAAGGAATCCCCATCTCCAAAAAAGTGTTACGTAGTTTGGTAGGTGACATCAGTATTTGTGCAAATATGGAACTATGTGAGGAGCTGCATGTGTTTTTCCAAGCAATGCCAACTGGTCTGTGTCAGTGGGGCACTGCATGCTGATTGACCAACAGCCCCAATGAAGCATGATGTGGTCCTCTCTGCCCCTTCCCTTGGCCAGGAGAAGTGCTCCGTTTGCATAGACTGTGCACAACTTGGCATGTGCCCACAAATTCCCCACCAGCTTGGACTAGTCAAGCATGCCTCACAGGGAGTCCCATCACTGGGGTCAATAAATGGCTGCATAACAGGATGCTGCATGGAGAAGCATGTTCCCCCTCCTCTACCTCTGCCTCTGCCTCCCTGCCCCATGTTGCACTTCCTCCTAAACGTCTTAATCTTTGCATATGCTGTCTCAGCCGTCTCCTAGGTGGTGGTGCATTATTTGATATTGCAGCCAGGAAAACTCTCAATGAGGTCCAGAAGACAGCCTCTTTATCTGGGGGGTTTGGTCAGCAAAGGGATAAAAGAGGGTTAGGGGTTTTGCCTTTGCTCCACCCCATCAGCAGCTGCTCAGTATGGCCTCTGCAGAGTACCAGGCCTTGGCCAAGACCTTCCACCACCAGGACAGAGGGCAAGGTGTTGCCTGCCCCTTCCCATCACTCCACAGACACAGAAGCCAAGTGGACTTTGCCACAGGACGTGGTCCTCCGTCACTCCTCAGGGCACCAGGGCAATAGACGGGGGCCAGGGAGAGGCTGCTGGCAGATGCCCAACTCTTTCTGCTAGGAGAGTGAAGAGATGCTGCTGCCGCTGGCACCCACCACTTCCTCAGCAGCCGTGGTGCCAGGTGGTCTTCCAGCCCCTCTGAGCCCTCCTGAGCCCCACTGTGTCGCTGGACAGGGAAGCAGGCAGCCCAGACGCCTCTTTCGACATGCTTCTCTATGCCATCTGGCAGAGCCTCCCACAGGAGGCGAATTGGCAGCCACTGGAGGCGATGCAAGAGGGCTTCCCTGAGTGGGAAGCAAGCAGGCAAGGGGGAAGAAGAGAGACTCGGCCTCCTCGGCTCCTGCTATGTTGCGGTGCTGAGCGAAGAAGGCGAGGCGGTCGTTGTGCTGCTCCAGATACATACTGGAGGCAAGGCAGGAGGAAGGCAGACCGGCTGCAAAGACAGCCAGTGTCTACCTGCACCAAGCCCAAAGGCTTATTTCCCTGTCTCCGGGTCAAAACCAAGTGTATTTTCCAGGTTTTTACAATTTGGTGATTGGCTCTGTACCCTCATGTCAAGCACGTAAGCAACAGAGGAGCTTGCATTTTTACCAAAAACCTGCTGAATTAACCTCAAATGCTCCTGTTCATTATTTGGAGTAATATACTACTAAACAGCTCTATACAATGGGGCCCACACATTCGCTGAGGTTAGGGGCACAGGACCCTTGTGAAAATGAAAAACCACGAATAAAAACCCCACTAATTCCTAGAAAACAACTCTCTAGCAATTTCTAGATCTTCTGGCGCAACTTTATGGTCAACATTTCCCAGAAGTTGACCATAGAATCAAACTGCAGGACCTACAAATGCCTAGAAAAGTTTTCTCTAGTAATCTCTAGGTCCTCCAGCTCAACTCTATGGCCAATTTCTGGTAGCATTGCGCTGGAAGACCTAGAGATTCCTAGAGAGAACATATTAATCAAATCCACAAATAGTCAAGTCTACAAAAGTCAATGTCGCAAATGTGTTTACTGGTGGGGAAAATGGGAATGGGATTAAGATCATTATATCTTTTGGAAGATGGATCCCTGACTTTTACTATTTCTCACAAAGAGGTTGGGGAGGAGTAGTCACCTCAAACTGTTTTGCTTCTCTTTCTCTGTCTCTTTGTCTTTTCAGAGTGAAAGAATTGAAAAGGGCCAAGGAACCTGAAGGGAGAGGCGGCGGCGGCGGCGGCGGCATCCCTTAGCAATGTGACGTTGCTTTTCAGACTGTTTTCATTTTCTGTTTTTAGCAGAAACATGCAACAACAATTACAAATTTAATTATTAAAAAACTGACTGCAATGCTGAGAACATCAGCTGCAGGATTTTAATGGTAATGTTTAGTCATTACATTTGCACTTTCATGGACAATTTTTAATTTGTTCAGCAAGACATCTTGGAACTCAAATCTTTGGTTGGATCATGGGGGGGAAAGTGACACCCAGAAGGATTTTTCATGAGTTGCTTCGTTCCTCTCCAAAAAGAAAAAAAAAGAGAAGCAATTAATTATCTTTTTCATATAGGGCTGTATTGAAACAAACAAACAAAACGTGTGGAACTGTACAAATATTATACCAAAAAAGAAAAAAAAGGCAAAACCCCCCACAATCCAAGAATTGCTATTCCTGCACCTGTCAATCATCTCCAAGACCCAGGAAATGCTGGGGGTCCTCTGTGGGGGGCGGCCCGCCTCCTTCCCGCCTTGCTTTTTGGGGTCCAGCCCTCCTCCATTTCCTTCGTACCTCCTCCGCCTTTCTGTTCTTCATCCGAATCCACTCGCTGCAACATGCTTTCATGCAACGTTTCAGATCCGCCAGTCTTAAATGCACCCCATGGGAATTTTTTCCAGAAAGCTGTTGGTGTTTTTAAAGCAAACGGGTATTTGCAAATGGGGGGGGGAGGGATGGGGGGGATGAGTAAGCAGCTCAAGCAAAAAGTTCCTTTTTCGGTGTCCTCCTTTTTCCTTTCTCTCTCTCTCTAGAGCCTTCAAGTCTATCAACTGCCATATGCACTTCTCATATTTGGCACTTTATTTTCTGGCCTTACTTCACACTCAAGATTTTTACTTATTTACTTACAAATGATTTGTAAAGCATTTTGGTAACCTTCAAACCTCTTGTTCGACTGAAGAGTCACGTGCAAATAAGCTGACTGGACATTTAGGCCACCAAGAAGGGAGGCAGTGTGGTGCTGCATTTCCGGCCAGTAAATTTCTTGTTTTGGCTATTTCATCTCAAAAAAATTTTAAAAAAAATCTAGGCAGTTTCTGTATATAGAGAGAAAGTAGAAATGGCAATGAGAAATAAATATTTGAAAGGGAATATATTGATTAATTGCTAAATATTTTATTCACAAAGGGTCAAAAACTTGGCAAGAGAAATTTGCATATCTGTATAGTTTTGTCTGAATGAGCCAGAAGAGTGTGGATGTTTGTACATATTGTATATACTAAAACAGATGTGCATGAATTCAAGGAAAAAAAGAAATGAACAAGCAAAGCATTAGTGGCTTATGGTCTGTAAAATGAAACAAAAACTTTATTTCACTATAAGAAACTTTATTTTAAATGTTCTTTAGAAGAACATTTTGCTAAAGCATGACTAACTGCAGAAGCAAAAGAGCTAATGTATTTAGACTTAGGAAAAAAGGCAAAGTAAAATTTACTTTAAAAAAAAAAAAGAGATATGTTTACATTTGATTTTGGCTACCAGGAATTTTATTTCAGTTTCTTTCAACCTTCCTGATTATCTTTTAGTTTTTATTTAATTTCTCCTTTTTTGCCAATGGTGCCAAGTAAAGTGAATGCTAATATTGCTTAAGAAAAAAAATTAAGTTATTTTGCAAAGCAGATAATCATAAGAATACAAAATTGTATCTAGCTTAACACCATACACTCACTCCAATAAAGAACACGTAGAATGAACATAAACTTAAAAAAGAAAAAGAAAAAGAAATAGTATGAAAGTAGAAAAAAATGTTTCACATGTCCATATTTCCTGCTGGAAGTCAGACAATGTACTTAAAATTGCACAAAAATTTTTAAAAAAGTAAAAAAATATTAAAAGATGCAAGCAGGTTTTGTAGGGGTGTCATGGTATATTGCTATTTCCACATAGAGAGGAGCCAAAGAAATCTGTTTTAAATTAGTCATTTTGATAAAGAGAAATGCAGGGCACGTGGGTGGAAGGATCGGTCAGTGGGTCGGTCAGTGGGTCGGAGGGGGCTCTGGTTTTAAAGGCCCATCCTCCTCCCCGCTCCTCCTCTCGGTCGGTCGGTCGGTCGGTCGGTCGGTCGGTGGAGGGCCTGGAGGGTCCCAAGGCGTTTGCCCAGGTAGCCAAGGCCCAGACGGGGCCCGCCTCGGCCCCCTCCTCCCTCCCTCCCCCGCCCCCCCCGACACACGGCGCGCCTGCCTTTCTTGCTGGTGCCAGTGAAAATGTTCCAGGTGGGTCGGTCCACTTGGCCTTTTGAGAGACCACTTTGGTGGATGGAACAGGAATTGCTCTTGCGTGATCCCAGTCACCAGATGATGAAACGATGAGGTTTAGTCTTGCTCTCAGAGGCTTGTTGTGAAGCCTAAAAATACTCACAATTCTGTGAAGTTTTTTTAAAAAGGTGTCTTTAAAAGAAGATTTAAAATACACAAAAGATTGTGGCAAAAAACCAGCCTGGGGTCAGTGCTCTTGGTGCCTTTTCTAGCATTGTTAATTATGTCTCTCTCTGTCTTTTTAATTGATTCTTTTCACTGCCAGGACTGAAAGCTGGACCGAAGGGGTGTGGGGGTGGGAAGGGGGTGTTTGCTGAAGCTCGTTCTCAGAATGCTCTGTACTTGTTAATTAGCTGCTCTGTGGGCCCATTCAATGAACAGGAGAATCAAACGTGCAGAAATAAACAAATCCATAAGGCCTGACCGCCCGCCCGCCCGCCCGCCCCCTCAAAGGTGAATACTGAGGAATTTGGCTCCTTCCGCACAGCCAGCCAGCCAGCCGGCAGGCCGCCGTGTCTCTGGACATTGGATGGCACTCTCGGACAGAGAGGACCTTTGCATGGGGAGCAGGGGGGTGAGAAGTTGGAAGGGCTTCTTCCTTCAGCTCTCTCCTTCAGCTCTCTCCTTCGCTCACTCGTTCGCTCGCTCGCTCACACATAGGGAAAGAGCAGCCTTGTCAGAGGAATACGAGTGGGTTTTGCCTTCTTATTTGGGACTGACTTTTTGTTTTTCCTCCTAACCAGAGTGATGACCTCAGTGGCCCCGTTTCCGTCTTGTCTTTAAGGGTTTTCAGAATGAGAGCGCTAGGCTCTATCTTTCTCTCCCAAGAGCGGTTGTTTCGCCATTTTACTCCTTCCAGATCCACAGGCTTGGTGGTGCGTCAGTAAGGCTGGCAGCCTGGGTCCTGGGAAAGAGTCCCACTGCCGGGGGTTCAGAGGGATTTTTTCCCGGCAGCCGCAGGGCAGCTTGAGGTTCGTGGCTGTCACTCCTTCCTTCCTTCCTTCCTTCCTTCCTTCCTTCCTTCCTTCCTTCCTCCCGGCCCAATTCTGTTCTGTCTCATTCCGTTTGGTAGGAAACTCCAAGTGGGACCCTTGCGGGAACGCTGTGTGCTTATTCCAGTTTGACCTGTGCCAAAAGGCGATGCCGAATCACCTTTGGGCATGTTGGCGGCACCTCTGGCACTTTCCGCTTAAAAATTCTCCCAAGACAGTTTCAAATTTCCCCTCCCTTGCCCTTCCTTCCCTGGGTGGCAGGACTTGGCTGGGGCAGGAAGGTGCCTGGTCCCCGGCGGGAGGCACTTCCCTTCCTTCCTTCCTTCCTTCCTTCCTTCCAGGACAACCGAGGTTGCTGAGACCCAGGGAGCGAGATCCTCTTGTGTCTCCCCCAAAACCAGAATTGCTCCTTCGTGTGACATCACATGTGTGAAACGAATGACCCTGTGTGAAAGAAATAAAGAATATAACATGAACCCCCTCTACGGTTGCACGCTTAATGGCAGTTCCACACAGTAGTCGGCGCCCAAACAGAGGGGGGGAAGGGGGGCTCCCCGAGACTTGCATGTAAACCTAGTATAGATGTCTCTTTTTGTAAGTTTTATTTTTGTAACTGTGCATGTTAAAAGCATCACTGAATCAATGGATCTGTTGAAGAACTCAGCTGCTGGAACCATGCAAAATGTTTTGAATTGCCCTTAAAATATGGAAAATGTTTTCTGAATGCTTTATATTCTTTCTGCTGTAAATTAAAAAGAAGAAAATTTCCCCATTTGAAGCGTGTGGGGTTTTTCTTATCAAAAGGTATGATAAAATATGCATCTTGATATGTGCCACTGCTCCTTTTATTCTTCTTTAAACTAAATGGCGATCGGGTAAGTGGCAAAGGGTGAACCTTGAACAGTGGTGCCACATCTGGACAAGAGTGCAGACCCAAAGCCCCACCCGGGAGGCGCAAAGTCCTCAGGATAAGGCCCACGTTCAAGACGGAGAAGCAGAGATGGCGCACGCCGCAGACTGGCCGCGTGGGCAGGGTCACCGCTCTGCCGCCCAAGGCCTTCACTTGTTGGCTGGGACGGTCAGGGGCTCATGCAGGCCTCCAGGCGAGGTGCCCATGCTCCTCCACAGGGCCTGTGCTGGCCGTGGGGGTGGGCTCCCTTTGCCCACCTTGGCTGCAAAGAGTGGCCACTTAGGATGGCCAAAGAAAGGCTCAGCAGCCGCATCGCCGCGGGAGCAGGGGTGACCAATGGTGCTGCCCTGCGGAGCCATCCTCCCACCTGGCTATCATAGAGCACCCTTCCTTCCTTCCTCCTCTTGACCTGCCCTGACGGCTGCTCTGCCGCCTCCAAGCCTGCTCCCTTCTCCAGGAGAAAGAAGGGCCAGCGGTGCTAGCCAGCTCCATCCAAGAGCCCTGCGGAGCTGAAGCCACGTCCATCCGGCAAAGGCAAAGGCCCATCTCTCCTGCCTCTCCACACAGGCCCCCACCTCCAGCCCTATGGCTGCAATGGGGCTGAGCCAAAAGGGAGGCTCAGGTCTGACCTGGGAGAAAGAAAGACAGAAAGACAGAAAGGGGATCCTTCCTGATCCCAAGGCAGGTCCCCCAAAAGCAGCAGCAGCAGCAGCAGCAGCCGCCGAGTTTCCCAAGGGAGGGAGGAAGCCCAGAGAAAGAAGTGCTGCGGGGCTGTAAGAAAGGCGGGTGGGTCCCTCGGGGCACTATAGTGACCAAAGAGCCGGAGGGAACATGGAAGTACACACACCGCCACATCTGCAGAGGCCACATCTGGAGAGGCCACATCTGGAGAGGCACTGCGCCCCATTCTGCTCACGGTCGGTCGGTCGGTCGGTGGTCTTTCCGTCCCGGGAGAGATAGAGATGGAGATGGGGAAGGGGAAGGGGAAGGGGAAGGGGAAGGGGAAGGGGAAGGGCAGGCCGAGAAGAGAGAGAGAGAGAGAGAGAGAGAGAGAGGGGGGACCCCCGGCCTTCTGCCCCCTTCTCTGTGTGTGTGTCGGGGGGGGGGTCTTCATGGCCCCCTCCCTCCCTCCCTCCTTCCTTCCTTCCTTCCTTCCTTCCTTCCTTCCTTCCTTCCTTCCTTCCTTCCTTCCTTCTTCCCATTCCGAGGGTCGATCGGGCGGGCAGAGCTTTCAAAGCCCCGCAAAGCCCCTTCCTTGCCTTGGAGCCTCTCCTTTTGCCAAAGCCTCTTCCTCCTCCTCCTCCTCCTCCTCCTCCTCTTCCTCGGTCCGGCCTCCTAAGCCTAAGGAAGGAAGGAAGGAAGGAAGGAGGGAGGGAGGGAGGGAGGGAGGGAAGCAGGGAGGGGCTTGGCTCCGGGTCGGAGGGGCGGCCGAGTGCAAAAGCCCGGCCAGCGGAACCGGAGGGAGGACCCAGGAGGAGGAAGGCGACCGGGAGAGGAGGACAGGACCCCCGGCCACGACGACCACGACGCCATGCGAGTCCCCTTCCCCGCTTCTTCCCTCCCTTCCTCCCTTCGGGGCTCTCGCTCCTCGGCCGGCCTCCCAGGGGCCCAGGCCAGGCCAGGCCAAGCCCCCCCCCCTCCCTTCCTTCTCCTTCCCTTGGCCAGCACAGCCCTCCCCGCCGCCCTTGACCGCTGGCCTGGGAAGGCAGGCAAATCCCAGCAGCAGCAGCAGCAGCCAAGGCCCAGGAGGGGGGGCGGGGGGGAGGATGCTGGGAGCGGCAGTCCGGCAGCACCCTGGGCCCCACCTGGCCAAAGGGCCCTCCCTGGTGGGGCTCCCCTCTGAGCCAGGGGCCAGGCAGCAGTGCCCTCGGTCGGTCGGTCGGTCGGTCGGTGCCAGGCTGGTGCCCGCGCCACTCTTCTCTCTCATCTCTTCTCTCTCCTCTGCGCCACAGGTCAAGCAGCGGCCCGACCGGACCACCGGCCTCCGCCACCGGCACCGGCACCGACCGCCGCCTCCAGCAGACCCAGAACCAAGTGGAGGAGGCAAGCGGGGCGGCCGCGGCCTGCCTTCGAGCCGGGCAGGGGGGCAGAGAGGGCGGAAGCGGGCCTGGGGGTGACTGACGCTGACCTCTGACCTTCCAGGTGGTGGACATCATGCGGGTCAACGTGGACAAGGTCTTAGAACGAGACCAGAAACTCTCGGAGCTGGACGACCGGGCGGATGCCTTGCAAGCGGGAGCGGCCCAGTTTGAGACAAATGCGGCCAAGCTGAAAAGGAAGTACTGGTGGAAGAACTGCAAGGTAGGAGTGGATGGAGCCCGCTCCCTCAGGAAGGCCAGAGATGGGGAGGCCAGCCCTCTTTGGGGCTCTCTGCGCATGCCTGCGCATGCCTGCCCCTCCGTAGCCCTCGGTCCAGGAGTCTCTGTCCCCAGAACCATTTCCCTGCCCAGATACCTCCATGCTTATGGGACAAACTGGGAGGGCTGCCAGGGCAGGAGTCCCCTAGGCCTGCGCCCCCCAAGTAGAGGCGGTCCGTGAAAGAGAAGGGCTGGGACGCGGGATGAGCTGCGGCCTCAGCCTCTCGCCACGGCCATAGACATTAATTGAGGGGAAGGTGGGCCTAAGTCTCTGGGCCCTGCTCTGCCCACTGTGCCCTATGTCCTCCTTTTCCTGCCCTGTGGCAGCTGGGGGTGTCCTGTGCCCCATAACCTTCAGCAACTGCTCTCCTTTTGCCAAAAAGAATTTCCTCTGGCCTGCGTAGGCCTCTGTGCAAAAATGCACCAACTTCCTGTATTTATACAACTTCTTTTGTGTCAGAAGTGGGTGTGTCCCTGGTTTCACAGTAGAGACTTTGATAGGAGGACTTGGAAGTGGAAAATCCCTTGGTCTTGCACTCACATTTCCAATCCCTGGACATAATGTAGATTTAATCCTTAGGATTTTGGGGTCTTGCATCTCTAGGGCCTTGGTTTTTTGTGTGTGTTTTCTTTGAAAGCAACACAATAATAATAATAACTCCAAGCCACAGGTCCTGTTACCTTTGATGTCACGTGTCTCTTGAATTCTTGCAGGACTTTCACAAGAATGAATTTGTAAGTTCTGTCTCCCTAAGTAAACACTTAGTGCCATTCTCTCTTTGTTTTTTTCCTTTCCAGATGTGGGCCATATTAATTGCTGTGGTGGTCATCCTCTTAATCATCATCATTGGTAAGCTTTTTAACATTGTGGTGAGGTGCAAAACAACATGGCCAGGAGCAATCCTTACAACGCTTTGTGCCTTTGCCAGCAGCCCTCTCTTTCCGCTGCCGCCTCAGACACAGGAAGGTTGTGGTCCTCCTTTGCAAAGCCCCTTGCAGTGCATTTTATGGCTCTCCTCTGGGTTGCACTGGGATTTTTAGCCGTGGATCTCTAAGAGCCAGAATATTAAGGAGTTTGCCATTTCTGTTTGGGGCAGAGAGGTTAATGATGAATCCGCTGTGTATTTAGGTCTCTTCATAAAAGCTGTATGTAAAGTGGCTGAAAGAAACCTCTGCAAGGTTTTATTTGTTCATACATCCTTGTACTATCAATGTGAGCCAAGTAGGAAGGCCTTCTAGCCGTTCTAGAAGGCAAGCCTTGAAGGAAAGAAGTATTCAGGAAGAATACTGCCAGTCTGACCCACAGTCCAGAGGCAGGCTGAAGTGCCGGATGGCTCCAGGCCACATTGTCTGGTGTCGCGCTGTGGGACTGAGCTGGAGGCAGCCTGGTTCACGTGGCGTGAGAAAACACAGCTCAGCCGTTTTGTAGGCCAAAGCTGTTTCCCAAATTCTTCTGTAGAAAACCATCAAAAGCTCCTGAAGAAGAACTTTGTTATTGATGTGAAGAGGATGATAGGTCGGGTCCCTTCAGCATCAGCTTCACCAGTTGTGAAGGCTCCAGTCATGGTCAATGGAGGAGATCTTTTATTAAGGGAATGTTCTTTTAGTTGTTAACTATACCTATTTTCACAGGTCAGTCCTAAAACATAAATTCTTGTTTGTGTGGTTTTTAAACACAGTTTGGAGTGTGCCCTCATGAGCAACTGGGGGAAGCCCTGGACTTGAAGCTATCAGCAAGAAACTTCTGGCTGCGACATCATAACTTGCTGCATTGTCAAGCTTTCCTATGGTGCTGCACAAATCAAATGTTGTTTTGGTTAGACACATTAGCCCTTTTGTAGTTCATCAACATGTGCCTTTAATTAAGTGACATGCTTAAACTTGTAAATGTTATTTTGGTGGGCTGGGGATGCTAAGAGCTGTGTGAGCTAGGGAGGAAAGCGTAAGATGATCTGCGTTGAAAGGACAACTTCCGGGATGTGTTGTTTTTTAGCAGCTCGTGAATATCCCTTCTCTATCCCAGCTCTGATGCCACATGGCAAAGGGATGGGTGCCAGTTTTCATTAGTGTCTTCCTGGAAGAGGTCACTCTCTCACATACCATTGTGCCATTTTGAGTAACCTTTGTGGCCTTAATTAGATAGTACCTGCCCATTTATTGGGCTAGCATCAGAAAGTACTGCCTATCTCACACAGATTTTAAATTATGATGGGATGATGTTGTACATGCTTAGCACTTAATAACTGCCAAAGATACCTTGCAGTTTTTCAGACAAAAGAAAAACACTCGCACAATACTGTTTCTATTTTTCTTATGGTAAACTGCCACTACTTGGTGCCTTACTGCTTCGACCTGAACAAACACCATAAAGTATTCTTAATCTTTTTATAATCCTGGATGCACTTAATGAAAGCTTCTGGAGGAGCTGCCCTTCTGGAAAAGCCAAAGCTGCAAGAGATACTTCACGTACTAGCAAGTTGATGGAAAGGGTATCTGCAAAAGCAGTGTTTAAAAAACAAATCAACGCTACTTAGTTTGTTGTATTGGGGATGTTCATCCAGCCATCTCTTGCCCTGTTCACAGTCCGTTTTCAGGGAGCTTCCTTTCAGCTGAAGGACACACAGCTCCAGACATGAGACCGCTTTACCATCAAAGTCAAACAGGCCCAGAGCTATGTTTCAGTGGGTTTGGCCATTTCCTCCCTCTGTTTGTAAAAAATATGTTTATAATAAAGTCAGATTTGTTAACTTGCTAGTTTTGAGGGGCTGGGAGCTTTTTGAGGGTGTTTAGTCAGGGTGGTGATAGAAGACACGTGAAATACTGCTTTTCCTTCATAACAAGTGGTGTAATCATGTCAATCATACTGCAGTTAATAGTAATACTAATTGTCTAAATTCTGAGCTTAACAAAACAGGAGAGTTGGTGTTTTTTTGGGTTTTGTTTTGTTTTGTTTTGTTTTGTAACACTTGCCACATTTTTAACTAACACCCGTTCTTCACTGATGGCTTCTCAGTGAATAAATCCACAAGAGGAGAAACATCCTGGAATTGCCTGCAGCAGAAAAGATGCCTTCATTGTAGCAGTTGAATAAAAGTGGATTTGTAGTCTCTTCTGGCATGTTTCCTTTCTCATTCACTCTCTCTTTCTTTCTTCTTTTTAATGGGGTGGAAGGTTTGTTACATTCAGATGGGAACCCACAAAGGGGATGAGCAGAGTAATGGTGGTTGTTGTTTTTGTCCTGGAGGTCATGATCGATCTGGGAAGATGAAGGGTGTGTGAACTGTGAGATGCTGACATGCTAATTGCCAAGGAGCTTTTCCAGTCATTTTTGACACAGGTGTGCTGACCATTGTGAGCTGATGCTGGAGTGTGAAAGGTGTTTTTTCCCTATCTAATTGGTAATGTTTTTATAACCTGCCTTGTTAACTTTGTTTTTGTGAGAGGGTCATCTTTCCACTTAAGGTTTATTATGGATTATTTCAAGTAGGTTCATTTATTTTAATCATATTCTGCCTTCCTCCTAACGTGGGACCCACAGCCAGCCGCTAACATGACCACTACGGCTAGCCAGTAGCAAGTGCTCTTGGTTAGGAAAAGTGTCCGCTGCTTAAATGTAAGAGCACTGTCTTTACACCGGTGAGGAAAGGGGGAATGCTGACCGTGGGATGTCCTGCCTCAGGTGCCAGAGAGCCTTTCTTAATGGCTTTGTCTTCCCCGTCTGCCAAGAGGGCTCCCGGCTGTTGCTCTGCTTCAGGCAGCAAGATGCCTTGGGCCACCCTTGTGGGAATTTGAAATAAAAAACAAAACAAAAGATATTTATTTCGGCTTGAGTCTGGGCTGCAAAAAAGCCCCACAACAACAACAAAAACACAAAAGGTCCCCGTTCTGTTTGTGAAAACCTTTACTGGAGTGGAGATTTTGTTTCCCACATTGTCTGATGTTATGTTTGGGATGAAGCTGGAGGCAATCTGGCTCCTAGGGCATGAAAAAACAGCTCTGCCATTTGAAGGCCAAAGCGGTTTCCAAATTCATCCACAGAAAACTACCAGAAACCCCGAAGAAGAACTTTGTTGTTGATGGGAAGGGAACAATGGGTCTGGCCCGTTCGGCACCAGTTTTGCCAGTTCAAAAGGTCCAGTCATGACAAACGGAGGAGATCTTTTAGTTGTTAACTATATGTATTTTCACAGCTCAGGCTAAAATGCAAGTTCTTGTTTTGTGTGGTTTTTAAATACAGCTAGAAGTGTCTCTTCACTTGTGTTTCTCAAATAGACAGACATTTAGCTTGTGCCATAAGGTCCGCATTGTGATTCTAAGCAGTCTTGGGTCCTGTGCTGGATATATGAGATGGAGTATAAATTGAGTAAGTGCATAAATTGAACAGGTTACCCTAATAATTTCTCCTCTTGTAGACAGTCCTGGGAATTGACCAGAGCTCGGAGAAGTTACCTTTTTTTGGGGGGGGGGGTGAGGAACAAGACCAGCCCCAAACTTTCCAGAGCTCCAAAATGACTCAGACTCAGAGGGGTACCTTTTGAAGGCAGGCTTTTGGGGCTTATCCAAGGAAGCAGTAATGGACAAGGTGGAAGAGGGGGCTCTGAGGGTGGCCCTGGGGCGCTGGGGGAGCGGGGTTCCAGGCGTCACACTCTCTCAGCCTCAGGGGAGGGGAAGGGAAGGGAAGCCTGGCCCAAGGGGGCTTCCTTGGGGACGACGACGACGCCTTCAGCACCTTGGACAGCGGCGGCTCGGGGGCTTTGGGCGAGCGGGAGACCGGGGCCTCCGGGGCCAAGAGGAAGAGGAAGAGGAAGCGGAAGAGGAAGAGGAGGCGGCCGGAGGCTCCTGGCTGTCTGGCAGGAAAGGGGAGTCTGGGGCCGGGGCCCTCGGGGGAAGGAAGGAAGGAAGGAAGGAAGGAAGGAAGGAAGGAAGGAAGGAGCCAGGGCCTGGGCACTTCCTGGCCGGAGGCATGCGCAGAAGAGGCCCGGGGTCCGAAACTGACCTCCTGGAGGAAAAGCAGAGGCATCTCACCTGCAGCCAGCCTCCTGACCTGACCATCCTGCCATGCCTCCCTGCCCTTTGCCCCTCAGGGGATGGATGCTGCAGCAGGTCTTTGCAGCTGTACCTGGAGGCAAGGGCCATGGGGCTCCAGGGACAGAGCTGCCCAGTGGTGAGTCCTTCCTTGTAGGCTGCCTCGGGAGACTAAAAGGGGGCAGGCAGGCAGGCAGACAGACAGACAGACAGACAACCCCAGTCTTTCTGCCCCAAGGATGCTGGGAGGGCCCTGGACTGACGTTGCCTTCGCCAGCACTCACACACATTCACACTCACACACATGGTTCTTTGGTGATCAGAGAAGGGGGTGCAAGAAACAAACACACACATTTGCTCCTGAGCCCTTCCCAGTGCCAGTCAGTGGAGCAGAGGCCCCAGTCTTTTGGCAGCAGCCGTGGTGCCAGCCACAAGGAAGCCTAGTTGGCTGGAAGGCCTGGGGCCCAAGATGGTACCTAAAGCTGTGGGTGTCCCAAAATGTAAGCCAGGTACCGTAAAGGCATTCCTTTCCCTCTCCTCCTGCTTCTAGGCCAGCGGCCTTATGGCAGCCTCCCGGTCGGGTCGGGTCACGCAGCCACCGCCAGCAGCAACAGCCGTGGGGACCCGCCGTGGCCTCCTCTGGGACGGCCTGAGCAACACGGGCACCGGATGACCCCGTCCTGTCGGCAGGTCAATTGCATGGACAGCATCATCCGGTGAGTGCAGAAGCATCCGACCTTCTGCTTCCTTTGGGATTGCTCAGGCAAAATGGATCGACAGATTTTGAGATAACAGCCTTTTTCAGTATTCTCACAGAGAGAACAGTGGAAAATAAACCAGAGAAGATTCTGTTTGTGTCCTTGACTTAAGAAAACAATTTGTCTGAGGCTCTCTAAGAATAATGGTGCTGTTTACAGTGATTCAGCGATCCCCCCTTCCTGTTGGCATCATTAAAATGTTCAGTTTGCGTGTCTAGACTTGTTCTGCACGATCTCCAGTGGAATAATAGCCAAATAAATAACCATCAAAGCACTTGACAGCCGATAGGATCAGGAATCATGCTTCCCAAATGTCATAGAGGGCTCTCTCTATATCTAACTGATTCTGACCTTTTGGGTAGACATTCGCTTTTGGCTGTGTTTGCTTGCAGCTTAGGCCAGAGCCAGTCTTCAGTAATTCTGCCAGTACTTGTGAAATGAAACGTTGCTTCTTGTTGCAGTAACTTCTAGCCACAAGGCTTAGTTAATAATTCAGCTGTAGATTTCTGAACTGAAGCTGTGGTCACTCCACTTTGCCAGAGGGAGCTGGGAGGGTGATGGGTCTTTATTGATGCCAGCCTGCATTGCTTCCCTCCTCTCTCCGGGCTGCCTGTTGTTTTGCCACACAGATCTTTCAAATCAATGCCTTGATGGTCACTGGTGCATGGGGGTGGGGTGGGGGGGGGTGGGGGGGACATGTGTGGGCTAATCCCCCCAAGATCCTTTTTTAAATGAAGAGATTGAGAGAGAGGCCGCTTTGCAGAAAGGGCCGAGAAACAATGGGTGGAAGCTTTTTGAAAATTAGGGGTTACTGTGATGGCGGTGGCTTTCCTACTGAGCTTTGCATTGAGCTCTTAAGATCCGAGTGGCAATGGGGCAGGTGGGGAGGTGGCGTGCCCTGCGCCTCTTGTGCTACTTGTGCCCTTTGTGGTGGTGCAGCCCAGCCAAGCCTTGGGCAGAAGGTTCCTTGGGAGGCTATTTGGCCAGGTCTGGCTGGGTCATTTCGTACTATGAGTAAGAGCAGCACGGTGTCCCTGTGGGAATCAGGAGCCCCCATTTCAGATTGCCATGGAGGAAGGGGTGATTTTCACAGGGAAGGGAGCTTTCTCGAAGCAAGAGAGTCTCTCTCTCTCTCTCTCTCTCTCTCTCACACACACACACACACACACACAGACACAGACACACAGACCCTATTGGGTGAGGATGGCCGTACACGTTGGAAGGGGGAAGGAAAGAGCTCGTTGCACTTGACTGGCTCCAGAGAGACCTGGCCTGGGCCCCCTTCCTTTCTGCTGCCCCCCTCCTTGGCAAAGGGCCCACCTGCTTGGCTGAAGGTCTGGCCCTTCCTAGGCAGAAAAGGCACAGATGCCCACCCAGCCCTTGCCCGCCTGTGCGCCCGCTGGCCCTGGCAGAAAGGGAAAGAAAGAACTTGGCCCACAAGCTGTTTAGCAAAACCAAGCAGAGGTTTATTCATCCCACAGACAGCCAGGAGTATGGACAGTTTGGCCAGCTCCAGATGTCGTTATTTCAGCCATGACTGAGAGGCTACAGGTCTATATGCAGGGATGTAACACAGCTCTTGGTCACATCATGGATTAAGGAGCAAGTGGGTCTTGGGGAGGCAGCCGGAGATGGGAGCCCGGTTGGAGGAGACCCTGCCGCTCGCTCCCAGCCGGTTACACGCAGTATTTCCAGAAGCATTCGGAGAGGTTGCCACGCTTCTTGTACTGTTTTCTGTTGGTTGCCAGCAAGCGGCTCAGGAAAGTGGCCCGGGGAAGGCTTGTGAGGAGCACCTGGACAAGAAAAGGGCAAGAAAGGAAGAAGAGGAAGAGGATGGGGGTCGGAGGGCAGAGGTCAGGTTTAGCCAGGAAAGGCCATAGACAGGCAACCCACCCTCCGGGAAGGAACCAGTTGCAAAGGGGAGCAAAAATTGGGCCCATTCATGTCAATCACAGGCTCTTGTATGAATTTATTTATTTATTTATTTGTTTATTTTATATCCCACCCTTCTCTCAGGGCAGTTTACAACATTAAAAAAACAACAATTAAAAACATACAAGAATAATACATTATTTAAAAGCTATCTGTTTTGAATGCCTGTCTGAAAAGAAAGCTTTTCGAAAGGCCATCAAGGAAGGCGCCATTCTGGTCTCCATTGGAAGAGAGCTCCAGAGTCTAGGGGCAGCCGTGGAAAAGGCTTGTGATGCCGGTGGGATGGAGAGAAGGGCCTCCCCGGAGGATCTCAGAGCCTCAGCCGGCTCATAGAGGCCAGATAGCCATATTTTTGCTGGCCCATTATTCTTCTCAACAGAGTTTCCTGTCTGCTGGGAAGCCTGTTTTTCAGTTTGAGAATTGATCATTACAAATCTCCTTCCCATCCCTGCTGGGCATCTCCCATCTCATACCAGTGCAGCCAAGATGGCCTCCTCTCCTGCCACTTTCACCCTCCAGTGCCACTGGGCCAAGAAGGGATGAGCCACCAGCAGCTCTGACCTGGCCAGACCTTTTCTCTGGAAGAAACTCCCTGGGATGCCCAAGAGACTAAAAGGAGCCACAATAGCCCAGAAGGGTCACCAGTCTTCAGGGACCTGGCTCAAGCCAGCTTCTCCTCTCCTCAACCCTAAGTGGTCACCCAGTGCCAACTGAGCTGGCTGTTGGCAGGCATCAGAGGGGTGCCTTGGAAAAGGTGCCCTTGTCCGGCAGCCAGGATTCGGCCCCTGGCATGGCAGCTCCCTCCCTCGCCCGGCTCCTTCTTACCTTTTTGATGCTTTCTGGCTGGAAGCTGTCTGGCCGGAGACCTGGAAGGGAGGCAGAGAAATGACCAAGCTGCTCTTTCAGGGAAAGGAGACATGCAAGAGGGGGGCTGGCTGGCTGGCTGGGTGGCTGGACGGACAGACTCCCCCAGGATTACTGGCCAGGGATGGGAGAGGTGGCCGAGGGGATCTCCTGGTCTCACCTGCTTTGCTAGGAGTGTCGTCTTCCTGGGGGCCCAGCAACGCTGCCTCGCTCTGCCAAAGGGCCCCCCGGCTCTGGCTGTTCAGCCCCTCCAGACCAAGCCTGGTGTCTTCTTCTTCAGGGGCTGTTTGGAGGACAAGAAGAGTTAGAAGTTTCCTGCAGAGAATGAGGACCTTGGGCCCCTCAGCCTCTGGGAGAAGGGAGGTCCCCTGAAATCAGATGGGTTTTCTTGGCAGCGGAGGCCAATCTGGCCAGCCAAGTAGGGCTGGCTCCCTGAGACCTCTGCAGTGTAAACCCGAGCAACAAGCACAATCCACAGAAGTGGCCTTCTGGCTTCACTTTTAAGTCTGTTGAGCACACAGCCAGCTCTTTCTGTCTGTCCTCTCAGGGATCCTGAGGAAGGAAAGGGCTTCCTTCTTCGCTTGGCCCAAGAATGGCCTTGCTTCTCCCCCCAAACCCCAACTCTCTGTTCGCAAGAGGGGAGGAGTGGAGGTTCAGCCCCAGGGTGCAAATTCTGCAACAGTGCAACTGCCCCAGGCAGCATCTCCTGGGCTCCGTGTGAGAGGCTTCCTCCATCAGCCTTGAGACACATCCTTGCCTGGTTGGCCCCAAAAGGAAGAGATCATTTGTGCCCCTCAGCAGGCGGTGGCTAAAGGGAAGAGAGGGGCTGTCCACTGACCCATGGCACCCCTTGTCTTCCCTTTTCCAAGGGGGCTGGTGAGAGAGCCTTCTGCAAAAATTAGGCACCAAGGTGAAAAGCTGGGCAGCCGGTGCCTTAACAAATGGATGCTTCCCTCCCACATGACTCATGCCTGGCGATGCCAAGGGAGGGGTGGGTGCAAGGAAGGTGTCCCAAGCCCCGGGGCCCCATTCTTGGGAGCATCCCCGGCAGAGGGGCCTGAGCTCCCCCAAGCGCCTTACGCCCAGGGGGTCCAAGCCAAGGGCTGCCCTAGCCCTGCCAGGAGTATCAGCATCCACATGGACACAGCGCTGAGTGCCCCCACAGTCTCTGGCATTGGGCAGGGGTGCAGTGGGCACCTGGCTCACCTGGATTTCATAAAAGGCCCTCCTGCTGCTCAGGGGTCTTCTCCTCCAGTAAACCTTTGGAGGGGATCCAGAGGGAGGGCGAGGGGCTTCTGACTTACCTGGGGGCCAAGAGATGATGTCTCCGGCCACGGCCATAGGGGACAGTGCCCCCCAGACCGGCCCAGTGAGGCTAGCCAGGGAGAGGCAGATCCAGCCCAGCTTCTCCATCCTGCCCACTTGCAAGTCTTGAACCCAGCAACTGCCTTTGGCTTGGGACCCCTGGCCAGCCGGCGTGGCTTCTTCCCAAGTGGCCCCCCACCCTGGCCCTATATGGCCTCCCTCCCCTCGTGGCCCGGTGACGCCCGCCACCTCCGCCCCACGCGGATCCTCCAATGGGTGCCTGGTCCGCAGGCGGGACACGCCACAGTGCCGGGTGCGTTGATGTCATCCTTCCACGCAGTTTTCAGTCAATAAATTACCCGTCTCCTTGCCTGATGGACAAAGCGGACAGACGCAGCAACAGAAGGAGGAGAAGGGGGAGTAAGAAAGTTTATAAATTGGATATAAAAATCTGAGAGCACCTTCCAACTATAAATCACACACTAATAAAGGACGGGGATGTGTCATTGGCAATGATGGCCAGAGGATGGCAAGGCTGATGGATGGGCCGGGCAGGCCTGACGCAAGGCGAGAGCCAGTGGCAAGGGCCCCCATGGCGCCTCCACCGATCCCCCTTTGGGGAGACGGATGAAGGAGAGCCCTCCGCCCAAGAGGCCCCTGGCCCCAGAGGGGGAGATGAGGAAGGCAGAGAAGACCCAGGCCCACTGAAGGGGCCTTCTCCTCCCCCCCCCCCCATTCCCTTGGTAAGAAAATAAGCATCGAGATGAAGTCATGGGCACATCTGCCCCCATCTGGCCCTCTCAGTGATTCAAGTATCAGCACCCCCTGGGGGTTTTTCGGGGGGGGGAGTGGATTTTGGCAGCTGCCCCGAGGAGCAGGAGAGTTGTCCAGTGTGTCCGTGGCTCTGAGGAGGGAGGCCAGGTGGACGGAGGGCGGAAGGCGGAAGGCAGGCAGGCCAAGCCCAGCGCCGGACCATGGCCAACGATAGCAATAGCAATTGCAAGTACATTTCTATGCCGCTCATCAGCGAACTAACAGTCCCTAAGCGGTGTACAACGACTGAGCCAATCGCCCCCATGGGGAGGGAGGGAGGGAGGGAGGGCAGGGCCTGGCCAGGGGTCTGGGCCAAGAGGGGAAGGGGGGAGTCCAAGGGGGGTGGCCAGTCTAGACCCAGGGGCCCGGGGGGGGGCGCAGGGGGTGAAGGCGGCAGGGGGGGCGGCCCTTGCTTTGTCCTGGGGGCTTCGGCATCCAGAGCTCCCCCTCCCTCCTCACTCTGGGGATGCAGCCGGTAATCCCCCCACCCCCCATGTTTGAGAGAGAGGGGGGAAGAGAGCCTTTTTGGGGGGCGCTGAGGGGCTCCTTCTTTTCCCTTCTTTAAACCTTAAAGTGCAGAACTAACCAAAATGTATCCAGCAAGGTCACTGATACAAGCTAACTTTCCCACTCCATTGGACAGCTGTTAATGTTGCTAACAAGGACTCCAGAGCCCATCTGCCTGCTGGCGGAGACTCGCCTCGCTCCCTTCCACTTTCACATCTTCCTATTATAGACAACTTTTACAGCTGGCCAGTGATGCTTCCTTGCTAACATTTGTCGCTAAAATTTATGCAACAGTGTAACGTTAATTCACAAGATAAATAACAACAAGACACACGGGTTATTTTTTAAAAGCTTTGCTGCAGATCACAACACACAACACACAGCCCTGCAGGCACAACAACAGCATACAGCAGGAGGCGGGGGGGGGGGCTTCTGTTGTTTCCCAAACTCCAGGACACAGGGCCTGACCCAGGGCCAGAGGGCTGCCAGCCAAGGCAAGACCCCACAAGCCATACGTGGGGCCGCTTCTGCTCACATTTGGGGACTGGCTGTGAAGTCACACAGGCCGTTTCGTCCAGAGGGGAACCGCCAAATGAAAACATTGCTCTCCCCCGAAAACCCAGGCCGTTTCAAGGCTCATCGAGCACCTCGCCCCCCCGATCTCTCTCAAATCTTTGGCTCTGGCACCAGATGGGACCCCTCTTGCACTTGTAACTTCTGCTGCACCCCACGTTTCTCTCACACAATCACACACAAACTTTGTTGGCTGCCTCATACATGCTCACACTCGTATGTGTGTGCATGCACGTGCAAAGCACAACCGAGCTCAATGTGTGAGGCCCCTTCTCAGGGGGAGCAAACACCAGGGCCAACGTGGGCTCCCACCCCGCCTGGCCCAATAGCCTGAGGAGTTGGGGGTGCAAAAATACCGTAGTCCAGGGGCACAGGCTGCCACCCCCCCTTTGGGCGTCAGCCTGAGGCTGTGTTGGGAGGGGGAAACCCTGCCTCCCCCGACCGAGGGGCTCCTAGCCGGCTGGCCAAAGGGGGAATGGGGGCTCCCCAGGGTCAGGGGTCAATGGGGGCCCCTCCTTCTCCTTCTCCTTCTCCTTCTCAACCTGTGTCTCGGTTTCTTTCTCTTCGGCCCTGCATTGTGTCAGGATTTTGGGGTCCTGGAAGATGGAGCCCTGGCCCACTGCCTGCAGGAGCAGAAGAGCAGGTGGGGATGGGATGGGATGGGATGGGATGGGATGGGGGGCATGCCTTGGCTCCTTCCCCCTTTGGGCCCCTTCCCTTCCCTTCCCTTCCCTTCCCTTCCCTTCCCTTCCCTTCCTTTGGAGGTCTCCATCTCCCTTTGCCCCGGTCCCAGGGATCCCAGATTGGAGGCACCCATTAATTCAGGCACGCACATGTGGGTCCCTCTCTGCGCCCGTTTGGGGGGGGGGTGGGCTTGGCGCCTCTGACGTCTTTGCTGCTCTTTTTCTTGTTCAAGTTAATTAAATGGAGTCCTGGCTCATCACTGAAGCCAACCGCCCAGGTTTTAATGAGGGGCCTTGGAGGAGCTAGCCATGTTTTGGGGGACGTTTTCAAGGTTGGCTCCTCTTCACAGCTCTGCAAGGAGGCACTCCCCTCTCTCTCTCTCTCTCTCTCTCTCTCTCCCCCCCCCCCCATGTTCTGGTGACTCATTGCCTGACGTCAAGGCTGCCCCCATTGCAAAAGCAATGGCCCACTCTCCCTCCCCCCCCCCCCATTACACACAGCCCAACACAATGATTCACCACCAACCACTGGGCTTCTCTGGGGAGGGCAGCTGGGCATGGACTCTGGGGGGGGGGGAAGGCAATGGGGGGCTACTCCTGTCTTGCTGAAGGCCACAGCGGCAGGCCTACCTTCCACAAAGACGGTGAAAGGGCAGCAGCCACATGCCCCCCTCCCTCTCTGACCTTTGCCCTTCTCCCTGCCTGGGCTCAGAAGGGCAGGGCGGAAGGTGGGCAGCCCAGAGCCAGCAGGAGAGAGAGAGAGAGAGAGAGAGGGTGACCCCTTGACCCCCTCCCTCCCTCTCTCTGGGCAGGAAAGCGGCCAGAGGCCTTGTGGCTGGCTCCCTTGCAGGGCTGGGGGTGATGTGGGCCAGGGGCTGGAGGCGTGACTCCTCCTTTTCTCTGCCACCCAAAGAGAGCCAGGGGCAGAGGGAGGACTACAGAGCCGCCCAGGTGGCCCAAGAGGAGGGAGGGAGGGAGGGAGGGAGGGAGGGAGGGAGCGCTGGACAGCTCCCAGGGGACACCGGCGGCCCAGTGGCCAGCTCACATTGCCTGCAACCTCCTACCCCTTTTGGGTGTCGGGGTCATGGGCTTCTCTTCCCCCGGTCCGGTCCTGCTTTTGGGAAGCTTCGGGGGCAGGGAGGGTCCAGAAGGGTCAGGCATGGGGGATCTCCTCAGGTTGCCTGTTGTGGGGCAGCGACAGCGAGGCCAAGGAGACCTCTGGGGAGGCAGTGTGGATGATGGGCTACCATGTTCCCCCCTCCCTCTTGGTCCTCGTCTGTCTGTCTGTCTGTCGGTGGGGGCGCCCCTCTGACGTCACAGGGCCACGTGACAGACAGGGGAATCCCCCAGCCAGGATCAGGCCCAGCCCCCGAAGAGAGAGAGAGAGAGAGAGAGAGAGAGAGAGAGAAGGCACACACACACCTTCCTCCCCCCCCTCCCCCTCCCCCTCCCCCGGCCAAAGGTCGCTCCTTCCCTCCCTCCCTCCCTCCCTCCGTCCTCCACGTCCTCCTTCTGAGTGTCCCTAGGCTTTCGCTAGTGCTGGCGTTTTGCCTTGGTTGCTCTCTCTCTCCCGGCATCCCCCCCTCCCCCTCCCCCTCCCCCTCCCGGCCGCCGGGGACGCTGGGAGTTGTAGTCCTCCTTCAGGGCCTGTTTCCGCCTCCTGCTCTTTCTGCGCAGGCGCCAGGGAAGGCAGAGGGGCGGAGGAACCGGTGCTGGCAGCCATGGCTTCTTCCTCCCTTCGCGGGCTGCTGCTTCTGGCCGAAGGCGCCGAGGAGATGGAGGCCGTGATCCCCGCAGACCTCCTCCGCCGCGCGGGAGTCAGTGTCCTCCAAAAGAGAGGGAGGGGAGGGGAGGAGAGGGGAGGGGAGGGGAGGGGGCTCTCTGAAGGCCCCCACTCAACCCCCCCCCTCTCTCTCTCTCTCTCTCTTTCTTCCCCCCCCCCCCCCCAAGATCTCGGTGACGGTGGCCGGAGTGTCCGGGAAAGGTCCGGTGCGGTGTAGCCGCGACGTCCTCATCTGCCCGGACAAGAGCCTGGAGGACGCCCGGAAGGAGGTGGGCGGGGGTCGGGCCCTTCTTCCTTCCTTCCTTCCCTCCCTCTGAGGGGGCCTCGGTCTCCCTCCCTCCCTCCCTCTCCCCCTGGCCATCCATCCATCCATCCTCCCTCTTTCTCTCTCTCTCTCTCTCTCTCAGGGGCCCTTCGACGTGGTGGTCCTGCCGGGAGGAAACCTGGGAGCGCAGAACCTCTCAGAGGTAAAAGCATGGCAGCCTCCGACCCCCAAAAGGCAGCAAAGGGGCCTCCAAGTTGCCAGCCTCATTGAGGGACGGACGGACGGACGGAGGGCTGGCCGGCCCTGGCCCACTCCGCACACTGTCCCCCTTGGGCTCGTCCTGCCTGCTGACCCCATGGAGACCCCCACCCCACCCCAGCCATGCCATGCCATGCCCTCCTCTCCCAAGGGAAGCGGGGCCCCATGGACGCTCAAAGCCAGCCCTGCTCGGGGGGCCCCCTGCCCACCCCGGGACACACGGACAGACACGCTGCGGGGGCGTCCATTTTGAGCCCTGGCCGCCCTCCGCCTTTCGGCTCCTTCTGCCGCACGGTTGTCCCTGACCCCTCTTTGGACCAAAGGACCGCCGGTGCTGGACTCAGCTGGACCTGGACCGACCGGCGCTCTGAATGGCTGACCTCTTTGGCTGCCATTTGGCCCATTTCTTTGTCGCCCCAGCTTCCTTTTTTGTTTCTTTAAAGGGCCCCTGCGCTGTAAAGCCAACACTGCCCTGCATGCGCGGCCTGCGGGTACCGTAAAGCCTGTCCTTATGCCATGATTTCCCTTTCAGTCTCCTGCGGTGAAGGAAGTCCTGAAAGACCAGGACGGCAGGAAAGGGCTGATCGCAGCCATCTGTGCAGGTGGGCTGTCAAGATCCCTGCAAGGTTTGGGGGGGCAAAGGGGGGCGGCCTTCCCTGCGCTTCCATGGGGAGCCACGGGGGAATGGGGGGGCTTCCGTGAAAACCCTGAGAAAGACCTGGAAAGCGATCTCAAATCCCTGGTCCTTGTGGAGGGGAATGCAGAGATCTGATTCCTGTTATCTGGCTGAAGGCTTTGCCTCTGCCCTCTCCTCTCCTGGCCTGGCTGTTGTCAAGAGCTTGAGGCCCCTGGATGTCCGAAGCAAAGCGGGCCTGTGTGCCACCGCTGTGGTCAAGGAGGCTTACTCAGGCCAGAAGCGGGCTCTCAGAGACGGGGGGGGGAGTCCTTGGGGCAGAAAGCAAACACTTCCTGAGAAGGGGCTGAGTTGGCTGTGGGTCCCCTGGCAGCCTCCTCCTTCCTTGGCCAAATTGCTGAGGGGGCTGCCTTGAGCTGCCTTGGCTGGTCAGCCGGCCATTTGTGCCAACGTGACCTTCTGGTGCCTCTTGCCCTTTGGATACTGTCAGGCTAGGATTACTGCTCCTCCTCTTCCTCTCCCCTTGCTTATCTCAATGGAGGTCAGCCCTGCCAGAGGGGCATCTGGGCTTGCGGGGGGGGGTGGGGGGTGTGGGGGTAACCGGATCCCTTCGGCCACTGCTGCAGAACGCTGCCCATGATGGTCCTTGCTGCTGTCCTCCTGGCTTGGATGGCAGATGAAGAGGCCTGGCAGTGGCTGACTCCCCACAAACACACTCAGACACGGGCAACGATGCCCCGCTTCCCTCATTCTTCCTTTCAGAAACTGTCTTCCTTCTCTCTGAGCAGAAACCTCTGCCTCCTCCTCCTCCTCTCCTCTCCTCTGGCCCCATTTCCTTCATGGAGGCAAAGGGTTGTGCCCATGAACTTGGGCCACATGGGGAAAAGCATTTTCCAGGGAGAAAGGAGTTTTGAGGGGGGCACGCATGGGGTGGGCCTGAGCTGGAAACCCCCAGTGGCCCCCATCCGCCCCATGAGGCGCAACTTTATCTCAGGCAGCCCCATTGACGTCTTGTTTTCAGAGTCAGAGGCCATGGGCGTTTGTTGCCTGCTGAGGATCGGGGTTTTTTCCTGCCCCTTCTGTGGCTTTGGTTTCCTCTTGGCTTCTTCTGGCAGATGGTTCTGATAGTCTAACTCCTGGAGCCCTACTTTGAAGACCCCAAGACTTGAGAAGCCCCAGCTTGGCCTGAGAAGGGCTTTTGCTTTTTTCCTGAAGAAGGTTTTGAGCTGAGCTCAAAAGGGGCGTCCTCATTTTTTCGTAAACAGGAATTTGCACACCTAGAAAAGTCTTATCACGCTTCCCGCTGGGTGCTTTCGTCAGCTCCGTCGTTTGGCCAGGACTCCTCTGCTGGTATTAGAAGCCCAAATAATAAAAAGTGTGTGTCGTCATTTTTGACATTAGAGGTTTGATGCTAGAGATTGGGGGGGCGGGGGGGGGGGGGTAGGGGGCTGGAATCTCATTTGAAGCAGCCACAAATCCAGCAAGTTTGGTGCATCTTCTATTTTCTCTTTCTCCTTCAAGGAGTCAGAGGCCCTCATCTATACTTTGGGGGGGGGGCTGCAGAAGCTGCCATTACGAACAAGAGCAGCTGCCGCTAGTGCAATTTTTTTTATTATTATTTTGGGCGGGGGGAGGTCAAGACATTTGCCTTCCTTGTGTAAAGGCTGAGCCAGACCCAGTAGCCCCAACAAAGAACTCACCTTTTCCATAGCACTGCATCTGCATTTAATTGCTTTGAAGGATTATTAGTCAAGCCTCAAAAGTAATAATTAGATAGATGGATAAAAGTAGCTGGCCCTTGCATTCCCTTCCAGCTTTTTAGACTCTTTTTAGAGAAATAGGAGCAGAACTAAGCCTAAGAGACCTGAATGCTTTCATTCAGAGATGAATGTTCAGGAGAGGAGGCAGATCATTAGAAGGGATGCCTGAGGTTTTCTGAGCTCTAATAGTACAACTGGAGGCTTTGAAATGCTTCACCTTCCCTCCCTGCATGTGCCCTGCGTGTGCCGTGGCTGGAAAATGTGCCCTGCGTGTGACGACCCTTCCTCCCTGTGGCTCTCCAGGTCCCACGGCTCTCCTGGCGCATGGAATAGGGTTCGGAAGCAAAGTGACGACGCACCCCCTGGCCAAAGACAAGATGATGAGCGGAGGTAGGTGCCCAAAGGGGGCAGGAGGAAGAGGGAGAACCTTCTGCGTGCTTGGTGAAACATAGTTCTCTGCATATGTCTGGTAAGCTGCACAAGTGAGCAGCTGGGTGACTTCAAAGCCATACAACCCGGAGAACAGAAGTGCTGCCTAACCTTGCAACCCCCCAGGTGCATCTGGAGTGCAGCACCCATGCAGGGTCCTTTGTGGTTCGATGCTATGTCTTTCTTCTACCCCTACAGATCACTACAAATACTCTGAGAATCGCGTGGAGAAGGACGGGCACATCCTGACTAGCCGGGGACCTGGCACCAGCTTTGAGTTTGGCCTTGCCATCGTGGAAGAGCTGCTGGGGAAGGAGGTGGCCGCCCAGGTGAAGGCTCCTCTGGTGTTGAAGGATTAGGGGCACCCCCCATCCCACTCCCACTGGGAGAGCCGCCTCAGGCCAGTCACACAGGAAGGGTAGTCATGGCGAGGGGTGGCTGCCCCAAGCCCCGTGACTGGCACCAACCTCAGACGGGGTGGAGACGGTGGCTGTCTTTGGAGCCAGCTAGTGAATTTAGTGCCAGTAGCCAGCTGCCACCTGGAGGGATGGAGCCCCACAGCAGTTTGCCTCCCCACCCACAACTCTTCTCTGCTTTCTGAGTCTTGTTCATCTTCAATAAAAGGGGGCTTCTACCCCACAGGCACCTTGTGCCCTGGAAATTTGTGGTTAATAATCCAAGCACCAGCTGCAGAAAATACTCAGAGCAGCTCAAGAAGAGGGAAGGCCTAAGCTGTCTCCGTCTCAACTGCCAACCCCAAATGGCTTAAACCCCTCCACCAGGTTTTGGCAGGCTGCCTGAAACAACATGAAGTCAACTGAATGAGTTTTATCAGTGGTTGTAGTAAAAGTGGGATGGGGTGGTCTGGGCAAATGCCCACCATGCCTCACTAGCTGGGGGGACTCTGAGAAGGGCCCCAGGTGGCCACCTGAAGGGTCAGGGCTCCGTTCGTAGCAGAGGAGGCAGCCTCAGAGACCTGACTCAGAAGCTACTTTGGGCTTTAAAGGTTCAAACAGTCCCCGGGCTTGAATTTGGAAACGGGCAAGCGGGACTTGCATCATCGATGCATCACTTCCTTACTCCAGGGCCAGGGGTCCAGTTCTGGCTTCCTTAAGACAGGAGGGGAGAGGCTTTAAGCCGATAATTATAATGGCTCCCAAGCATTTCCCATTTCCTTTGTCTTCCTTTGTGTCCCTCATGATAGAAATATCAGGTGGCAAGAGAATATACAGAAGGCAGTCTTCCAGCCAGGTGCATTTTTCTTTGCAGCTTCAGTCTCTGAGGAGGGGTGAACTGGGTTCATAAAAACACCCCCAAAACCCTTGCAGACCTCTTGACCAAGTGTGTCCATCTGTCCATCCCAAAGGATGTGCCAAGGATGGGGAGGCAGCAGAGGGGCTGCCTCCACCTGTCCTTCAGCATACCTCCAGGCCGTTTGACCTTGATCTAAAATGACCAGTTTGCTTACCAAATTAACTGGCTTGACTAGTTGAACATGCAAAGGGAAGACAAAATGCAAGCGAAGGGAGTCTACAGGCGGCCTCTGGCAGAGATCATAGAAGAACAGACTGTAGCAGGGTGGGGTGTCGGATCACGGGCGCCTGTGCCAGTTCCCTCTTGCCATGTTTCCATGCAGATGTGGGGAGTGAGCTCATCTCTGGGCCAACAAGGGGGCCTGAGAGCTTGGTCTGCTTCTGGGGTGCCGCCCGGAGTGATGTGGGGGCTCCTCAAATTGTGGGTGGAATCCTAGAAGGCCAGTAAGCATATGGCAGGACACACAGACAGTCCTAACCAGGACCCCCAGCAAGCTTGACATTGCCGCAGCCCCCTCTGAAGCAGAAATGCAGGTGGGAAATGGTGGCAGCTGCAGCTGGGGTCTCCCCCTCCATTTCTTTCCTGCTGGCAAGGGGGGCTCAGGGACAGCATGCACAACCCCCCCCCCCCGGCCTGGCTCTCCCACCTGGGGGCCATGGGGCCCAGGAGACGAGAACCTGGGCTCCCCTCTCTACTCTTAGCACCCAGGTTTCAAGGCTAAGCAGAACAACTCTCTCTGCAGCTTCCAAAGAAAGGCCAGAAAGTAAGAGGCACCCCAAAGGGAAAGTGGTGCATGTTTCTTAAAAGCACCACAGCGCCACTCGCAGGGCATCCGGTGCATGTCCCCACTGTCCCTTGAGGTGCCCTCAGGGCACCCCAAAGGCCTCCCACAGGGCTCTGTAGTGGTGGCACCACCTTCTTCCTCCCACATCCTCTGTCTGCCCTCCCTGCGAGGGAGTGTCTCCTTGAACAACCTGCCCACAGTGCCAGTCATCGGCCACCCACTAGTGCCACTGGCCCAGCCGTGGCAACTATCTGGCCCTTGATCTCCTCAGTCCCTGGGGGAGGCGTTGCAACCGGACAGGCAAGTGTGGCTCATGCACCGGAAGACAAACCCTGTAATTTCTGAGTTATTCCAGCCTCCGTACTGCCTCCCTTTTGAAATGGCATTTCAGGCAATGAGCAGGGGCTGCTGCTGCTGGGCTGAGGGGCTTTGAGGAACAGGAGAGCTACCCTGCCCTTGCCAACTCTATTGGCCCCTTAAAAAGACCACCCCATCCCTTGCCACCATAGTCAAACTTTTGCGGACCTCTTGCCCTTGGGGGGCAAAAGATTTCCTGCACCTCCTTGGAGCATAGTTGGCCTCTGGATCCCCAAAGGTTGGTCCCAGATGAGACCCTCAGAGTCAGATTCTGGGTCAGTTGGCACCCATGCAAAACCTTCGAGGGCAGGCCCACACAGAGCACTCTTGCTCTCCTGGAAACATGGGGAGCCACGTTGGGAAGCTGAGGAAGACCCATGGGACCCACCTGGGGCCATCACCAGCCCCTACATCTCTCCTGCCAGGTTTTCATCAGGCTGGGCGCTCTTCCTGACCTTCCCTGGAGAACCTGCTTGGTTTCTCCTTTCTGGGGCCAGACAGGGCTCTCCAGTCCAAGGGCAAAGCGCTCTTGTGGTGGGAGGGAGGCATCCTGTGTCCTCGCTGCCATGTGGACTGTGGCTCAGGACAGAACCAGACCAAAGAGCGCCCGAGCAGCGGTCAAACTGGGCACCTAAGCGTGTGCATCCCCTTGGCTGGACCAAAGGCGCAACGCTGGCACCGGTAGCGCCTCCTCTCACCAGAGTGCATCTCCCCCTCCTACCCTCAGCCAGTCCCAGGTGTCAAGGCAGCATTATGCCCACTGCCTCCCTTGGGGCCAGGATCCCACAGACATGGCCTTTGTGGGGCAAGGAGGACTGCCCAGCCCAGGGAATGCCTCTCTTAAAGCCTGGATGCCTGGCAGGCAGGAGAGGCCTCCCCAGCCAGAGTGGCACATGGCTTGGTGTGCTTTGCCCTGGATCTTTCCTACTGCTGTTTGGGAGGAGGAGGCTTTTCTGGCTGAAGGCCAGGACCACTTTTAGGTGAGCCGGTGCAGTTTAATGCCAGCACCCCTTCCTTGAGGCGGACGTGAGGGGATGGGGGAGGCTGGCTCGTGGCAAGGCCGGCGGCTGGCATGAGGCTGCAGAGGCACCTCCTGGAAATCCTGTGGCTTCCACGCCTATAATTTGGGAGGCGGAAATGGTGTGCTGAGGGAAATTGGCATGTGGGCAGGGATTATGCTGGGCCCCAGTTACACCACAGGATGGGCGGAGGTGTCAGCAGCGGAAGTTGGGGGCTGGAGCACCACCACCTTGCAGGCATGGAGGGCTCTGCCTCCAAGCCTCCCTGCCCCAAACTAAGGCCCAACTGTAGAAACTCTGGGCGAGAAGCCTCCTCCTCCTCCTCCTCCTCCTCCTCCTCCTCCTCCTCCTCCTCCCCCCAGATGGAAGCCCAGTTGGATTCTGAACACAGAAAGGGGCCACAGTTGTTCCAGGCTGCCTGTGCCCCAAACTGGAGCACTGCAAACCCTTCCCTGTCCCCCTCCAAACCTCCCCCCAGGCTCCCACAACCATCCCCTCCCCTCCTGCCAAGCCCTCTGCTGCCCCACCAGCACCTGGCCATCACCCCTGCCTCACACCTCCAGGGACATTGGACATCATTACATTATCACAGCATGCACTCTCCCCCTCCAACGATCCTCTATGCATAAGGATGCAAAGAAGGGAGCCACTCCCACCGCTGCCCCATCCCCTCACCCAAAAAGCAGTTTCAGGGGCACAGAAGGAGCACCTGTGGTTTTGGGAAGGCATAGAAAAGCAGGTAGGTTGAGAGAGAGTGCCAACATCACCAAAATGAGTGGCATCCTTCCACTTTGCCAGCCAAGAAAGCGCAGGAAATAGCAAGCTACCATAAATAAGTACACAGGAACTTTATTAAATCAAACCAAAATACAAAGTGAACATCTTCATTACTTCTTCCTCAATACTGTACACTGGATGCACAGCCCTCAGTGCATTGTTTATAAAACACATATGTCACCTTCATTTAGTTTTGCCCCAGAACCAAGATCGCTTCCCTGAAGTTTTACTTGTCGGGAGGAACAGCGCTTTTTGAAACTGAAAACATTTATTGTGCTTCCACTACTTGGGGATCCCCCAAAACAAAAGGCTCAAGGCAGGGGGAGGGAGAGCAGCGAGATAAAATGCAGCACCTTTCGCTGCCCTCCCCACCGCTTCCCCCAAAATGAGTCACAGAGGCCACTAAGAGGAGAAGCAGGTACATATACTGATAGGGCTTCAGCCTTCAAACAGAAGAGGCATTTCTGCTGATGGGCCCAGCAGGCTCTTTCCAGTCTTCTCCCACTGACTGGACACTGGACAGGAGGTGGCTCAAGACCCGCTTGTGCCACTCAGCTCTGTCTCAACCCATCCCTGCAGGGAGAACGGGATGGTCCCATGGAGTCGGGTGGGGTGGGGGGCTTTCCCTTGCCTTATTTGCAGCTCTGCCGTCCCTCTTAGTTTGTGATGCACCTGTCTTCCATGGGGTCCTTGAAGATGACACAGACGGGCAGAGGACAGCAATTGTCCAAGACAAGAGGAGAGCCAGCACTGTCTGGACAGGTTTTGGCACCCTAGAAGAGACCACACTCCAAACACAATGGCCCCTGGTTCTGTCCAGGCTGTGAACCACCCAAATAGTGCCGGGAAAGGGGGCCCCTGTGGAGTTGGGACACACTGACCCCCTCCCAGGCAACCTCTTTGCAACCTGGCAATTCCTGCCACAGGAGGACCCTGCACTCCTTGTAAAAAAAGAACTTCTTGAAAGGGACCCATCATCCCCCACAATACTGAACTGTGTCCCCCCCCCCCTCTTCTTTTGCACCCACCACTTTCTGCTAGGCCATTTGCCCCCCTGGCAAGACAGCAAATTTGTTCCAACCCATGGAAGTTTCTAATATCTATATTTCTCTACAGATAGATGGATATTTATATATACACATACACACAGATGTATATTTTTATATATTACTCTAGGATATGGAATAACCAGCTAGCTGCCACTCTCCAGTCTTTTTCCAAACCTTCCCTTGACTGCACAACTGAGGGCAGAAAGATGAGCCCCCCACCACCACCACCATTGAGGGTCCTGTGCGACAGACACAGGGGATGGGGCCCTGGGCAACTGCAGGGGCTCTGCCAATCTTCCCCCCCCCCCCCCCCCGATCTTCCTTTGAGTCCAGAAGCAGCTCAGGGGCCCTTTGCTCCCAGGCGTGTGTGTATGTGTTGGGGGGCAGGGATGGCTCATTGCCCCAAAGCCCCCCATGCACAGGCATGCTGTGCACACGAACGCCCTCACCAAGACCATTGCTGCCGCTGCCCTTCCTGCTCCTAGGGGGAGACTACGCAGGGGAAATGCTTGCGCTTGGTGGGGGCCCCCAGCTCGGCCCTCAACGCCGGAGCCAGCCTGGCCAGGTCAGCCTCCCCCTCTCTCCATGGGTGCTCTTCTCCTCCGGGTTCCACGGCACCGGTGGGATCAGCCTCTTTGGCTTCCTGGAAGAACTTTTCATACCTGTCCAGGTAGGGGGGCCTCTCTGGCAGCAGGTAGTAGTGGGTAGAGCTGACTTTCCTGCCATTCTCGATGATGGGCAGGATGCAGGGCCCTCTTGGGGTGTCCCCCTCACTCTGCTGCCTCTGCAGGGCCTTGACGCTGACATACTTGGGGTCTGGGGCAAAGCTTTGGGTGGGGGGCATCACTCCGTGGAGGTAGGAGGGCAAGCTCTTTGGGCTGGGTGTCCGGGAGTCTCCCCGAAACAGAGGCTCCCGGGGCGGCACCTTAGGGGGCTTGTCCTCATCGCTGTAGGCCCCCGAAGCCACCTCAGCCGACCAGCGCCGATAGTCCGGCTTCAGCGCCCGGGCCGGTATCGGGGCCCGGGGAGGCACCTCTGGTTTGGCATCGTCATCTGAAGTGGGGGAGACCTGGCGAAATTGGTTCGACACCCGCACGACTGCAGCTGGTTTGTGGAAGGAGCCAGCAGGCCCCGAGTGCGAGCGGCGTAACCGCCGGTGCAGCTTTTGGGGTGGTGGCAGAGGGGGCGCCGGGGGGGGGAGGGCGTCAGCCTTGGGTGGGTCGCCAGGAGACGTCTCGTCTCCAGGCGGCCCCGGGGTGGCCTCAAAGTAGGCATAGTTGACCTGTCCACAGCCCCGGAAACTGCACCGTTCCTGCATGGAGGGCCTGAAGGCGGAGGAGCCGCTGCTCCCCAGGAGGCGGTCAGTGTCTGAGCTGGTCAGGAACTCCACCTCCCGGTCAGCCTCCTCCTCCTCCTCTTCCTCTTCATTGTCTTGCACCAGTCGATCCTCCTCCTCCTCGGCTGTTGGCAGCGGGGGCAGCGGGCGGATGCTACGTTCGCTGGGGGGTGCAGCCAGAAGGGGGGCTGGAAGGGGCTGAGGCATCCCACCTTTGAGGGGGGGCAGGTACAGATGCGTCTCGTCAGAAGTAGAGAGTTGGCTGAAGCCCAGAAGTATGGCATCGGCAGCAACAGGCCCCGTCGGGTCAGAACCAGGCCCCTTGTATGTGGGGCTCAGTGGATGGGGGACAGAAAGAGTCCAAGCCGGATGACTGCAGAAGGTCTCAAGCGCAGCAGGAGCATCCTCATCAGGCCCTTTCCTTGGATCAGGGCCCAGGATGTGGCCTAGGAAGGAGAGTGGGAAGAGAAGGGTGAATGGCTCTCCAAACTACAATCTAAGCAGTACAGCCTGCCCGCCCCGTCCCCCCCCCCCCCCGTCTTTGTCATGAATTGATTCAGAGGGCAGGAGGGCCCACTGCCCCACATCCCACCTGCCAAACTCCCATGGGCATTTCCTTCCCTACCTGGATGGTGAGCATGGACCATGAAGACAGCTGGACCAGAGCAGGGGTCTCCAATGGCAGGCCCTCCTCTCCCCCTCCCTGAAGCTAGGATTCACCAGTCACAATGGCGTCTCTGACGGACCCCCTCGCCCCACACCAGGGAGCGGCAGAGTCCTCCCTCACGCCAGCGGGAGGCAAAGGGAGCCGGGCGGCTCTTCAGAGGACCTACCGGTGAGCTCTGCCCGGATGGGCTCTGCCAACGGATTCAGGCGGTAGGCTGCGCTCACTGGGTTGGCGCTGAAGAAGGGGCTGCGGGGGGAAACAGCATTGGTGAGGGACAGTCAGGGATGGTCATCCTTGAAGGTGGACACCACCCTGCCAGGACCACCACCCCGCCCTCCTACCCACCCACCGTAGCGCCAGCCGGACTCACTTGTTGCGCAGGTGGTCGGCACCGGTGCCGCTACTCCAAGAGGCCTCCAGGGTGGCACCGGGGAGGAAGCCGTCCTTGAGCGGGATCTGCGCTTCTGGAGCAGCGGCAATGCCCGTGGTGGACATGGTGCTGTGCCCAGCCCCCTTGCTGCCGCCACCACGGTCCTAGAAGAGGGTTGCTGTGGTCTGCTGCTCCGGCCAGGGGTTGGGTGGCCTCTTGGGGTCCCTTCTGGGGAAAGGAGAGGAAGCGGTCAGTCTCTCTGTCTGTTCCTCAGCGGGGGAGCATCTCTGTTTCTCCAAGACCAGCAGAGTCCCTTGCATGGTCGGGATTCACAGCCTGCTCCCCAAATTTCCCTCCCGGGCCTCTGACCAGGCGGACAGCCTCCGGGAGGGTGGGCAGCATGTCTGGGGAAAATGGGGCCAGAAGGACCCTCCAGCAGAGCTTCTCAGAGATGGAGCCACTCTCACAAGGCAGAGCCAGGCGCTTGCGAAGGCTGCTGGGGAACACGCAGGGCCGGGCGCTTGGGACGTGACCGGACTGCAACAACCAGCATCCTTGACTACTGGCCAGACTGGACAGCCACAGACCTCTCCTCCAGTCCAGGCCAAAAGCCCTCCGAGGCCTCCCTCCAGAGCCCCAGGAGCAGCCCAGGCCCCTGCCCCAAAATGCTCCAGACTCGGCTGAGAGGAGTGTGTATGGGGAGGGGGGGGTCGGGTCGGGTCGGGTTGGGGGGGCTGCTCCTTCTTCGGGGCCAAGAAGTGGCTCACTGGTCGCCCACCTCCGAAGGAAAGAAGGGGGGAGGGAGGGAGGGAGGGAGGGCACACACACACACACACACACACACACTCCCCCCCCCGAGGCAGGTGGGGGGGCGGTGGCTCTTCCCTCCGATGTCGTCATTTCCACCACCCCTCCCCCTCCAGGAGAAAGGAGCCCCCGGGGAGGGAGGGGGGAGGGAGGGAGGGGGGAGGCCCCTTGGAAAGAAGGAAGGAAGGAAGGAAGGGAGGGAGGGAGGGAGGGAGGGAGGGAGGCATCTTCTGTCGGCGCTTCTTCCCCGGAGCCCCCGGGAGCCCTCTTAGGGGCGGCAGAGGCGCCTCCTCCTCCTCCTGTGACCCACCGGAGCCCTCTTTCCCTCCCTCCCTCCTTCCCTCCTTCCTTCCTTCCTTCCGCAAAGGGGACGCCTCCATGGACACCCTCCGGCCTCACCTGCCTTCGCAAAGGAGGAGGAGGAGGAGGCGGAGGAGGCGGCTGTAGATGGGGCCCTCCTTCCTTCCTTCTTCCTTCCTTCCTTCTTCCTTCCTTCCTCTCGGAGGATGCCTGAGGCAGGAGGGGCCGGGAGGCGGCAGAGGCCGAGGGACACCCCTTCCCTTCCCCTTCCCTTCCCTTCCCTTCCCTTTCCCCGGGGAAGAAGGCGGCCGGGGGGGGCCCTTGGAGACTCCTGCCTCCTCCTCCTCCTCCTGAGGCCAGAGCCCTCCCTCCCTCCCTCCCTCAGAGTCCGCTCCTTGCCTCCTCCGCTTCGGACGGCTCCCTCCCTCCTTCCTTCCTTCCTTCCTTCCTTCCTTCCTTCCTTCCTTCCTTGGCGGCTGCTGGTGGATCGTGCGCCGGACGGGCCTCTTTTAACAGGAGCGGGCCCAGGGGGCGGGGCCTCCCCTCCTGACGCCACGCCCCCTTCGCTTCCGGCTCCAGGACAGAAAGGGGGGGGCGGGGGCAGGGGAGAGAGAAGGGGGGGCCCAAGGACGAGGACGCCTCCCCCGCTTCCTCTTCCTCTTCCTCCTCCTCTTCCTCCTCCTCTTCCTCTTCCTCGTGGAGCCTTTGCAGAGGGCGCCTTACAAGTAAGTCCCCAGGAGCAGCCTTTGGGGGGACCCTGCTTGAGCCCCTACTTTTCAGGAAGGAAGGAAGGAAGGGAGGGAGGGAGGGAGGGGGCCCAAGGGCAGGGAAGGAAGCGCCAGCCCCCCTCCCTCCCTTCCTTCCTCCCTTCCTTCCTCCCAAGTGGTCTCTCTCCCAAGTGGTCGGCTCCTTCAGCACTTCGGACAGGTCCCCCGGGAGACAGAGAGAGAGAGAGAGAGAGAGAGAGAGAGAGAGAGAGCCCTCCATCCCTCCATCCATGGCCGCTGCCTCCCCAGGGGCTCCTCCTGGCAGACACCCCTCCGCAGGCAGACGCCCGAAGGAAGGAAGGAAGGAAGGAAGGAAGGAAGGAAGGAAGGAAGGAAGGAAGAGGGAGGAGAGTGGCCCTCCGGACGGAGGGGCTCTGGCGGGACCCTCGACGGCTGCCCTTCTCTCCCTCCCTCCCTCCCTCCCTCCCTCCTTCCTTCCTTCCTTCCTTCCTTCCTTCCTTCCTTCCTTCAGCAGTGTCTCACCCGGAGCAAAGCCTCCCGAGAAGCACTGCCGCCGGACGAGGGACTGACGGAGGGACCCTCTTCTTCCTCTTCCTCTTCCTCTTCCTCTTCCACGGGGGGGAGGGGAAGGGAGGGAGGGGTGCTATCTGTCCTCGGGGCCCCCTTCTTTCCTCCTTCTTTCCTTCCTTCCTTCCTTCCATCCTTCTTTCCTTCCACCCACTCAGCCTCCCAGCCCCCGTTGGAAGCCGTGCCCTTGCCTCCTCCTCCTCCTCCTCCTCTTCCTCTTCCTCTTCCTCTTCCTCCCCCCGCCAGAGGCCCTTCCGGGACCCAAGTGACTCAGAGCAGGAGAGCCTCCCAGGATGGGATGGGATGGCATGGGATGGGATGGGATGGCATGGAATGGCATGGCATAATAATAATAATAATAATAATAATAATAATAATAATAATAATTCTTATATTATTATGGGATGGGATAGGATGGCATGGGATGGGATGGGGGCTCCTGGCTCCACCTCTGGGGCATCCCCCTCCCTCCCTTCGGCCAGAGAGACGGCTGCGGGCAGCAAGTGAGTCAAACCAAGCGGGCTTTCCTGCTTCGGGAGCTTGTGAGGCCTCGCCTGCCTGCCTTCCTTCCTTCCTTCCTTCCTTCCTTCCTTCCTTCCTTCCTGGTGACAGTTGGTGGCCCCTGCGGCCTGTCCAGGCCCTCCCTCCCTCCCTCCCTCCCTCTTTCCCTGTGGTCAAGGACTGCTGACCCTTGGGAGGGAGGGGAGGGGAGGGGAGGGGAGGGGAGGGTCCCCCTGGGGCTGGCTTTGCCAGCAGGCATTGCCACATCTCTCTCTCTCTCTCTCTCTCTCTCTCTCTCTCTCTCTCTGTCGCCAGGTCAAAGCCCCAACCTTTGCTCCAACGGTTGGCCAAACTAAGGGTCACGTTGCCTCAGTTGGGGGGGGCATGGGGATGGGGGGCACAGCAATGTCCCTGGGGCGCCCATGCCACACTGGCCACTCCTCTGCCTCTGCTCCAGAGCTCCCCGGGGCCCCAAAACTAGCCCTCCTCCCCTCCTCCCCTATCAGCCCCATTCCCACTGAGATTTGCCTCCCCTCCTGGGGGCCTGCACCCCCTCCCCAATTTCTGGAGACCCAAGGCCACTTCCCGCTTCCAAGGGACTCTGACCATTCCCTCTTGCATCACTTTTCCCAGAAGCGGCGGGAGGAGAGGTGCCAAAGGCCATGGCCTACCCGCCTCCCCCCCCCCCCGCCCCCAGGCAGGGAAGATGGCCAGCCGCCTGCCCTGGCTCTTGCCCTCCGTGTTTGCTTTGCCCTGCTTCTTCCTGGAACGAGGAGGCCAGGCCAGGCCAGGCCACCCACCCGAGGTCAGAGCTGCCCTCTTGCTCAAGGCCTGGGCAGATATTGGTCAGACAGAAAAACACTCACGCTCTCTGGCTCTCTCAGGGCCTTTGTTGCTGGGTCCGAGGCATCGGTTCTGTGAGCGACCATCATTGTGATTTATCACCTATCAGTCTGCCGGCGCTCATTGTGAGGCAATGGGGCAGCTTTAAAGGCACCTACAACCGAAATAGTCCCCAAACCAAGCCAGGCTTTTATGGCTAGAGCCCCCGGAAGCCCCATAGCCGGCCTGGCTTTCCTTGGGAGGGAGCTCTGCAGGGGGTGCGGGGCTTCCCGAGCGTCCCTTCCTCTTGGCCGAACTCACCCCACTTTTGGCTCGCTGACATGCTGGAAGCCCAGAAGACCACCGTCCATGTTTGACAGAAGGAGGCTGGCCGGCCCTAGCATGACTGCTTTCTGGATCCCTATGTTGTTTCTGTTGTGCGAATTCATTCCCGACTTATGGAGGTGAACCCATCATGGGGTTTTAAACAATTAAAAATAAATTTAAAATGAAACGAGTAACATGTCGGGGATGGGGGGGGGGCGGGGAGGCGCGTTGGTGGGAGGAATAGGGGGCCCTTTGATTTCCTTTGTCTGTTGGCCTGATCTCTCTCTTCTCCCACCAAAGGAATGGAGGAAGAGAGGAGACTGGAGTTCCTGGAAAATGGAAGAAACAACCAGAAGGGAAGGAAGCAAGGAAGAAGAGGAGGCGGCGGAGGCAAGGTGATGGAAATTGTATTTTGTTTTTTTAATCGTATCTCCCCTGAGTTTACTCTGTACCTCTTCCTTTAGGAGTGTATCACAGAGGCCGGGAGTAGGGTTTCCCAAAGGGGGCTTTCCTCTTGAGGAAGGGGAAGAAGGAGGAGAACGAAAAAGCAGGAAGGTGGGAACACAGTCGGGGTCAGTGAGCCTAGGGAGGCCTTGCTGAGGTCGGTACGAGAGGAGAGAAGGGCAAGGAGGCGGGAACGATAACGGCCGAGAACCAAGTCCGCAGCCCTGCGAGGCGGCAGCGGGAGAATGTCGGCAGAGGATGGGTACGGACGGCCCCACGTGCCGAGATTTTGCCCTGGTTTTAGGAGAGGCAGAGAGAGGTGTTTCTTGCCTTGTCTTGCCCCCAGCCGGTTTTACAAGTAAGCTTTGGGAATGGAGAACATTCCACCCCTCTTTAGCCACAGGAATAGCGAATTCGGTAGGACGATCCATCAGCGTTAGGAAGGAGCGATTCGTCCAGAGAACGCCTTTCTCGTAAAGGCCTCCCAAGACGGAGAATGTCTGCCATGTAGTTTTAGCACCGTGCTTTTCTTTCTGAGTGCGCCATTGGGTTTTCCTTATAACTCTTCCAATTGAAGTTGCAAGTTACTTTGAAACCATCCCAGCTGGAACGTTATCGTGGGCCCGTTTCGCCGCTCTCCGTACAAAGTCGGGCAGGCTTTGTTCCAGGGGGCTTTGCTGCGTACAGATTTGCGGGAGACGGTCAGAGGAGTGCTCTCGATTCGGTGAGGCGTAACTCTTCCATTTGAACTCTTGCAGGAGCGACGTCGACGTACGAATCGCGGAGCCTGGCCGAAGAGCACCGGAAATGGGTAAGGAGTCCTCCCGAAGGGCAAAGTTGCACCTACACGGAGCGGAGGAACCGACAAAGACCAGGCACACGCTCTCCTGGGATAGCGGTTGAATGCCTTGAAAGCCATCTGGTGCAAGCTGGCAGTTTTTTGCAAGCAGAGAGTGCCCAAAGAAGCGCCTCCCTCCTAATTTTAGCCAGACTGTAGATGCCGCTGAGCAGAGGAAGTGCAGCGGTGACTCACTCGGAGGCCCCGAGTTTTGTTCCTGGGCATCAATCCAGACCGCAGGAAACTGTCTAAGAAAGAGAGCCGTGAAGACGATTGCCAGGCTGCTCGTGCGAGGGGTCTCCCATCTCCCCACAAAGAAATAAACAGAGAGAGAAAAGGAAGGACAAATTCCCCCGATTCAGGACACCAGGGCAAACGATTCCGTGAGCAGGAGGGGAATCGGGGCTCTCAAATCCCCAAAATACAAAGGAAAAAAATAGGAGCATCTACCGTTCCCTTTCCGAAAAGGCCATCGGATAAGGACTGCCTTTTAGGAGAAGTGGCTTTCTTTACGATGGTTCTCTGGGAGAACGGGGTGTCCTTGCTCTCTCTTTTGTAATTTACATTGATTGATTTTTTACTCTGTTTTCTACGGTATCCTCTGTGTCAGTTTTGTAACTGACGCTAGAGGCAGACGTTGCCTCCAGTCCCTGCCCTAGGGTACCCGTGATCGGCGTTAAGTTTATGGGTATACTAAAGAACCACAAGAAATTAGATTCTCTGAAGAAACCTTTTTAGCTGTGACCCGACAGGGTATGTGTGCACGTACGTATTTACAGGATAGTATACATACATATACATGTGTATATGTAGATAGATAAGAGAGAGAGAGAAACATAATGCCTTTTTCACACAGTACCTGTGGAGAAAAAATAAAGCAGACTTGATGAAAAATGAATGGTTTTATTTTTGTTGAGGTAACCGACGGCTGTTCTGTGCGATTCATTAAACGGATTGTGATGGCCACACTGGCTCTACAGGCCTCAATGCAGATGAGGAGCGCAGAAGCCGCTCAGCCAGTCCTTGCTCCCTCCTCAGCGTCATCTGCCTGAGTGAGGCTGAGAGTCGGCCCCAAGGGCCTGGGCAAGAGGCTGCTTACTGGGAAATGCAACTTTTCTCCACTTAGACCTGCTCCCAAATAATTCCTTCACAAGTGTCCATGCTTTCTTTGCTTGTTGCCAAGAGTAGAGCTTTGCTCTTTTCCGCTGCCCTCCAGGATCTCTCTGTTCCTCTGGATCTGGGTGCTTTGGTGCTGGGCATGGGCCAGGGCTAGGCATTTCTCCCCTTCTTTCTTTCTTTGGAAGAAACAAACGTCTTGGGTTTCATCAGCGTTTGTGCAACAGCTAGTGCAAATGGCAATTGTCCCTGCGCTTTGCTGCCCTGTCTTGGTGCTGTGTCCCTGGCGATCCTTTGGCCAGCAGCTGTCCTCCACTTCCAAAAAGCTTTCATGGTGCCACTTTTGGACCGTCGGCCCTCTTCCTGCTCCTGGGGCCCCTCTTTCTGGAGACTGATCTGGAAGAGGGAAATGGGGGAGCAGGGAGAAAGGCTGGGGGGCTTGCACCGACCCCTTTGCCCTCCCTGCCCCCCAGAGAGACAGAGAGGGGGGAACACCGTCTCAGCCTCAGACGATAGAAGGAAGAGGTGGGTTTGACTAGATGTCCTTTGAGGACTCATTTCCAATTCTACGGTCCTGTGTATCCCTTCATGCCAAAAGGGGTTTGATTAGATGTTCTTTGAGGCATCCCTTCCAACTGTGTATCCCTCAATGACAAAAAGGGTAAAACTAGATGTCCTTGGAAGGGTGTCTTCAAATTCTAGAATCCTATGTATGTATCCCTGCACAGCAAAAGCATGTTGATTAGATGACCATATTTTATTTTATGCATTTACGTTATACTCTAATTTCTTTTTATTTTATATATGTGTGTGAGTGTGTGTGCAGTAACTTATTTTGCTTGATTTCATAGTGTTATGTTGTTTATATTTTGGGTAATTTTATTTCCCATTTGATTTTCATTTTACTTTAAAGAAAACATGGGTAGGAGAGTTTTAGGGTCATGTTTGCGGCTTCGTGGCAAAGGGGGTTTGATTGGATGTCCTTTTAGGGTCCCCTTCCAATTTTATTTCCCATTTGATTTTCATTTTCAGTAAACCGCTCAGACATCCCATGAGCGATATGAAGCGGTATATAAATGAGGCTGCTTTGCTTTGCTATATATAAAAATAAAAATAAAAATATTAAATAAAATATATAAAATTACAAAAAGTAAATATTTATATTTATTTAAATTTAATATATAAATTTTAAAATATAAAACATAAAAAATAAAGAAAAAAGAAATTATAGTTTTAAAAATATAATTAAAATTGTGTGTGTGTGTGTGTATATATATATATATATATATATATATTTAGTGTCTTGCAGTATCTCCAAAAATCCACCAGATGGCGCAGTCCACTTCTTAAGTGGAGAATTCCGCCATCTGGTGGATTTTTGGAGTTACTGCAAGCCAATATTATATATTAAAATTAAAATATTAACTGAAATATATAAAATTACAAAAAGTAAATACTTATATTTATTTAAATGTAATATATAAATTTTAAAATGTAAAACATAAAAATAAAGAGAAAAGAAATTATAGTTTTAAAAGTATAATTAAAATTGTGTATATATATATATATATATATATATATATATAATAGTGTCTTGCAGTATCTCCAAAAATCCACCAGATGGCGCAGTCCACTTCTTAAGTGGAGAAGTCCGCCATCTGGTGGATTTTTGGAGTTACTGCAAGCCAATATTATTTATATATAAACATTAAAATGAAAATATTAAGTAAAATATATAAAATTACAAAAAGCAAATATTTAAATAAACAGAGAGAGAAAAGGAAGGTCATGGCAAAAAGGGTTGGATTAGATGCCCTTTCAGGGACCCCTTCCAATTCTAGCTTCCTGTTTATGGCTTCATGGCAAAAGGGGTTGGACTAGATGTTCTTTGAGGGTCCCCTTCTAATTCTAGGTTCCTCTGTATGGCTTCATGGCAAAAGGGGTTGCACTAGAATTCTAGGGCCCCCTTCCAATTCTAGGTTCCTGTGTATGGCTTCATGGCAAAAGGGGTTGGACTAGATGCCCTTTCAGGGGCCCTTTCCAATTCTAGGTTCCTGTGTATGGCTTCATGGCAAAAGGGGTTGGACTAGATGCCCTTTCAGGTGCCCTTTCCAATTCTAGGTTCCTGTGTATGGCTTCAAGGCAAAAGGGGTTAGACTAGATGCCCTTTCAGGTGCCCTTTCCAATTCTAGGTTCCTGTGTATGGCTTCAAGGCAAAAGGGGTTAGACTAGATGCCCTTTCAGGTGCCCTTTCCAATTCTAGGTTCCTGTTTCTGGCTTCATGGCAAAAGGGGTTAGACTAGATGCCCTTTCAGGTGCCCTTTCCAATTCTAGGTTCCTGTGTATGGCTTCAAGGCAAAAGGGGTTAGACTAGATGCCCTTTCAGGTGCCCTTTCCAATTCTAGGTTCCTGTTTCTGGCTTCAAGGCAAAAGGGGTTGGACTAGATGCCCTTTCAGGGGCCCTTTCCAATTCTAAAGTCCTGTGTATGGCTTCATGGCAAAAGGGGTTGGACTAGATGCTCTTTTGAGGCGTGCTTTATAACTGTAGGCTGCTGCGTATCCCCGCATGGCAGAAGCGGGTTGGATTTTTAGGGACGGAGAGTAAAAGCCGCGAATCCGGGGGAGAGAGAGAAAGAGAGCGGACTTTCTGGGAGAAGGGGTCACACTCTCTCAGCTTCAGAGGGACATGCTCCCGTTTGTCGTGAAAGAGAGGGAACTTGGACCCGGGTGCATGTTTCCGTGGGGAACGGGAAAGCGGTCGGACTTGTTCCGCAGCGGTCTCGGCCAGCCGTTGCCTAGCAGCGGTGCGTCATGCCGTTTTCGGCGCCTGACGTCTTAGGGCTGGCCCTCTGAGACGGATTCCTAGAGTGTATGCTCGTGACCCTCTAGGCTTGAAGCTCGATGTGGCAGGCCCTCTGAGACGAATTGCTAGAAAGTCTCCATGGAGACGCTCTAGCCGTCGTCTCTCGGAGGGCCGGCCCTCCAGGTGGGAATTCCTAGAGAATACCCTAGTGACACTCTAGGCTGGACGCTCTCTGTGGCAGGCCCTCTAAGAGGAATTGCTAGAAAGTCTCCATGGAGGCGCTCTAGCCGTCGTCACTCGGAGGGCCGACCCTCCAAGTCGGTATTCCTAGAGAGTACCCTAGTGACACTCTAGGCTGTCGCGCTCTATCGCAGGCCCTCTGAGACGATCTCCTAGAACGTCTTCAAGGGGACGCTCTAGCCGTTTCTCCCTCGGAGGGCCGGCCCTCCAAGATCTAGTTCCTAGAGTGTATACCATGGTGACCCTCTAGGCTGTCGCACTTTATGGCAGGCCCTCTGAGACGACCCCCTAGAGCGTCGCCGCGGAGACGCTCTAGCCATATTGCGCTCGGAGGGCCGGCCCTCTAAGACGGATTCCTAGACCGAGCCCTTGGGACGCTCTCGTCTCCCCCCCTCCCCTCTTTTGCAGGCCCTCTGAGGTTTTCCCTCCTAGAGCGTCTCCGTACAGGCTCTCTGGGCCTGCGCATGGGAAGGGCCGGCTTTCAAAAAAGACGTCGCCGCCGCGCCGCCATTTTCTCGCCGAGGAAAAGCGCTGGAGTCGCGGGTTTTGGGCGTCACCCTGGCGACGGTCTAGTATTTCGGCCTAGTTTTGGGGTTTGAACGCATTTAATTTGACTTTTATTGCCTTTTGCATTTTTTAAAAGCAATTGTACTGAATATTTAAAGATTTTATTTTAGATTTCATGATTTTCTACGTTCAGTCGTCCCTAATTTTGGCTTATTTTTAGTCTTTCTTTTGTATCTCCGGGTCGACTTCGTCTTAGTTCTTAGTTATTTCGATTTTCGTGTTTATTTTATATTCTGTTTTAATTTTTTTTCTTTAAAATAGTTTTAAATTTTTGTTTAATTTAATTTTACAATTATAACTTCAGGGCTGGCCTTCTAAGAGGGGTTCCCGATGTTCAATTGAAGGGAGCGGCGGGGGGAGAGAAATAAAAATAAAAGGAAACAGAATAAACACATCTCAATGAAATAAAAAATATCCAAAATTAGCAATGAGATAAAATGAATAAATATAACAATAGAAAGCGTAGAAATGGTTATTTCATCTGTAAAACAAAGTGAATTAAATAATGAAAAATGTTAATTTAGAAAGAGTGAACTTGTCTTTAATTGCATTTTGCATTTTATAAAATAAATTGTACTGCATTTTTAAGTATTTTATCTTAGATTTCACAATTTCCTACGTTCAGTGGCTACGAAATGTTGCTTAATTTTATTTTTTTTCATGTGTATGTCATCGTTCACTCCCTTTCGCTGCTTATCTCATTTTAATTTTCAATTTTGTGTAATATAAATTACATATTAACCATTCAGAATTTTTAGCGTCATGGAATAACGTAAAAAGGTTTTTTAAAACAATAAAAATAATTTTAAAATGAAACGAGTAACATGTCGGGGACGGGGGGGGGGGGCGGGGAGGCGCGTTGGTGGGAGGAATAGGGGGCCCTTTGATTTCCTTTGACCGTTGCCTGATCTCTCTCTTCTCCCACCAAAGGAAGGAAGGAAGGAAGGAAGGAAGAAAGAGAAGAGACTGGAGTTCCTGGAAAATGGAAGAAACAACCAGGAGGGAAGGAAGCAAGGAAGAAGAGGAGGCGGCGGAGGCAAGGTGATGGAAATTGTATTTTATTTTTTTAATCGTATCTCCCGTGAGTTGACTCCGTACCTCTTCCTTTAGGAATGCCTCCCGGCCTTCCTGAGGCCGGGAGGAGGGTTTCCCAAAGGGGGCTTTCCTCTTGAGGAAGAAGAGAAGGAGGAAAACGAAAAAGCAGGAAGGTGGGAACACAGTCGGGGTCAGTGAGCCTAGGGAGGCCTTGCTGAGGTCGGTACGAGAGGAGAGAAGGGCAAGGAGGCGGGAACGATAACGGCCGAGAACCAAGTCCGCAGCCCTGCGAGGCGGCAGCGGGAGAATGTCGGCAAAGGATGGGTACGGACGGCCCCACGTGCCGAGATTTTGCCCTGGTTTTAGGAGAGGCAGAGAGAGGTGTTTCTTGCCTTGTCTTGCACCCAGCCGGTTTTACAAGTAAGCTTTGGGAATGGAGAAAATTCCACTCCTCTTTAGCCACAGGAATAGCGAATTGGGTAGGACGATCCATCAGCGTTATGAAGGAGCGATCGGTCCAGAGAACGCCTTTCTCGTAAAGGCCTGCCAAGACGGAGAACGTTTGCCGTGTAGTTTTAGCACCGCACCGTGCTTTTCTTTCTGAGTGCGCCATTGGGTTTTCCTTATAACTCTTCCAATTGAAGTTGCAAGTTACTTTGAAACCATCCCAGCTGGAACGTTATCGTGGGCCCGTTTCGCCGCTCTCCGTACAAAGTCGGGCAGGCTTTGTTCCAGCGGGCTCTGCCGCGTACAGATTTGCGGGAGACGGTCAGAGGAGTGCTCTCGATTCGGTGATGCGTAACTCTTCCATTTGAACTCTTGCAGGAGCGACGTCGACGTACGAATCGCGGCGCCTCGCCGAAGAGCACCGGAAATGGGTAAGGAGCCCTCCCGAAGGGCAAAGTTGCACCTACACGGAGCGGAGGAACCGACAAAGACCAGGCACACGCTCTCCTGGGATAGCGGTTGAATGCCTTGAAAGCCATCTGGTGCAAGCTGGCAGTTTTTTGCAAGCAGAGAGTGCCCAAAGAAGCGCCTCCCTCCTAATTTTAGCCAGACTGTAGATGCCGCTGAGCAGAGGAAGTGCAGCGGTGACTCACTCGGAGGCCCCGAGTTTTGTTCCTGGGCATCAATCCAGACCGCAGGAAACTGTCTAAGAAAGAGAGCCGTGAAGACGATTGCCAGGCTGCTCGTGCGAGGGGTCTCCCATCTCCCCACAAAGAAATAAACAGAGAGAGAAAAGGAAGGACAAATTCCCCCGATTCAGGACACCAGGGCAAACGATTCCGTGAGCAGGAGGGGAATCGGGGCTCTCAAATCCCCAAAATACAAAGGAAAAAAATAGGAGCATCTACCGTTCCCTTTCCGAAAAGGCCATCGGATAAGGACTGCCTTTTAGGAGAAGTGGCTTTCTTTACGATGGTTCTCTGGGAGAACGGGGTGTCCTTGCTCTCTCTTTTGTAATTTACATTGATTGATTTTTTACTCTGTTTTCTACGGTATCCTCTGTGTCAGTTTTGTAACTGACGCTAGAGGCAGACGTTGCCTCCAGTCCCTGCCCTAGGGTACCCGTGATCGGCGTTAAGTTTATGGGTATACTAAAGAACCACAAGAAATTAGATTCTCTGAAGAAACCTTTTTAGCTGTGACCCGACAGCGTATGTGTGCACGTACGTATTTACAGGATAGTATACATACATATACATGTGTATATATAGATAGAGAGAGGGAGAGAGAGAGAGAAACATAATGCCTTTTTCACACAGTGCCTGTGGAGAAAAAATAAAGCAGACTTGATGAAAAATGAATGGTTTTATTTTTGTTGAGGTAACCGACGGCTGTTCTGTGCGATTCATTAAACGGATTGTGATGGCCACACTGGCTCTACAGGCCTCAATGCAGATGAGGAGCGCAGAAGCCGCTCAGCCAGTCCTTGCTCCCTCCTCAGCGTCATCTGCCTGAGTGAGGCTGAGAGTCGGTCCCAAGGGCCTGGGCAAGAGGCTGCTTACTGGGAAATGCAACTTTTCTCCACTTAGACCTGCTCCCAAATAATTCCTTCACAAGTGTCCATGCTTTCTTTGCTTGTTGCCAAGAGTAGAGCTTTGCTCTTTTCCGCTGCCCTCCAGGATCTCTCTGTTCCTCTGGATCTGGGTGCTTTGGTGCTGGGCATGGGCCAGGGCTAGGCATTTCTCCCCTTCTTTCTTTCTTTGGAAGAAACAAACGTCTTGGGTTTCATCAGCGTTTGTGCAACAGCTAGTGCAAATGGCAATTGTCCCTGCACTTTGCTGCCCTGTCTTGGTGCTGTGTCCCTGGCGATCCTTTGGCCAGCAGCTGTCCTCCACTTCCAAAAAGCTTTCATGGTGCCACTTTTGGACCGTCGGCCCTCTTCCTGCTCCTGGGGCCCCTCTTTCTGGAGACTGATCTGGAAGAGGGAAATGGGGGAGCAGGGAGAAAGGCTGGGGGGCTTGCACCGACCCCTTTGCCCTCCCTGCCCCCCAGAGAGACAGAGAGGGGGGAACACCGTCTCAGCCTCAGACGATAGAAGGAAGAGGTGGGTTTGACTAGATGTCCTTTGAGGACTCATTTCCAATTCTACGGTCCTGTGTATCCCTTCATGCCAAAAGGGGTTTGATTAGATGTTCTTTGAGGCATCCCTTCCAACTGTGTATCCCTCAATGACAAAAAGGGTAAAACTAGATGTCCTTGGAAGGGTGTCTTCAAATTCTAGAATCCTATGTATGTATCCCTGCACAGCAAAAGCATGTTGATTAGATGACCATATTTTATTTTATGCATTTACGTTATACTCTAATTTCTTTTTATTTTATATATGTGTGTGAGTGTGTGTGCAGTAACTTATTTTGCTTGATTTCATAGTGTTATGTTGTTTATATTTTGGGTAATTTTATTTCCCATTTGATTTTCATTTTACTTTAAAGAAAACATGGGTAGGAGAGTTTTAGGGTCATGTTTGCGGCTTCGTGGCAAAGGGGGTTTGATTGGATGTCCTTTTAGGGTCCCCTTCCAATTTTATTTCCCATTTGATTTTCATTTTCAGTAAACCGCTCAGACATCCCATGAGCGATATGAAGCGGTATATAAATGAGGCTGCTTTGCTTTGCTATATATAAAAATAAAAATTAAAATATTAAATAAAATATATAAAATTACAAAAAGTAAATATTTATATTTATTTAAATTTAATATATAAATTTTAAAATATAAAACATAAAAAATAAAGAAAAAAGAAATTATAGTTTTAAAAATATAATTAAAATTGTGTGTGTGTGTGTGTGTGTGTGTGTGTGTATATATATATATATATATATATATATATATATTTAGTGTCTTGCAGTATCTCCAAAAATCCACCAGATGGCGCAGTCCACTTCTTAAGTGGAGAATTCCGCCATCTGGTGGATTTTTGGAGTTACTGCAAGCCAATATTATATATTAAAATTAAAATATTAACTGAAATATATAAAATTACAAAAAGTAAATACTTATATTTATTTAAATGTAATATATAAATTTTAAAATGTAAAACATAAAAATAAAGAGAAAAGAAATTATAGTTTTAAAAGTATAATTAAAATTGTGTATATATATATATATATATATATATAATAGTGTCTTGCAGTATCTCCAAAAATCCACCAGATGGCGCAGTCCACTTCTTAAGTGGAGAAGTCCGCCATCTGGTGGATTTTTGGAGTTACTGCAAGCCAATATTATTTATATATAAACATTAAAATTAAAATATTAAGTAAAATATATAAAATTACAAAAAGCAAATATTTAAATAAACAGAGAGAGAAAAGGAAGGTCATGGCAAAAAGGGTTGGATTAGATGCCCTTTCAGGGACCCCTTCCAATTCTAGCTTCCTGTTTATGGCTTCATGGCAAAAGGGGTTGGACTAGATGTTCTTTGAGGGTCCCCTTCTAATTCTAGGTTCCTCTGTATGGCTTCATGGCAAAAGGGGTTGCACTAGAATTCTAGGGCCCCCTTCCAATTCTAGGTTCCTGTTTCTGGCTTCATGGCAAAAGGGGTTGGACTAGATGCCCTTTCAGGTGCCCTTTCCAATTCTAGGTTCCTGTGTATGGCTTCATGGCAAAAGGGGTTGGACTAGATGCCCTTTCAGGGGCCCTTTCCAATTCTAAAGTCCTGTGTATGGCTTCATGGCAAAAGGGGTTGGACTAGATGCTCTTTTGAGGCGTGCTTTATAACTGTAGGCTGCTGCGTATCCCCGCATGGCAGAAGCGGGTTGGATTTTTAGGGACGGAGAGTAAAAGCCGCGAATCCGGGGGAGAGAGAGAAAGAGAGCGGACTTTCTGGGAGAAGGGGTCACACTCCCTCAGCTTCAGAGGGACATGCTCCCGTTTGTCGTGAAAGAGAGGGAACTTGGACCCGGGTGCATGTTTCCGTGGGGAACGGGAAAGCGGTCGGACTTGTTCCGCAGCGGTCTCGGCCAGCCGTTGCCTAGCAGCGGTGCGTCATGCCGTTTTCGGCGCCTGACGTCTTAGGGCTGGCCCTCTGAGACGGATTCCTAGAGTGTATGTTCGTGACCCTCTAGGCTTGAAGCTCGATGTGGCAGGCCCTCTGAGACGAATTGCTAGAAAGTCTCCATGGAGACGCTCTAGCCGTCGTCTCTCGGAGGGCCGGCCCTCCAGGTGGGAATTCCTAGAGAGTACCCTAGTGACACTCTAGGCTGGCCGCTCTCTGTGGCAGGCCCTCTGAGACGAATTGCTAGAAAGTCTCCATGGAGGCGCTCTAGCCGTCGTCACTCGGAGGGCCGACCCTCCAAGTCGGTATTCCTAGAGAGTACCCTAGTGACACTCTAGGCTGTCGCGCTCTATCGCAGGCCCTCTGAGACGATCTCCTAGAACGTCTTCAAGGGGACGCTCTAGCCGTTTCTCCCTCGGAGGGCCGGCCCTCCAAGATCTAGTTCCTAGAGTGTATACCATGGTGACCCTCTAGGCTGTCGCACTTTATGGCAGGCCCTCTGAGACGACCCCCTAGAGCGTCGCCGCGGAGACGCTCTAGCCATATTGCGCTCGGAGGGCCGGCCCTCTAAGACGGATTCCTAGACCGAGCCCTTGGGACGCTCTCGTCTCCCCCCCTCCCCTCTTTTGCAGGCCCTCTGAGGTTTTCCCTCCTAGAGCGTCTCCGTACAGGCTCTCTGGGCCTGCGCATGGGAAGGGCCGGCTTTCAAAAAAGACGTCGCCGCCGCGCCGCCATTTTCTCGCCGAGGAAAAGCGCTGGAGTCGCGGGTTTTGGGCGTCACCCTGGCGACGGTCTAGTATTTCGGCCTAGTTTTGGGGTTTGAACGCATTTAATTTGACTTTTATTGCCTTTTGCATTTTTTAAAAGCAATTGTACTGAATATTTAAAGATTTTATTTTAGATTTCATGATTTTCTACGTTCAGTCGTCCCTAATTTTGGCTTATTTTTAGTCTTTCTTTTGTATCTCCGGGTCGACTTCGTCTTAGTTCTTAGTTATTTCGATTTTCGTGTTTATTTTATATTCTGTTTTAATTTTTTTTCTTTAAAATAGTTTTAAATTTTTGTTTAATTTAATTTTACAATTATAACTTCAGGGCTGGCCTTCTAAGAGGGGTTCCCGATGTTCAATTGAAGGGAGCGGCGGGGGGAGAGAAATAAAAATAAAAGGAAAGAGAATAAACACATCTCAATGAAATAAAAAATATCCAAAATTAGCAATGAGATAAAATGAATAAATATAACAATAGAAAGCGTAGAAATGGTTATTTCATCTGTAAAACAAAGTGAATTAAATAATGAAAAATGTTAATTTAGAAAGAGTGAACTTGTCTTTAATTGCATTTTGCATTTTATAAAATAAATTGTACTGCATTTTTAAGTATTTTATCTTAGATTTCACAATTTCCTACGTTCAGTGGCTACGAAATGTTGCTTAATTTTATTTTTTTTCATGTGTATGTCATCGTTCACTCCCTTTTGCTGCTTATCTCATTTTAATTTTCAATTTTGTGTAATATAAATTACATATTAACCATTCAGAATTTTTAGCGTCATGGAATAACGTAAAAAGGTTTTTTAAAACAATAAAAATAATTTTAAAATGAAACGAGTAACATGTCGGGGACGGGGGGGGGGGGGGGGCGGGGAGGCGCGTTGGTGGGAGGAATAGGGGGCCCTTTGATTTCCTTTGACCGTTGCCTGATCTCTCTCTTCTCCCACCAAAGGAAGGAAGGAAGGAAGGAAGGAAGGAAGAGAAGAGACTGGAGTTCCTGGAAAATGGAAGAAACAACCAGGAGGGAAGGAAGCAAGGAAGAAGAGGAGGCGGCGGAGGCAAGGTGATGGAAATTGTATTTTGTTTTTTTAATCGTATCTCCCCTGAGTTTACTCTGTACCTCTTCTTTTAGGAGTGTATCACAGAGGCCAGGAGGAGGGTTTCCCAAAGGGGGCTTTCCTCTTGAGGAAGAGGAGAAGGAGGAAAACGAAAAAGCAGGAAGGTGGGAACACAGTCGGGGTCAGTGAGCCTAGGGAGGCCTTGCTGAGGTCGGTACGAGAGGAGAGAAGGGCAAGGAGGCGGGAACGATAACGGCCGAGAACCAAGTCCGCAGCCCTGCGAGGCGGCAGCGGGAGAATGTCGGCAAAGGATGGGTACGGACGGCCCCACGTGCCGAGATTTTGCCCTGGTTTTAGGAGAGGCAGAGAGAGGTGTTTCTTGCCTTGTCTTGCACCCAGCCGGTTTTACAAGTAAGCTTTGGGAATGGAGAAAATTCCACTCCTCTTTAGCCACAGGAATAGCGAATTGGGTAGGACGATCCATCAGCGTTATGAAGGAGCGATCGGTCCAGAGAACGCCTTTCTCGTAAAGGCCTGCCAAGACGGAGAACGTTTGCCGTGTAGTTTTAGCACCGCACCGTGCTTTTCTTTCTGAGTGCGCCATTGGGTTTTCCTTATAACTCTTCCAATTGAAGTTGCAAGTTACTTTGAAACCATCCCAGCTGGAACGTTATCGTGGGCCCGTTTCGCCGCTCTCCGTACAAAGTCGGGCAGGCTTTGTTCCAGCGGGCTCTGCCGCGTACAGATTTGCGGGAGACGGTCAGAGGAGTGCTCTCGATTCGGTGATGCGTAACTCTTCCATTTGAACTCTTGCAGGAGCGACGTCGACGTACGAATCGCGGCGCCTCGCCGAAGAGCACCGGAAATGGGTAAGGAGCCCTCCCGAAGGGCAAAGTTGCACCTACACGGAGCGGAGGAACCGACAAAGACCAGGCACACGCTCTCCTGGGATAGCGGTTGAATGCCTTGAAAGCCATCTGGTGCAAGCTGGCAGTTTTTTGCAAGCAGAGAGTGCCCAAAGAAGCGCCTCCCTCCTAATTTTAGCCAGACTGTAGATGCCGCTGAGCAGAGGAAGTGCAGCGGTGACTCACTCGGAGGCCCCGAGTTTTGTTCCTGGGCATCAATCCAGACCGCAGGAAACTGTCTAAGAAAGAGAGCCGTGAAGACGATTGCCAGGCTGCTCGTGCGAGGGGTCTCCCATCTCCCCACAAAGAAATAAACAGAGAGAGAAAAGGAAGGACAAATTCCCCCGATTCAGGACACCAGGGCAAACGATTCCGTGAGCAGGAGGGGAATCGGGGCTCTCAAATCCCCAAAATACAAAGGAAAAAAATAGGAGCATCTACCGTTCCCTTTCCGAAAAGGCCATCGGATAAGGACTGCCTTTTAGGAGAAGTGGCTTTCTTTACGATGGTTCTCTGGGAGAACGGGGTGTCCTTGCTCTCTCTTTTGTAATTTACATTGATTGATTTTTTACTCTGTTTTCTACGGTATCCTCTGTGTCAGTTTTGTAACTGACGCTAGAGGCAGACGTTGCCTCCAGTCCCTGCCCTAGGGTACCCGTGATCGGCGTTAAGTTTATGGGTATACTAAAGAACCACAAGAAATTAGATTCTCTGAAGAAACCTTTTTAGCTGTGACCCGACAGCGTATGTGTGCACGTACGTATTTACAGGATAGTATACATACATATACATGTGTATATATAGATAGAGAGAGGGAGAGAGAGAGAGAAACATAATGCCTTTTTCACACAGTGCCTGTGGAGAAAAAATAAAGCAGACTTGATGAAAAATGAATGGTTTTATTTTTGTTGAGGTAACCGACGGCTGTTCTGTGCGATTCATTAAACGGATTGTGATGGCCACACTGGCTCTACAGGCCTCAATGCAGATGAGGAGCGCAGAAGCCGCTCAGCCAGTCCTTGCTCCCTCCTCAGCGTCATCTGCCTGAGTGAGGCTGAGAGTCGGTCCCAAGGGCCTGGGCAAGAGGCTGCTTACTGGGAAATGCAACTTTTCTCCACTTAGACCTGCTCCCAAATAATTCCTTCACAAGTGTCCATGCTTTCTTTGCTTGTTGCCAAGAGTAGAGCTTTGCTCTTTTCCGCTGCCCTCCAGGATCTCTCTGTTCCTCTGGATCTGGGTGCTTTGGTGCTGGGCATGGGCCAGGGCTAGGCATTTCTCCCCTTCTTTCTTTCTTTGGAAGAAACAAACGTCTTGGGTTTCATCAGCGTTTGTGCAACAGCTAGTGCAAATGGCAATTGTCCCTGCACTTTGCTGCCCTGTCTTGGTGCTGTGTCCCTGGCGATCCTTTGGCCAGCAGCTGTCCTCCACTTCCAAAAAGCTTTCATGGTGCCACTTTTGGACCGTCGGCCCTCTTCCTGCTCCTGGGGCCCCTCTTTCTGGAGACTGATCTGGAAGAGGGAAATGGGGGAGCAGGGAGAAAGGCTGGGGGGCTTGCACCGACCCCTTTGCCCTCCCTGCCCCCCAGAGAGACAGAGAGGGGGGAACACCGTCTCAGCCTCAGACGATAGAAGGAAGAGGTGGGTTTGACTAGATGTCCTTTGAGGACTCATTTCCAATTCTACGGTCCTGTGTATCCCTTCATGCCAAAAGGGGTTTGATTAGATGTTCTTTGAGGCATCCCTTCCAACTGTGTATCCCTCAATGACAAAAAGGGTAAAACTAGATGTCCTTGGAAGGGTGTCTTCAAATTCTAGAATCCTATGTATGTATCCCTGCACAGCAAAAGCATGTTGATTAGATGACCATATTTTATTTTATGCATTTACGTTATACTCTAATTTCTTTTTATTTTATATATGTGTGTGAGTGTGTGTGCAGTAACTTATTTTGCTTGATTTCATAGTGTTATGTTGTTTATATTTTGGGTAATTTTATTTCCCATTTGATTTTCATTTTACTTTAAAGAAAACATGGGTAGGAGAGTTTTAGGGTCATGTTTGCGGCTTCGTGGCAAAGGGGGTTTGATTGGATGTCCTTTTAGGGTCCCCTTCCAATTTTATTTCCCATTTGATTTTCATTTTCAGTAAACCGCTCAGACATCCCATGAGCGATATGAAGCGGTATATAAATGAGGCTGCTTTGCTTTGCTATATATAAAAATAAAAATTAAAATATTAAATAAAATATATAAAATTACAAAAAGTAAATATTTATATTTATTTAAATTTAATATATAAATTTTAAAATATAAAACATAAAAAATAAAGAAAAAAGAAATTATAGTTTTAAAAATATAATTAAAATTGTGTGTGTGTGTGTGTGTGTGTGTGTGTATATATATATATATATATATATATATTTAGTGTCTTGCAGTATCTCCAAAAATCCACCAGATGGCGCAGTCCACTTCTTAAGTGGAGAATTCCGCCATCTGGTGGATTTTTGGAGTTACTGCAAGCCAATATTATATATTAAAATTAAAATATTAACTGAAATATATAAAATTACAAAAAGTAAATACTTATATTTATTTAAATGTAATATATAAATTTTAAAATGTAAAACATAAAAATAAAGAGAAAAGAAATTATAGTTTTAAAAGTATAATTAAAATTGTGTATATATATATATATATATATATATATATAATAGTGTCTTGCAGTATCTCCAAAAATCCACCAGATGGCGCAGTCCACTTCTTAAGTGGAGAAGTCCGCCATCTGGTGGATTTTTGGAGTTACTGCAAGCCAATATTATTTATATATAAACATTAAAATTAAAATATTAAGTAAAATATATAAAATTACAAAAAGCAAATATTTAAATAAACAGAGAGAGAAAAGGAAGGTCATGGCAAAAAGGGTTGGATTAGATGCCCTTTCAGGGACCCCTTCCAATTCTAGCTTCCTGTTTATGGCTTCATGGCAAAAGGGGTTGGACTAGATGTTCTTTGAGGGTCCCCTTCTAATTCTAGGTTCCTCTGTATGGCTTCATGGCAAAAGGGGTTGCACTAGAATTCTAGGGCCCCCTTCCAATTCTAGGTTCCTGTTTCTGGCTTCATGGCAAAAGGGGTTGGACTAGATGCCCTTTCAGGTGCCCTTTCCAATTCTAGGTTCCTGTGTATGGCTTCATGGCAAAAGGGGTTGGACTAGATGCCCTTTCAGGGGCCCTTTCCAATTCTAAAGTCCTGTGTATGGCTTCATGGCAAAAGGGGTTGGACTAGATGCTCTTTTGAGGCGTGCTTTATAACTGTAGGCTGCTGCGTATCCCCGCATGGCAGAAGCGGGTTGGATTTTTAGGGACGGAGAGTAAAAGCCGCGAATCCGGGGGAGAGAGAGAAAGAGAGCGGACTTTCTGGGAGAAGGGGTCACACTCCCTCAGCTTCAGAGGGACATGCTCCCGTTTGTCGTGAAAGAGAGGGAACTTGGACCCGGGTGCATGTTTCCGTGGGGAACGGGAAAGCGGTCGGACTTGTTCCGCAGCGGTCTCGGCCAGCCGTTGCCTAGCAGCGGTGCGTCATGCCGTTTTCGGCGCCTGACGTCTTAGGGCTGGCCCTCTGAGACGGATTCCTAGAGTGTATGTTCGTGACCCTCTAGGCTTGAAGCTCGATGTGGCAGGCCCTCTGAGACGAATTGCTAGAAAGTCTCCATGGAGACGCTCTAGCCGTCGTCTCTCGGAGGGCCGGCCCTCCAGGTGGGAATTCCTAGAGAGTACCCTAGTGACACTCTAGGCTGGCCGCTCTCTGTGGCAGGCCCTCTGAGACGAATTGCTAGAAAGTCTCCATGGAGGCGCTCTAGCCGTCGTCACTCGGAGGGCCGACCCTCCAAGTCGGTATTCCTAGAGAGTACCCTAGTGACACTCTAGGCTGTCGCGCTCTATCGCAGGCCCTCTGAGACGATCTCCTAGAACGTCTTCAAGGGGACGCTCTAGCCGTTTCTCCCTCGGAGGGCCGGCCCTCCAAGATCTAGTTCCTAGAGTGTATACCATGGTGACCCTCTAGGCTGTCGCACTTTATGGCAGGCCCTCTGAGACGACCCCCTAGAGCGTCGCCGCGGAGACGCTCTAGCCATATTGCGCTCGGAGGGCCGGCCCTCTAAGACGGATTCCTAGACCGAGCCCTTGGGACGCTCTCGTCTCCCCCCCTCCCCTCTTTTGCAGGCCCTCTGAGGTTTTCCCTCCTAGAGCGTCTCCGTACAGGCTCTCTGGGCCTGCGCATGGGAAGGGCCGGCTTTCAAAAAAGACGTCGCCGCCGCGCCGCCATTTTCTCGCCGAGGAAAAGCGCTGGAGTCGCGGGTTTTGGGCGTCACCCTGGCGACGGTCTAGTATTTCGGCCTAGTTTTGGGGTTTGAACGCATTTAATTTGACTTTTATTGCCTTTTGCATTTTTTAAAAGCAATTGTACTGAATATTTAAAGATTTTATTTTAGATTTCATGATTTTCTACGTTCAGTCGTCCCTAATTTTGGCTTATTTTTAGTCTTTCTTTTGTATCTCCGGGTCGACTTCGTCTTAGTTCTTAGTTATTTCGATTTTCGTGTTTATTTTATATTCTGTTTTAATTTTTTTTCTTTAAAATAGTTTTAAATTTTTGTTTAATTTAATTTTACAATTATAACTTCAGGGCTGGCCTTCTAAGAGGGGTTCCCGATGTTCAATTGAAGGGAGCGGCGGGGGGAGAGAAATAAAAATAAAAGGAAAGAGAATAAACACATCTCAATGAAATAAAAAATATCCAAAATTAGCAATGAGATAAAATGAATAAATATAACAATAGAAAGCGTAGAAATGGTTATTTCATCTGTAAAACAAAGTGAATTAAATAATGAAAAATGTTAATTTAGAAAGAGTGAACTTGTCTTTAATTGCATTTTGCATTTTATAAAATAAATTGTACTGCATTTTTAAGTATTTTATCTTAGATTTCACAATTTCCTACGTTCAGTGGCTACGAAATGTTGCTTAATTTTATTTTTTTTCATGTGTATGTCATCGTTCACTCCCTTTCGCTGCTTATCTCATTTTAATTTTCAATTTTGTGTAATATAAATTACATATTAACCATTCAGAATTTTTAGCGTCATGGAATAACGTAAAAAGGTTTTTTAAAACAATAAAAATAATTTTAAAATGAAACGAGTAACATGTCGGGGACGGGGGGGGGGGCGGGGAGGCGCGTTGGTGGGAGGAATAGGGGGCCCTTTGATTTCCTTTGACCGTTGCCTGATCTCTCTCTTCTCCCACCAAAGGAAGGAAGGAAGGAAGGAAGGAAGAAAGAGAAGAGACTGGAGTTCCTGGAAAATGGAAGAAACAACCAGGAGGGAAGGAAGCAAGGAAGAAGAGGAGGCGGCGGAGGCAAGGTGATGGAAATTGTATTTTATTTTTTTAATCGTATCTCCCGTGAGTTGACTCCGTACCTCTTCCTTTAGGAATGCCTCCCGGCCTTCCTGAGGCCGGGAGGAGGGTTTCCCAAAGGGGGCTTTCCTCTTGAGGAAGAAGAGAAGGAGGAAAACGAAAAAGCAGGAAGGTGGGAACACAGTCGGGGTCAGTGAGCCTAGGGAGGCCTTGCTGAGGTCGGTACGAGAGGAGAGAAGGGCAAGGAGGCGGGAACGATAACGGCCGAGAACCAAGTCCGCAGCCCTGCGAGGCGGCAGCGGGAGAATGTCGGCAAAGGATGGGTACGGACGGCCCCACGTGCCGAGATTTTGCCCTGGTTTTAGGAGAGGCAGAGAGAGGTGTTTCTTGCCTTGTCTTGCACCCAGCCGGTTTTACAAGTAAGCTTTGGGAATGGAGAAAATTCCACTCCTCTTTAGCCACAGGAATAGCGAATTGGGTAGGACGATCCATCAGCGTTATGAAGGAGCGATCGGTCCAGAGAACGCCTTTCTCGTAAAGGCCTGCCAAGACGGAGAACGTTTGCCGTGTAGTTTTAGCACCGCACCGTGCTTTTCTTTCTGAGTGCGCCATTGGGTTTTCCTTATAACTCTTCCAATTGAAGTTGCAAGTTACTTTGAAACCATCCCAGCTGGAACGTTATCGTGGGCCCGTTTCGCCGCTCTCCGTACAAAGTCGGGCAGGCTTTGTTCCAGCGGGCTCTGCCGCGTACAGATTTGCGGGAGACGGTCAGAGGAGTGCTCTCGATTCGGTGATGCGTAACTCTTCCATTTGAACTCTTGCAGGAGCGACGTCGACGTACGAATCGCGGCGCCTCGCCGAAGAGCACCGGAAATGGGTAAGGAGCCCTCCCGAAGGGCAAAGTTGCACCTACACGGAGCGGAGGAACCGACAAAGACCAGGCACACGCTCTCCTGGGATAGCGGTTGAATGCCTTGAAAGCCATCTGGTGCAAGCTGGCAGTTTTTTGCAAGCAGAGAGTGCCCAAAGAAGCGCCTCCCTCCTAATTTTAGCCAGACTGTAGATGCCGCTGAGCAGAGGAAGTGCAGCGGTGACTCACTCGGAGGCCCCGAGTTTTGTTCCTGGGCATCAATCCAGACCGCAGGAAACTGTCTAAGAAAGAGAGCCGTGAAGACGATTGCCAGGCTGCTCGTGCGAGGGGTCTCCCATCTCCCCACAAAGAAATAAACAGAGAGAGAAAAGGAAGGACAAATTCCCCCGATTCAGGACACCAGGGCAAACGATTCCGTGAGCAGGAGGGGAATCGGGGCTCTCAAATCCCCAAAATACAAAGGAAAAAAATAGGAGCATCTACCGTTCCCTTTCCGAAAAGGCCATCGGATAAGGACTGCCTTTTAGGAGAAGTGGCTTTCTTTACGATGGTTCTCTGGGAGAACGGGGTGTCCTTGCTCTCTCTTTTGTAATTTACATTGATTGATTTTTTACTCTGTTTTCTACGGTATCCTCTGTGTCAGTTTTGTAACTGACGCTAGAGGCAGACGTTGCCTCCAGTCCCTGCCCTAGGGTACCCGTGATCGGCGTTAAGTTTATGGGTATACTAAAGAACCACAAGAAATTAGATTCTCTGAAGAAACCTTTTTAGCTGTGACCCGACAGGGTATGTGTGCACGTACGTATTTACAGGATAGTATACATACATATACATGTGTATATATAGATAGAGAGAGAGAGAGAGAGAGAAACATAATGCCTTTTTCACACAGTACCTGTGGAGAAAAAATAAAGCAGACTTGATGAAAAATGAATGGTTTTATTTTTGTTGAGGTAACCGACGGCTGTTCTGTGCGATTCATTAAACGGATTGTGATGGCCACACTGGCTCTACAGGCCTCAATGCAGATGAGGAGCGCAGAAGCCGCTCAGCCAGTCCTTGCTCCCTCCTCAGCGTCATCTGCCTGAGTGAGGCTGAGAGTCGGTCCCAAGGGCCTGGGCAAGAGGCTGCTTACTGGGAAATGCAACTTTTCTCCACTTAGACCTGCTCCCAAATAATTCCTTCACAAGTGTCCATGCTTTCTTTGCTTGTTGCCAAGAGTAGAGCTTTGCTCTTTTCCGCTGCCCTCCAGGATCTCTCTGTTCCTCTGGATCTGGGTGCTTTGGTGCTGGGCATGGGCCAGGGCTAGGCATTTCTCCCCTTCTTTCTTTCTTTGGAAGAAACAAACGTCTTGGGTTTCATCAGCGTTTGTGCAACAGCTAGTGCAAATGGCAATTGTCCCTGCGCTTTGCTGCCCTGTCTTGGTGCTGTGTCCCTGGCGATCCTTTGGCCAGCAGCTGTCCTCCACTTCCAAAAAGCTTTCATGGTGCCACTTTTGGACCGTCGGCCCTCTTCCTGCTCCTGGGGCCCCTCTTTCTGGAGACTGATCTGGAAGAGGGAAATGGGGGAGCAGGGAGAAAGGCTGGGGGGCTTGCACCGACCCCTTTGCCCTCCCTGCCCCCCAGAGAGACAGAGAGGGGGGAACACCGTCTCAGCCTCAGACGATAGAAGGAAGAGGTGGGTTTGACTAGATGTCCTTTGAGGACTCATTTCCAATTCTACGGTCCTGTGTATCCCTTCATGCCAAAAGGGGTTTGATTAGATGTTCTTTGAGGCATCCCTTCCAACTGTGTATCCCTCAATGACAAAAAGGGTAAAACTAGATGTCCTTGGAAGGGTGTCTTCAAATTCTAGAATCCTATGTATGTATCCCTGCACAGCAAAAGCATGTTGATTAGATGACCATATTTTATTTTATGCATTTACGTTATACTCTAATTTCTTTTTATTTTATATATGTGTGTGAGTGTGTGTGCAGTAACTTATTTTGCTTGATTTCATAGTGTTATGTTGTTTATATTTTGGGTAATTTTATTTCCCATTTGATTTTCATTTTACTTTAAAGAAAACATGGGTAGGAGAGTTTTAGGGTCATGTTTGCGGCTTCGTGGCAAAGGGGGTTTGATTGGATGTCCTTTTAGGGTCCCCTTCCAATTTTATTTCCCATTTGATTTTCATTTTCAGTAAACCGCTCAGACATCCCATGAGCGATATGAAGCGGTATATAAATGAGGCTGCTTTGCTTTGCTATATATAAAAATAAAAATTAAAATATTAAATAAAATATATAAAATTACAAAAAGTAAATATTTATATTTATTTAAATTTAATATATAAATTTTAAAATATAAAACATAAAAAATAAAGAAAAAAGAAATTATAGTTTTAAAAATATAATTAAAATTGTGTGTGTGTGTGTGTGTGTGTGTATATATATATATATATATATATATATTTAGTGTCTTGCAGTATCTCCAAAAATCCACCAGATGGCGCAGTCCACTTCTTAAGTGGAGAATTCCGCCATCTGGTGGATTTTTGGAGTTACTGCAAGCCAATATTATATATTAAAATTAAAATATTAACTGAAATATATAAAATTACAAAAAGTAAATACTTATATTTATTTAAATGTAATATATAAATTTTAAAATGTAAAACATAAAAATAAAGAGAAAAGAAATTATAGTTTTAAAAGTATAATTAAAATTGTGTATATATATATATATATATATATATATATATAATAGTGTCTTGCAGTATCTCCAAAAATCCACCAGATGGCGCAGTCCACTTCTTAAGTGGAGAAGTCCGCCATCTGGTGGATTTTTGGAGTTACTGCAAGCCAATATTATTTATATATAAACATTAAAATTAAAATATTAAGTAAAATATATAAAATTACAAAAAGCCAATATTTAAATAAACAGAGAGAGAAAAGGAAGGTCATGGCAAAAAGGGTTGGATTAGATGCCCTTTCAGGGACCCCTTCCAATTCTAGCTTCCTGTTTATGGCTTCATGGCAAAAGGGGTTGGACTAGATGTTCTTTGAGGGTCCCCTTCTAATTCTAGGTTCCTCTGTATGGCTTCATGGCAAAAGGGGTTGCACTAGAATTCTAGGGCCCCCTTCCAATTCTAGGTTCCTGTTTCTGGCTTCATGGCAAAAGGGGTTGGACTAGATGCCCTTTCAGGTGCCCTTTCCAATTCTAGGTTCCTGTGTATGGCTTCATGGCAAAAGGGGTTGGACTAGATGCCCTTTCAGGGGCCCTTTCCAATTCTAAAGTCCTGTGTATGGCTTCATGGCAAAAGGGGTTGGACTAGATGCTCTTTTGAGGCGTGCTTTATAACTGTAGGCTGCTGCGTATCCCCGCATGGCAGAAGCGGGTTGGATTTTTAGGGACGGAGAGTAAAAGCCGCGAATCCGGGGGAGAGAGAGAAAGAGAGCGGACTTTCTGGGAGAAGGGGTCACACTCTCTCAGCTTCAGAGGGACATGCTCCCGTTTGTCGTGAAAGAGAGGGAACTTGGACCCGGGTGCATGTTTCCGTGGGGAACGGGAAAGCGGTCGGACTTGTTCCGCAGCGGTCTCGGCCAGCCGTTGCCTAGCAGCGGTGCGTCATGCCGTTTTCGGCGCCTGACGTCTTAGGGCTGGCCCTCTGAGACGGATTCCTAGAGTGTATGTTCGTGACCCTCTAGGCTTGAAGCTCGATGTGGCAGGCCCTCTGAGACGAATTGCTAGAAAGTCTCCATGGAGACGCTCTAGCCGTCGTCTCTCGGAGGGCCGGCCCTCCAGGTGGGAATTCCTAGAGAGTACCCTAGTGACACTCTAGGCTGGCCGCTCTCTGTGGCAGGCCCTCTGAGACGAATTGCTAGAAAGTCTCCATGGAGGCGCTCTAGCCGTCGTCACTCGGAGGGCCGACCCTCCAAGTCGGTATTCCTAGAGAGTACCCTAGTGACACTCTAGGCTGTCGCGCTCTATCGCAGGCCCTCTGAGACGATCTCCTAGAACGTCTTCAAGGGGACGCTCTAGCCGTTTCTCCCTCGGAGGGCCGGCCCTCCAAGATCTAGTTCCTAGAGTGTATACCATGGTGACCCTCTAGGCTGTCGCACTTTATGGCAGGCCCTCTGAGACGACCCCCTAGAGCGTCGCCGCGGAGACGCTCTAGCCATATTGCGCTCGGAGGGCCGGCCCTCTAAGACGGATTCCTAGACCGAGCCCTTGGGACGCTCTCGTCTCCCCCCCTCCCCTCTTTTGCAGGCCCTCTGAGGTTTTCCCTCCTAGAGCGTCTCCGTACAGGCTCTCTGGGCCTGCGCATGGGAAGGGCCGGCTTTCAAAAAAGACGTCGCCGCCGCGCCGCCATTTTCTCGCCGAGGAAAAGCGCTGGAGTCGCGGGTTTTGGGCGTCACCCTGGCGACGGTCTAGTATTTCGGCCTAGTTTTGGGGTTTGAACGCATTTAATTTGACTTTTATTGCCTTTTGCATTTTTTAAAAGCAATTGTACTGAATATTTAAAGATTTTATTTTAGATTTCATGATTTTCTACGTTCAGTCGTCCCTAATTTTGGCTTATTTTTAGTCTTTCTTTTGTATCTCCGGGTCGACTTCGTCTTAGTTCTTAGTTATTTCGATTTTCGTGTTTATTTTATATTCTGTTTTAATTTTTTTTCTTTAAAATAGTTTTAAATTTTTGTTTAATTTAATTTTACAATTATAACTTCAGGGCTGGCCTTCTAAGAGGGGTTCCCGATGTTCAATTGAAGGGAGCGGCGGGGGGAGAGAAATAAAAATAAAAGGAAACAGAATAAACACATCTCAATGAAATAAAAAATATCCAAAATTAGCAATGAGATAAAATGAATAAATATAACAATAGAAAGCGTAGAAATGGTTATTTCATCTGTAAAACAAAGTGAATTAAATAATGAAAAATGTTAATTTAGAAAGAGTGAACTTGTCTTTAATTGCATTTTGCATTTTATAAAATAAATTGTACTGCATTTTTAAGTATTTTATCTTAGATTTCACAATTTCCTACGTTCAGTGGCTACGAAATGTTGCTTAATTTTATTTTTTTTCATGTGTATGTCATCGTTCACTCCCTTTCGCTGCTTATCTCATTTTAATTTTCAATTTTGTGTAATATAAATTACATATTAACCATTCAGAATTTTTAGCGTCATGGAATAACGTAAAAAGGTTTTTTAAAACAATAAAAATAATTTTAAAATGAAACGAGTAACATGTCGGGGACGGGGGGGGGGGGGCGGGGAGGCGCGTTGGTGGGAGGAATAGGGGGCCCTTTGATTTCCTTTGACCGTTGCCTGATCTCTCTCTTCTCCCACCAAAGGAAGGAAGGAAGGAAGGAAGGAAGAAAGAGAAGAGACTGGAGTTCCTGGAAAATGGAAGAAACAACCAGGAGGGAAGGAAGCAAGGAAGAAGAGGAGGCGGCGGAGGCAAGGTGATGGAAATTGTATTTTATTTTTTTAATCGTATCTCCCGTGAGTTGACTCCGTACCTCTTCCTTTAGGAATGCCTCCCGGCCTTCCTGAGGCCGGGAGGAGGGTTTCCCAAAGGGGGCTTTCCTCTTGAGGAAGAAGAGAAGGAGGAAAACGAAAAAGCAGGAAGGTGGGAACACAGTCGGGGTCAGTGAGCCTAGGGAGGCCTTGCTGAGGTCGGTACGAGAGGAGAGAAGGGCAAGGAGGCGGGAACGATAACGGCCGAGAACCAAGTCCGCAGCCCTGCGAGGCGGCAGCGGGAGAATGTCGGCAAAGGATGGGTACGGACGGCCCCACGTGCCGAGATTTTGCCCTGGTTTTAGGAGAGGCAGAGAGAGGTGTTTCTTGCCTTGTCTTGCACCCAGCCGGTTTTACAAGTAAGCTTTGGGAATGGAGAAAATTCCACTCCTCTTTAGCCACAGGAATAGCGAATTGGGTAGGACGATCCATCAGCGTTATGAAGGAGCGATCGGTCCAGAGAACGCCTTTCTCGTAAAGGCCTGCCAAGACGGAGAACGTTTGCCGTGTAGTTTTAGCACCGCACCGTGCTTTTCTTTCTGAGTGCGCCATTGGGTTTTCCTTATAACTCTTCCAATTGAAGTTGCAAGTTACTTTGAAACCATCCCAGCTGGAACGTTATCGTGGGCCCGTTTCGCCGCTCTCCGTACAAAGTCGGGCAGGCTTTGTTCCAGCGGGCTCTGCCGCGTACAGATTTGCGGGAGACGGTCAGAGGAGTGCTCTCGATTCGGTGATGCGTAACTCTTCCATTTGAACTCTTGCAGGAGCGACGTCGACGTACGAATCGCGGCGCCTCGCCGAAGAGCACCGGAAATGGGTAAGGAGCCCTCCCGAAGGGCAAAGTTGCACCTACACGGAGCGGAGGAACCGACAAAGACCAGGCACACGCTCTCCTGGGATAGCGGTTGAATGCCTTGAAAGCCATCTGGTGCAAGCTGGCAGTTTTTTGCAAGCAGAGAGTGCCCAAAGAAGCGCCTCCCTCCTAATTTTAGCCAGACTGTAGATGCCGCTGAGCAGAGGAAGTGCAGCGGTGACTCACTCGGAGGCCCCGAGTTTTGTTCCTGGGCATCAATCCAGACCGCAGGAAACTGTCTAAGAAAGAGAGCCGTGAAGACGATTGCCAGGCTGCTCGTGCGAGGGGTCTCCCATCTCCCCACAAAGAAATAAACAGAGAGAGAAAAGGAAGGACAAATTCCCCCGATTCAGGACACCAGGGCAAACGATTCCGTGAGCAGGAGGGGAATCGGGGCTCTCAAATCCCCAAAATACAAAGGAAAAAAATAGGAGCATCTACCGTTCCCTTTCCGAAAAGGCCATCGGATAAGGACTGCCTTTTAGGAGAAGTGGCTTTCTTTACGATGGTTCTCTGGGAGAACGGGGTGTCCTTGCTCTCTCTTTTGTAATTTACATTGATTGATTTTTTACTCTGTTTTCTACGGTATCCTCTGTGTCAGTTTTGTAACTGACGCTAGAGGCAGACGTTGCCTCCAGTCCCTGCCCTAGGGTACCCGTGATCGGCGTTAAGTTTATGGGTATACTAAAGAACCACAAGAAATTAGATTCTCTGAAGAAACCTTTTTAGCTGTGACCCGACAGCGTATGTGTGCACGTACGTATTTACAGGATAGTATACATACATATACATGTGTATATATAGATAGAGAGAGGGAGAGAGAGAGAGAAACATAATGCCTTTTTCACACAGTGCCTGTGGAGAAAAAATAAAGCAGACTTGATGAAAAATGAATGGTTTTATTTTTGTTGAGGTAACCGACGGCTGTTCTGTGCGATTCATTAAACGGATTGTGATGGCCACACTGGCTCTACAGGCCTCAATGCAGATGAGGAGCGCAGAAGCCGCTCAGCCAGTCCTTGCTCCCTCCTCAGCGTCATCTGCCTGAGTGAGGCTGAGAGTCGGTCCCAAGGGCCTGGGCAAGAGGCTGCTTACTGGGAAATGCAACTTTTCTCCACTTAGACCTGCTCCCAAATAATTCCTTCACAAGTGTCCATGCTTTCTTTGCTTGTTGCCAAGAGTAGAGCTTTGCTCTTTTCCGCTGCCCTCCAGGATCTCTCTGTTCCTCTGGATCTGGGTGCTTTGGTGCTGGGCATGGGCCAGGGCTAGGCATTTCTCCCCTTCTTTCTTTCTTTGGAAGAAACAAACGTCTTGGGTTTCATCAGCGTTTGTGCAACAGCTAGTGCAAATGGCAATTGTCCCTGCACTTTGCTGCCCTGTCTTGGTGCTGTGTCCCTGGCGATCCTTTGGCCAGCAGCTGTCCTCCACTTCCAAAAAGCTTTCATGGTGCCACTTTTGGACCGTCGGCCCTCTTCCTGCTCCTGGGGCCCCTCTTTCTGGAGACTGATCTGGAAGAGGGAAATGGGGGAGCAGGGAGAAAGGCTGGGGGGCTTGCACCGACCCCTTTGCCCTCCCTGCCCCCCAGAGAGACAGAGAGGGGGGAACACCGTCTCAGCCTCAGACGATAGAAGGAAGAGGTGGGTTTGACTAGATGTCCTTTGAGGACTCATTTCCAATTCTACGGTCCTGTGTATCCCTTCATGCCAAAAGGGGTTTGATTAGATGTTCTTTGAGGCATCCCTTCCAACTGTGTATCCCTCAATGACAAAAAGGGTAAAACTAGATGTCCTTGGAAGGGTGTCTTCAAATTCTAGAATCCTATGTATGTATCCCTGCACAGCAAAAGCATGTTGATTAGATGACCATATTTTATTTTATGCATTTACGTTATACTCTAATTTCTTTTTATTTTATATATGTGTGTGAGTGTGTGTGCAGTAACTTATTTTGCTTGATTTCATAGTGTTATGTTGTTTATATTTTGGGTAATTTTATTTCCCATTTGATTTTCATTTTACTTTAAAGAAAACATGGGTAGGAGAGTTTTAGGGTCATGTTTGCGGCTTCGTGGCAAAGGGGGTTTGATTGGATGTCCTTTTAGGGTCCCCTTCCAATTTTATTTCCCATTTGATTTTCATTTTCAGTAAACCGCTCAGACATCCCATGAGCGATATGAAGCGGTATATAAATGAGGCTGCTTTGCTTTGCTATATATAAAAATAAAAATTAAAATATTAAATAAAATATATAAAATTACAAAAAGTAAATATTTATATTTATTTAAATTTAATATATAAATTTTAAAATATAAAACATAAAAAATAAAGAAAAAAGAAATTATAGTTTTAAAAATATAATTAAAATTGTGTGTGTGTGTGTGTGTGTGTGTGTGTATATATATATATATATATATATATATTTAGTGTCTTGCAGTATCTCCAAAAATCCACCAGATGGCGCAGTCCACTTCTTAAGTGGAGAATTCCGCCATCTGGTGGATTTTTGGAGTTACTGCAAGCCAATATTATATATTAAAATTAAAATATTAACTGAAATATATAAAATTACAAAAAGTAAATACTTATATTTATTTAAATGTAATATATAAATTTTAAAATGTAAAACATAAAAATAAAGAGAAAAGAAATTATAGTTTTAAAAGTATAATTAAAATTGTGTATATATATATATATATATATATATATATATAATAGTGTCTTGCAGTATCTCCAAAAATCCACCAGATGGCGCAGTCCACTTCTTAAGTGGAGAAGTCCGCCATCTGGTGGATTTTTGGAGTTACTGCAAGCCAATATTATTTATATATAAACATTAAAATTAAAATATTAAGTAAAATATATAAAATTACAAAAAGCAAATATTTAAATAAACAGAGAGAGAAAAGGAAGGTCATGGCAAAAAGGGTTGGATTAGATGCCCTTTCAGGGACCCCTTCCAATTCTAGCTTCCTGTTTATGGCTTCATGGCAAAAGGGGTTGGACTAGATGTTCTTTGAGGGTCCCCTTCTAATTCTAGGTTCCTCTGTATGGCTTCATGGCAAAAGGGGTTGCACTAGAATTCTAGGGCCCCCTTCCAATTCTAGGTTCCTGTTTCTGGCTTCATGGCAAAAGGGGTTGGACTAGATGCCCTTTCAGGTGCCCTTTCCAATTCTAGGTTCCTGTGTATGGCTTCATGGCAAAAGGGGTTGGACTAGATGCCCTTTCAGGGGCCCTTTCCAATTCTAAAGTCCTGTGTATGGCTTCATGGCAAAAGGGGTTGGACTAGATGCTCTTTTGAGGCGTGCTTTATAACTGTAGGCTGCTGCGTATCCCCGCATGGCAGAAGCGGGTTGGATTTTTAGGGACGGAGAGTAAAAGCCGCGAATCCGGGGGAGAGAGAGAAAGAGAGCGGACTTTCTGGGAGAAGGGGTCACACTCCCTCAGCTTCAGAGGGACATGCTCCCGTTTGTCGTGAAAGAGAGGGAACTTGGACCCGGGTGCATGTTTCCGTGGGGAACGGGAAAGCGGTCGGACTTGTTCCGCAGCGGTCTCGGCCAGCCGTTGCCTAGCAGCGGTGCGTCATGCCGTTTTCGGCGCCTGACGTCTTAGGGCTGGCCCTCTGAGACGGATTCCTAGAGTGTATGTTCGTGACCCTCTAGGCTTGAAGCTCGATGTGGCAGGCCCTCTGAGACGAATTGCTAGAAAGTCTCCATGGAGACGCTCTAGCCGTCGTCTCTCGGAGGGCCGGCCCTCCAGGTGGGAATTCCTAGAGAGTACCCTAGTGACACTCTAGGCTGGCCGCTCTCTGTGGCAGGCCCTCTGAGACGAATTGCTAGAAAGTCTCCATGGAGGCGCTCTAGCCGTCGTCACTCGGAGGGCCGACCCTCCAAGTCGGTATTCCTAGAGAGTACCCTAGTGACACTCTAGGCTGTCGCGCTCTATCGCAGGCCCTCTGAGACGATCTCCTAGAACGTCTTCAAGGGGACGCTCTAGCCGTTTCTCCCTCGGAGGGCCGGCCCTCCAAGATCTAGTTCCTAGAGTGTATACCATGGTGACCCTCTAGGCTGTCGCACTTTATGGCAGGCCCTCTGAGACGACCCCCTAGAGCGTCGCCGCGGAGACGCTCTAGCCATATTGCGCTCGGAGGGCCGGCCCTCTAAGACGGATTCCTAGACCGAGCCCTTGGGACGCTCTCGTCTCCCCCCCTCCCCTCTTTTGCAGGCCCTCTGAGGTTTTCCCTCCTAGAGCGTCTCCGTACAGGCTCTCTGGGCCTGCGCATGGGAAGGGCCGGCTTTCAAAAAAGACGTCGCCGCCGCGCCGCCATTTTCTCGCCGAGGAAAAGCGCTGGAGTCGCGGGTTTTGGGCGTCACCCTGGCGACGGTCTAGTATTTCGGCCTAGTTTTGGGGTTTGAACGCATTTAATTTGACTTTTATTGCCTTTTGCATTTTTTAAAAGCAATTGTACTGAATATTTAAAGATTTTATTTTAGATTTCATGATTTTCTACGTTCAGTCGTCCCTAATTTTGGCTTATTTTTAGTCTTTCTTTTGTATCTCCGGGTCGACTTCGTCTTAGTTCTTAGTTATTTCGATTTTCGTGTTTATTTTATATTCTGTTTTAATTTTTTTTCTTTAAAATAGTTTTAAATTTTTGTTTAATTTAATTTTACAATTATAACTTCAGGGCTGGCCTTCTAAGAGGGGTTCCCGATGTTCAATTGAAGGGAGCGGCGGGGGGAGAGAAATAAAAATAAAAGGAAACAGAATAAACACATCTCAATGAAATAAAAAATATCCAAAATTAGCAATGAGATAAAATGAATAAATATAACAATAGAAAGCGTAGAAATGGTTATTTCATCTGTAAAACAAAGTGAATTAAATAATGAAAAATGTTAATTTAGAAAGAGTGAACTTGTCTTTAATTGCATTTTGCATTTTATAAAATAAATTGTACTGCATTTTTAAGTATTTTATCTTAGATTTCACAATTTCCTACGTTCAGTGGCTACGAAATGTTGCTTAATTTTATTTTTTTTCATGTGTATGTCATCGTTCACTCCCTTTCGCTGCTTATCTCATTTTAATTTTCAATTTTGTGTAATATAAATTACATATTAACCATTCAGAATTTTTAGCGTCATGGAATAACGTAAAAAGGTTTTTTAAAACAATAAAAATAATTTTAAAATGAAACGAGTAACATGTCGGGGACGGGGGGGGGGGCGGGGAGGCGCGTTGGTGGGAGGAATAGGGGGCCCTTTGATTTCCTTTGACCGTTGCCTGATCTCTCTCTTCTCCCACCAAAGGAAGGAAGGAAGGAAGGAAGGAAGAAAGAGAAGAGACTGGAGTTCCTGGAAAATGGAAGAAACAACCAGGAGGGAAGGAAGCAAGGAAGAAGAGGAGGCGGCGGAGGCAAGGTGATGGAAATTGTATTTTATTTTTTTAATCGTATCTCCCGTGAGTTGACTCCGTACCTCTTCCTTTAGGAATGCCTCCCGGCCTTCCTGAGGCCGGGAGGAGGGTTTCCCAAAGGGGGCTTTCCTCTTGAGGAAGAAGAGAAGGAGGAAAACGAAAAAGCAGGAAGGTGGGAACACAGTCGGGGTCAGTGAGCCTAGGGAGGCCTTGCTGAGGTCGGTACGAGAGGAGAGAAGGGCAAGGAGGCGGGAACGATAACGGCCGAGAACCAAGTCCGCAGCCCTGCGAGGCGGCAGCGGGAGAATGTCGGCAAAGGATGGGTACGGACGGCCCCACGTGCCGAGATTTTGCCCTGGTTTTAGGAGAGGCAGAGAGAGGTGTTTCTTGCCTTGTCTTGCACCCAGCCGGTTTTACAAGTAAGCTTTGGGAATGGAGAAAATTCCACTCCTCTTTAGCCACAGGAATAGCGAATTGGGTAGGACGATCCATCAGCGTTATGAAGGAGCGATCGGTCCAGAGAACGCCTTTCTCGTAAAGGCCTGCCAAGACGGAGAACGTTTGCCGTGTAGTTTTAGCACCGCACCGTGCTTTTCTTTCTGAGTGCGCCATTGGGTTTTCCTTATAACTCTTCCAATTGAAGTTGCAAGTTACTTTGAAACCATCCCAGCTGGAACGTTATCGTGGGCCCGTTTCGCCGCTCTCCGTACAAAGTCGGGCAGGCTTTGTTCCAGCGGGCTCTGCCGCGTACAGATTTGCGGGAGACGGTCAGAGGAGTGCTCTCGATTCGGTGATGCGTAACTCTTCCATTTGAACTCTTGCAGGAGCGACGTCGACGTACGAATCGCGGCGCCTCGCCGAAGAGCACCGGAAATGGGTAAGGAGCCCTCCCGAAGGGCAAAGTTGCACCTACACGGAGCGGAGGAACCGACAAAGACCAGGCACACGCTCTCCTGGGATAGCGGTTGAATGCCTTGAAAGCCATCTGGTGCAAGCTGGCAGTTTTTTGCAAGCAGAGAGTGCCCAAAGAAGCGCCTCCCTCCTAATTTTAGCCAGACTGTAGATGCCGCTGAGCAGAGGAAGTGCAGCGGTGACTCACTCGGAGGCCCCGAGTTTTGTTCCTGGGCATCAATCCAGACCGCAGGAAACTGTCTAAGAAAGAGAGCCGTGAAGACGATTGCCAGGCTGCTCGTGCGAGGGGTCTCCCATCTCCCCACAAAGAAATAAACAGAGAGAGAAAAGGAAGGACAAATTCCCCCGATTCAGGACACCAGGGCAAACGATTCCGTGAGCAGGAGGGGAATCGGGGCTCTCAAATCCCCAAAATACAAAGGAAAAAAATAGGAGCATCTACCGTTCCCTTTCCGAAAAGGCCATCGGATAAGGACTGCCTTTTAGGAGAAGTGGCTTTCTTTACGATGGTTCTCTGGGAGAACGGGGTGTCCTTGCTCTCTCTTTTGTAATTTACATTGATTGATTTTTTACTCTGTTTTCTACGGTATCCTCTGTGTCAGTTTTGTAACTGACGCTAGAGGCAGACGTTGCCTCCAGTCCCTGCCCTAGGGTACCCGTGATCGGCGTTAAGTTTATGGGTATACTAAAGAACCACAAGAAATTAGATTCTCTGAAGAAACCTTTTTAGCTGTGACCCGACAGCGTATGTGTGCACGTACGTATTTACAGGATAGTATACATACATATACATGTGTATATATAGATAGAGAGAGGGAGAGAGAGAGAGAAACATAATGCCTTTTTCACACAGTGCCTGTGGAGAAAAAATAAAGCAGACTTGATGAAAAATGAATGGTTTTATTTTTGTTGAGGTAACCGACGGCTGTTCTGTGCGATTCATTAAACGGATTGTGATGGCCACACTGGCTCTACAGGCCTCAATGCAGATGAGGAGCGCAGAAGCCGCTCAGCCAGTCCTTGCTCCCTCCTCAGCGTCATCTGCCTGAGTGAGGCTGAGAGTCGGTCCCAAGGGCCTGGGCAAGAGGCTGCTTACTGGGAAATGCAACTTTTCTCCACTTAGACCTGCTCCCAAATAATTCCTTCACAAGTGTCCATGCTTTCTTTGCTTGTTGCCAAGAGTAGAGCTTTGCTCTTTTCCGCTGCCCTCCAGGATCTCTCTGTTCCTCTGGATCTGGGTGCTTTGGTGCTGGGCATGGGCCAGGGCTAGGCATTTCTCCCCTTCTTTCTTTCTTTGGAAGAAACAAACGTCTTGGGTTTCATCAGCGTTTGTGCAACAGCTAGTGCAAATGGCAATTGTCCCTGCACTTTGCTGCCCTGTCTTGGTGCTGTGTCCCTGGCGATCCTTTGGCCAGCAGCTGTCCTCCACTTCCAAAAAGCTTTCATGGTGCCACTTTTGGACCGTCGGCCCTCTTCCTGCTCCTGGGGCCCCTCTTTCTGGAGACTGATCTGGAAGAGGGAAATGGGGGAGCAGGGAGAAAGGCTGGGGGGCTTGCACCGACCCCTTTGCCCTCCCTGCCCCCCAGAGAGACAGAGAGGGGGGAACACCGTCTCAGCCTCAGACGATAGAAGGAAGAGGTGGGTTTGACTAGATGTCCTTTGAGGACTCATTTCCAATTCTACGGTCCTGTGTATCCCTTCATGCCAAAAGGGGTTTGATTAGATGTTCTTTGAGGCATCCCTTCCAACTGTGTATCCCTCAATGACAAAAAGGGTAAAACTAGATGTCCTTGGAAGGGTGTCTTCAAATTCTAGAATCCTATGTATGTATCCCTGCACAGCAAAAGCATGTTGATTAGATGACCATATTTTATTTTATGCATTTACGTTATACTCTAATTTCTTTTTATTTTATATATGTGTGTGAGTGTGTGTGCAGTAACTTATTTTGCTTGATTTCATAGTGTTATGTTGTTTATATTTTGGGTAATTTTATTTCCCATTTGATTTTCATTTTACTTTAAAGAAAACATGGGTAGGAGAGTTTTAGGGTCATGTTTGCGGCTTCGTGGCAAAGGGGGTTTGATTGGATGTCCTTTTAGGGTCCCCTTCCAATTTTATTTCCCATTTGATTTTCATTTTCAGTAAACCGCTCAGACATCCCATGAGCGATATGAAGCGGTATATAAATGAGGCTGCTTTGCTTTGCTATATATAAAAATAAAAATTAAAATATTAAATAAAATATATAAAATTACAAAAAGTAAATATTTATATTTATTTAAATTTAATATATAAATTTTAAAATATAAAACATAAAAAATAAAGAAAAAAGAAATTATAGTTTTAAAAATATAATTAAAATTGTGTGTGTGTGTGTGTGTGTGTGTGTGTGTGTGTATATATATATATATATATATATATATATATATTTAGTGTCTTGCAGTATCTCCAAAAATCCACCAGATGGCGCAGTCCACTTCTTAAGTGGAGAATTCCGCCATCTGGTGGATTTTTGGAGTTACTGCAAGCCAATATTATATATTAAAATTAAAATATTAACTGAAATATATAAAATTACAAAAAGTAAATACTTATATTTATTTAAATGTAATATATAAATTTTAAAATGTAAAACATAAAAATAAAGAGAAAAGAAATTATAGTTTTAAAAGTATAATTAAAATTGTGTATATATATATATATATATATATATATATAATAGTGTCTTGCAGTATCTCCAAAAATCCACCAGATGGCGCAGTCCACTTCTTAAGTGGAGAAGTCCGCCATCTGGTGGATTTTTGGAGTTACTGCAAGCCAATATTATTTATATATAAACATTAAAATTAAAATATTAAGTAAAATATATAAAATTACAAAAAGCAAATATTTAAATAAACAGAGAGAGAAAAGGAAGGTCATGGCAAAAAGGGTTGGATTAGATGCCCTTTCAGGGACCCCTTCCAATTCTAGCTTCCTGTTTATGGCTTCATGGCAAAAGGGGTTGGACTAGATGTTCTTTGAGGGTCCCCTTCTAATTCTAGGTTCCTCTGTATGGCTTCATGGCAAAAGGGGTTGCACTAGAATTCTAGGGCCCCCTTCCAATTCTAGGTTCCTGTTTCTGGCTTCATGGCAAAAGGGGTTGGACTAGATGCCCTTTCAGGTGCCCTTTCCAATTCTAGGTTCCTGTGTATGGCTTCATGGCAAAAGGGGTTGGACTAGATGCCCTTTCAGGGGCCCTTTCCAATTCTAAAGTCCTGTGTATGGCTTCATGGCAAAAGGGGTTGGACTAGATGCTCTTTTGAGGCGTGCTTTATAACTGTAGGCTGCTGCGTATCCCCGCATGGCAGAAGCGGGTTGGATTTTTAGGGACGGAGAGTAAAAGCCGCGAATCCGGGGGAGAGAGAGAAAGAGAGCGGACTTTCTGGGAGAAGGGGTCACACTCCCTCAGCTTCAGAGGGACATGCTCCCGTTTGTCGTGAAAGAGAGGGAACTTGGACCCGGGTGCATGTTTCCGTGGGGAACGGGAAAGCGGTCGGACTTGTTCCGCAGCGGTCTCGGCCAGCCGTTGCCTAGCAGCGGTGCGTCATGCCGTTTTCGGCGCCTGACGTCTTAGGGCTGGCCCTCTGAGACGGATTCCTAGAGTGTATGTTCGTGACCCTCTAGGCTTGAAGCTCGATGTGGCAGGCCCTCTGAGACGAATTGCTAGAAAGTCTCCATGGAGACGCTCTAGCCGTCGTCTCTCGGAGGGCCGGCCCTCCAGGTGGGAATTCCTAGAGAGTACCCTAGTGACACTCTAGGCTGGCCGCTCTCTGTGGCAGGCCCTCTGAGACGAATTGCTAGAAAGTCTCCATGGAGGCGCTCTAGCCGTCGTCACTCGGAGGGCCGACCCTCCAAGTCGGTATTCCTAGAGAGTACCCTAGTGACACTCTAGGCTGTCGCGCTCTATCGCAGGCCCTCTGAGACGATCTCCTAGAACGTCTTCAAGGGGACGCTCTAGCCGTTTCTCCCTCGGAGGGCCGGCCCTCCAAGATCTAGTTCCTAGAGTGTATACCATGGTGACCCTCTAGGCTGTCGCACTTTATGGCAGGCCCTCTGAGACGACCCCCTAGAGCGTCGCCGCGGAGACGCTCTAGCCATATTGCGCTCGGAGGGCCGGCCCTCTAAGACGGATTCCTAGACCGAGCCCTTGGGACGCTCTCGTCTCCCCCCCTCCCCTCTTTTGCAGGCCCTCTGAGGTTTTCCCTCCTAGAGCGTCTCCGTACAGGCTCTCTGGGCCTGCGCATGGGAAGGGCCGGCTTTCAAAAAAGACGTCGCCGCCGCGCCGCCATTTTCTCGCCGAGGAAAAGCGCTGGAGTCGCGGGTTTTGGGCGTCACCCTGGCGACGGTCTAGTATTTCGGCCTAGTTTTGGGGTTTGAACGCATTTAATTTGACTTTTATTGCCTTTTGCATTTTTTAAAAGCAATTGTACTGAATATTTAAAGATTTTATTTTAGATTTCATGATTTTCTACGTTCAGTCGTCCCTAATTTTGGCTTATTTTTAGTCTTTCTTTTGTATCTCCGGGTCGACTTCGTCTTAGTTCTTAGTTATTTCGATTTTCGTGTTTATTTTATATTCTGTTTTAATTTTTTTTCTTTAAAATAGTTTTAAATTTTTGTTTAATTTAATTTTACAATTATAACTTCAGGGCTGGCCTTCTAAGAGGGGTTCCCGATGTTCAATTGAAGGGAGCGGCGGGGGGAGAGAAATAAAAATAAAAGGAAACAGAATAAACACATCTCAATGAAATAAAAAATATCCAAAATTAGCAATGAGATAAAATGAATAAATATAACAATAGAAAGCGTAGAAATGGTTATTTCATCTGTAAAACAAAGTGAATTAAATAATGAAAAATGTTAATTTAGAAAGAGTGAACTTGTCTTTAATTGCATTTTGCATTTTATAAAATAAATTGTACTGCATTTTTAAGTATTTTATCTTAGATTTCACAATTTCCTACGTTCAGTGGCTACGAAATGTTGCTTAATTTTATTTTTTTTCATGTGTATGTCATCGTTCACTCCCTTTCGCTGCTTATCTCATTTTAATTTTCAATTTTGTGTAATATAAATTACATATTAACCATTCAGAATTTTTAGCGTCATGGAATAACGTAAAAAGGTTTTTTAAAACAATAAAAATAATTTTAAAATGAAACGAGTAACATGTCGGGGACGGGGGGGGGGGGGGGGGCGGGGAGGCGCGTTGGTGGGAGGAATAGGGGGCCCTTTGATTTCCTTTGACCGTTGCCTGATCTCTCTCTTCTCCCACCAAAGGAAGGAAGGAAGGAAGGAAGGAAGAAAGAGAAGAGACTGGAGTTCCTGGAAAATGGAAGAAACAACCAGGAGGGAAGGAAGCAAGGAAGAAGAGGAGGCGGCGGAGGCAAGGTGATGGAAATTGTATTTTATTTTTTTAATCGTATCTCCCGTGAGTTGACTCCGTACCTCTTCCTTTAGGAATGCCTCCCGGCCTTCCTGAGGCCGGGAGGAGGGTTTCCCAAAGGGGGCTTTCCTCTTGAGGAAGAAGAGAAGGAGGAAAACGAAAAAGCAGGAAGGTGGGAACACAGTCGGGGTCAGTGAGCCTAGGGAGGCCTTGCTGAGGTCGGTACGAGAGGAGAGAAGGGCAAGGAGGCGGGAACGATAACGGCCGAGAACCAAGTCCGCAGCCCTGCGAGGCGGCAGCGGGAGAATGTCGGCAAAGGATGGGTACGGACGGCCCCACGTGCCGAGATTTTGCCCTGGTTTTAGGAGAGGCAGAGAGAGGTGTTTCTTGCCTTGTCTTGCACCCAGCCGGTTTTACAAGTAAGCTTTGGGAATGGAGAAAATTCCACTCCTCTTTAGCCACAGGAATAGCGAATTGGGTAGGACGATCCATCAGCGTTATGAAGGAGCGATCGGTCCAGAGAACGCCTTTCTCGTAAAGGCCTGCCAAGACGGAGAACGTTTGCCGTGTAGTTTTAGCACCGCACCGTGCTTTTCTTTCTGAGTGCGCCATTGGGTTTTCCTTATAACTCTTCCAATTGAAGTTGCAAGTTACTTTGAAACCATCCCAGCTGGAACGTTATCGTGGGCCCGTTTCGCCGCTCTCCGTACAAAGTCGGGCAGGCTTTGTTCCAGCGGGCTCTGCCGCGTACAGATTTGCGGGAGACGGTCAGAGGAGTGCTCTCGATTCGGTGATGCGTAACTCTTCCATTTGAACTCTTGCAGGAGCGACGTCGACGTACGAATCGCGGCGCCTCGCCGAAGAGCACCGGAAATGGGTAAGGAGCCCTCCCGAAGGGCAAAGTTGCACCTACACGGAGCGGAGGAACCGACAAAGACCAGGCACACGCTCTCCTGGGATAGCGGTTGAATGCCTTGAAAGCCATCTGGTGCAAGCTGGCAGTTTTTTGCAAGCAGAGAGTGCCCAAAGAAGCGCCTCCCTCCTAATTTTAGCCAGACTGTAGATGCCGCTGAGCAGAGGAAGTGCAGCGGTGACTCACTCGGAGGCCCCGAGTTTTGTTCCTGGGCATCAATCCAGACCGCAGGAAACTGTCTAAGAAAGAGAGCCGTGAAGACGATTGCCAGGCTGCTCGTGCGAGGGGTCTCCCATCTCCCCACAAAGAAATAAACAGAGAGAGAAAAGGAAGGACAAATTCCCCCGATTCAGGACACCAGGGCAAACGATTCCGTGAGCAGGAGGGGAATCGGGGCTCTCAAATCCCCAAAATACAAAGGAAAAAAATAGGAGCATCTACCGTTCCCTTTCCGAAAAGGCCATCGGATAAGGACTGCCTTTTAGGAGAAGTGGCTTTCTTTACGATGGTTCTCTGGGAGAACGGGGTGTCCTTGCTCTCTCTTTTGTAATTTACATTGATTGATTTTTTACTCTGTTTTCTACGGTATCCTCTGTGTCAGTTTTGTAACTGACGCTAGAGGCAGACGTTGCCTCCAGTCCCTGCCCTAGGGTACCCGTGATCGGCGTTAAGTTTATGGGTATACTAAAGAACCACAAGAAATTAGATTCTCTGAAGAAACCTTTTTAGCTGTGACCCGACAGGGTATGTGTGCACGTACGTATTTACAGGATAGTATACATACATATACATGTGTATATATAGATAGAGAGAGAGAGAGAGAGAGAGAAACATAATGCCTTTTTCACACAGTACCTGTGGAGAAAAAATAAAGCAGACTTGATGAAAAATGAATGGTTTTATTTTTGTTGAGGTAACCGACGGCTGTTCTGTGCGATTCATTAAACGGATTGTGATGGCCACACTGGCTCTACAGGCCTCAATGCAGATGAGGAGCGCAGAAGCCGCTCAGCCAGTCCTTGCTCCCTCCTCAGCGTCATCTGCCTGAGTGAGGCTGAGAGTCGGTCCCAAGGGCCTGGGCAAGAGGCTGCTTACTGGGAAATGCAACTTTTCTCCACTTAGACCTGCTCCCAAATAATTCCTTCACAAGTGTCCATGCTTTCTTTGCTTGTTGCCAAGAGTAGAGCTTTGCTCTTTTCCGCTGCCCTCCAGGATCTCTCTGTTCCTCTGGATCTGGGTGCTTTGGTGCTGGGCATGGGCCAGGGCTAGGCATTTCTCCCCTTCTTTCTTTCTTTGGAAGAAACAAACGTCTTGGGTTTCATCAGCGTTTGTGCAACAGCTAGTGCAAATGGCAATTGTCCCTGCGCTTTGCTGCCCTGTCTTGGTGCTGTGTCCCTGGCGATCCTTTGGCCAGCAGCTGTCCTCCACTTCCAAAAAGCTTTCATGGTGCCACTTTTGGACCGTCGGCCCTCTTCCTGCTCCTGGGGCCCCTCTTTCTGGAGACTGATCTGGAAGAGGGAAATGGGGGAGCAGGGAGAAAGGCTGGGGGGCTTGCACCGACCCCTTTGCCCTCCCTGCCCCCCAGAGAGACAGAGAGGGGGGAACACCGTCTCAGCCTCAGACGATAGAAGGAAGAGGTGGGTTTGACTAGATGTCCTTTGAGGACTCATTTCCAATTCTACGGTCCTGTGTATCCCTTCATGCCAAAAGGGGTTTGATTAGATGTTCTTTGAGGCATCCCTTCCAACTGTGTATCCCTCAATGACAAAAAGGGTAAAACTAGATGTCCTTGGAAGGGTGTCTTCAAATTCTAGAATCCTATGTATGTATCCCTGCACAGCAAAAGCATGTTGATTAGATGACCATATTTTATTTTATGCATTTACGTTATACTCTAATTTCTTTTTATTTTATATATGTGTGTGAGTGTGTGTGCAGTAACTTATTTTGCTTGATTTCATAGTGTTATGTTGTTTATATTTTGGGTAATTTTATTTCCCATTTGATTTTCATTTTACTTTAAAGAAAACATGGGTAGGAGAGTTTTAGGGTCATGTTTGCGGCTTCGTGGCAAAGGGGGTTTGATTGGATGTCCTTTTAGGGTCCCCTTCCAATTTTATTTCCCATTTGATTTTCATTTTCAGTAAACCGCTCAGACATCCCATGAGCGATATGAAGCGGTATATAAATGAGGCTGCTTTGCTTTGCTATATATAAAAATAAAAATTAAAATATTAAATAAAATATATAAAATTACAAAAAGTAAATATTTATATTTATTTAAATTTAATATATAAATTTTAAAATATAAAACATAAAAAATAAAGAAAAAAGAAATTATAGTTTTAAAAATATAATTAAAATTGTGTGTGTGTGTGTGTGTGTGTGTATATATATATATATATATATATATATTTAGTGTCTTGCAGTATCTCCAAAAATCCACCAGATGGCGCAGTCCACTTCTTAAGTGGAGAATTCCGCCATCTGGTGGATTTTTGGAGTTACTGCAAGCCAATATTATATATTAAAATTAAAATATTAACTGAAATATATAAAATTACAAAAAGTAAATACTTATATTTATTTAAATGTAATATATAAATTTTAAAATGTAAAACATAAAAATAAAGAGAAAAGAAATTATAGTTTTAAAAGTATAATTAAAATTGTGTATATATATATATATATATATATATATAATAGTGTCTTGCAGTATCTCCAAAAATCCACCAGATGGCGCAGTCCACTTCTTAAGTGGAGAAGTCCGCCATCTGGTGGATTTTTGGAGTTACTGCAAGCCAATATTATTTATATATAAACATTAAAATTAAAATATTAAGTAAAATATATAAAATTACAAAAAGCAAATATTTAAATAAACAGAGAGAGAAAAGGAAGGTCATGGCAAAAAGGGTTGGATTAGATGCCCTTTCAGGGACCCCTTCCAATTCTAGCTTCCTGTTTATGGCTTCATGGCAAAAGGGGTTGGACTAGATGTTCTTTGAGGGTCCCCTTCTAATTCTAGGTTCCTCTGTATGGCTTCATGGCAAAAGGGGTTGCACTAGAATTCTAGGGCCCCCTTCCAATTCTAGGTTCCTGTTTCTGGCTTCATGGCAAAAGGGGTTGGACTAGATGCCCTTTCAGGTGCCCTTTCCAATTCTAGGTTCCTGTGTATGGCTTCATGGCAAAAGGGGTTGGACTAGATGCCCTTTCAGGGGCCCTTTCCAATTCTAAAGTCCTGTGTATGGCTTCATGGCAAAAGGGGTTGGACTAGATGCTCTTTTGAGGCGTGCTTTATAACTGTAGGCTGCTGCGTATCCCCGCATGGCAGAAGCGGGTTGGATTTTTAGGGACGGAGAGTAAAAGCCGCGAATCCGGGGGAGAGAGAGAAAGAGAGCGGACTTTCTGGGAGAAGGGGTCACACTCTCTCAGCTTCAGAGGGACATGCTCCCGTTTGTCGTGAAAGAGAGGGAACTTGGACCCGGGTGCATGTTTCCGTGGGGAACGGGAAAGCGGTCGGACTTGTTCCGCAGCGGTCTCGGCCAGCCGTTGCCTAGCAGCGGTGCGTCATGCCGTTTTCGGCGCCTGACGTCTTAGGGCTGGCCCTCTGAGACGGATTCCTAGAGTGTATGTTCGTGACCCTCTAGGCTTGAAGCTCGATGTGGCAGGCCCTCTGAGACGAATTGCTAGAAAGTCTCCATGGAGACGCTCTAGCCGTCGTCTCTCGGAGGGCCGGCCCTCCAGGTGGGAATTCCTAGAGAGTACCCTAGTGACACTCTAGGCTGGCCGCTCTCTGTGGCAGGCCCTCTGAGACGAATTGCTAGAAAGTCTCCATGGAGGCGCTCTAGCCGTCGTCACTCGGAGGGCCGACCCTCCAAGTCGGTATTCCTAGAGAGTACCCTAGTGACACTCTAGGCTGTCGCGCTCTATCGCAGGCCCTCTGAGACGATCTCCTAGAACGTCTTCAAGGGGACGCTCTAGCCGTTTCTCCCTCGGAGGGCCGGCCCTCCAAGATCTAGTTCCTAGAGTGTATACCATGGTGACCCTCTAGGCTGTCGCACTTTATGGCAGGCCCTCTGAGACGACCCCCTAGAGCGTCGCCGCGGAGACGCTCTAGCCATATTGCGCTCGGAGGGCCGGCCCTCTAAGACGGATTCCTAGACCGAGCCCTTGGGACGCTCTCGTCTCCCCCCCTCCCCTCTTTTGCAGGCCCTCTGAGGTTTTCCCTCCTAGAGCGTCTCCGTACAGGCTCTCTGGGCCTGCGCATGGGAAGGGCCGGCTTTCAAAAAAGACGTCGCCGCCGCGCCGCCATTTTCTCGCCGAGGAAAAGCGCTGGAGTCGCGGGTTTTGGGCGTCACCCTGGCGACGGTCTAGTATTTCGGCCTAGTTTTGGGGTTTGAACGCATTTAATTTGACTTTTATTGCCTTTTGCATTTTTTAAAAGCAATTGTACTGAATATTTAAAGATTTTATTTTAGATTTCATGATTTTCTACGTTCAGTCGTCCCTAATTTTGGCTTATTTTTAGTCTTTCTTTTGTATCTCCGGGTCGACTTCGTCTTAGTTCTTAGTTATTTCGATTTTCGTGTTTATTTTATATTCTGTTTTAATTTTTTTTCTTTAAAATAGTTTTAAATTTTTGTTTAATTTAATTTTACAATTATAACTTCAGGGCTGGCCTTCTAAGAGGGGTTCCCGATGTTCAATTGAAGGGAGCGGCGGGGGGAGAGAAATAAAAATAAAAGGAAACAGAATAAACACATCTCAATGAAATAAAAAATATCCAAAATTAGCAATGAGATAAAATGAATAAATATAACAATAGAAAGCGTAGAAATGGTTATTTCATCTGTAAAACAAAGTGAATTAAATAATGAAAAATGTTAATTTAGAAAGAGTGAACTTGTCTTTAATTGCATTTTGCATTTTATAAAATAAATTGTACTGCATTTTTAAGTATTTTATCTTAGATTTCACAATTTCCTACGTTCAGTGGCTACGAAATGTTGCTTAATTTTATTTTTTTTCATGTGTATGTCATCGTTCACTCCCTTTCGCTGCTTATCTCATTTTAATTTTCAATTTTGTGTAATATAAATTACATATTAACCATTCAGAATTTTTAGCGTCATGGAATAACGTAAAAAGGTTTTTTAAAACAATAAAAATAATTTTAAAATGAAACGAGTAACATGTCGGGGACGGGGGGGGGGGGGGGGGCGGGGAGGCGCGTTGGTGGGAGGAATAGGGGGCCCTTTGATTTCCTTTGACCGTTGCCTGATCTCTCTCTTCTCCCACCAAAGGAAGGAAGGAAGGAAGGAAGGAAGAAAGAGAAGAGACTGGAGTTCCTGGAAAATGGAAGAAACAACCAGGAGGGAAGGAAGCAAGGAAGAAGAGGAGGCGGCGGAGGCAAGGTGATGGAAATTGTATTTTATTTTTTTAATCGTATCTCCCGTGAGTTGACTCCGTACCTCTTCCTTTAGGAATGCCTCCCGGCCTTCCTGAGGCCGGGAGGAGGGTTTCCCAAAGGGGGCTTTCCTCTTGAGGAAGAAGAGAAGGAGGAAAACGAAAAAGCAGGAAGGTGGGAACACAGTCGGGGTCAGTGAGCCTAGGGAGGCCTTGCTGAGGTCGGTACGAGAGGAGAGAAGGGCAAGGAGGCGGGAACGATAACGGCCGAGAACCAAGTCCGCAGCCCTGCGAGGCGGCAGCGGGAGAATGTCGGCAAAGGATGGGTACGGACGGCCCCACGTGCCGAGATTTTGCCCTGGTTTTAGGAGAGGCAGAGAGAGGTGTTTCTTGCCTTGTCTTGCACCCAGCCGGTTTTACAAGTAAGCTTTGGGAATGGAGAAAATTCCACTCCTCTTTAGCCACAGGAATAGCGAATTGGGTAGGACGATCCATCAGCGTTATGAAGGAGCGATCGGTCCAGAGAACGCCTTTCTCGTAAAGGCCTGCCAAGACGGAGAACGTTTGCCGTGTAGTTTTAGCACCGCACCGTGCTTTTCTTTCTGAGTGCGCCATTGGGTTTTCCTTATAACTCTTCCAATTGAAGTTGCAAGTTACTTTGAAACCATCCCAGCTGGAACGTTATCGTGGGCCCGTTTCGCCGCTCTCCGTACAAAGTCGGGCAGGCTTTGTTCCAGCGGGCTCTGCCGCGTACAGATTTGCGGGAGACGGTCAGAGGAGTGCTCTCGATTCGGTGATGCGTAACTCTTCCATTTGAACTCTTGCAGGAGCGACGTCGACGTACGAATCGCGGCGCCTCGCCGAAGAGCACCGGAAATGGGTAAGGAGCCCTCCCGAAGGGCAAAGTTGCACCTACACGGAGCGGAGGAACCGACAAAGACCAGGCACACGCTCTCCTGGGATAGCGGTTGAATGCCTTGAAAGCCATCTGGTGCAAGCTGGCAGTTTTTTGCAAGCAGAGAGTGCCCAAAGAAGCGCCTCCCTCCTAATTTTAGCCAGACTGTAGATGCCGCTGAGCAGAGGAAGTGCAGCGGTGACTCACTCGGAGGCCCCGAGTTTTGTTCCTGGGCATCAATCCAGACCGCAGGAAACTGTCTAAGAAAGAGAGCCGTGAAGACGATTGCCAGGCTGCTCGTGCGAGGGGTCTCCCATCTCCCCACAAAGAAATAAACAGAGAGAGAAAAGGAAGGACAAATTCCCCCGATTCAGGACACCAGGGCAAACGATTCCGTGAGCAGGAGGGGAATCGGGGCTCTCAAATCCCCAAAATACAAAGGAAAAAAATAGGAGCATCTACCGTTCCCTTTCCGAAAAGGCCATCGGATAAGGACTGCCTTTTAGGAGAAGTGGCTTTCTTTACGATGGTTCTCTGGGAGAACGGGGTGTCCTTGCTCTCTCTTTTGTAATTTACATTGATTGATTTTTTACTCTGTTTTCTACGGTATCCTCTGTGTCAGTTTTGTAACTGACGCTAGAGGCAGACGTTGCCTCCAGTCCCTGCCCTAGGGTACCCGTGATCGGCGTTAAGTTTATGGGTATACTAAAGAACCACAAGAAATTAGATTCTCTGAAGAAACCTTTTTAGCTGTGACCCGACAGCGTATGTGTGCACGTACGTATTTACAGGATAGTATACATACATATACATGTGTATATATAGATAGAGAGAGGGAGAGAGAGAGAGAAACATAATGCCTTTTTCACACAGTGCCTGTGGAGAAAAAATAAAGCAGACTTGATGAAAAATGAATGGTTTTATTTTTGTTGAGGTAACCGACGGCTGTTCTGTGCGATTCATTAAACGGATTGTGATGGCCACACTGGCTCTACAGGCCTCAATGCAGATGAGGAGCGCAGAAGCCGCTCAGCCAGTCCTTGCTCCCTCCTCAGCGTCATCTGCCTGAGTGAGGCTGAGAGTCGGTCCCAAGGGCCTGGGCAAGAGGCTGCTTACTGGGAAATGCAACTTTTCTCCACTTAGACCTGCTCCCAAATAATTCCTTCACAAGTGTCCATGCTTTCTTTGCTTGTTGCCAAGAGTAGAGCTTTGCTCTTTTCCGCTGCCCTCCAGGATCTCTCTGTTCCTCTGGATCTGGGTGCTTTGGTGCTGGGCATGGGCCAGGGCTAGGCATTTCTCCCCTTCTTTCTTTCTTTGGAAGAAACAAACGTCTTGGGTTTCATCAGCGTTTGTGCAACAGCTAGTGCAAATGGCAATTGTCCCTGCACTTTGCTGCCCTGTCTTGGTGCTGTGTCCCTGGCGATCCTTTGGCCAGCAGCTGTCCTCCACTTCCAAAAAGCTTTCATGGTGCCACTTTTGGACCGTCGGCCCTCTTCCTGCTCCTGGGGCCCCTCTTTCTGGAGACTGATCTGGAAGAGGGAAATGGGGGAGCAGGGAGAAAGGCTGGGGGGCTTGCACCGACCCCTTTGCCCTCCCTGCCCCCCAGAGAGACAGAGAGGGGGGAACACCGTCTCAGCCTCAGACGATAGAAGGAAGAGGTGGGTTTGACTAGATGTCCTTTGAGGACTCATTTCCAATTCTACGGTCCTGTGTATCCCTTCATGCCAAAAGGGGTTTGATTAGATGTTCTTTGAGGCATCCCTTCCAACTGTGTATCCCTCAATGACAAAAAGGGTAAAACTAGATGTCCTTGGAAGGGTGTCTTCAAATTCTAGAATCCTATGTATGTATCCCTGCACAGCAAAAGCATGTTGATTAGATGACCATATTTTATTTTATGCATTTACGTTATACTCTAATTTCTTTTTATTTTATATATGTGTGTGAGTGTGTGTGCAGTAACTTATTTTGCTTGATTTCATAGTGTTATGTTGTTTATATTTTGGGTAATTTTATTTCCCATTTGATTTTCATTTTACTTTAAAGAAAACATGGGTAGGAGAGTTTTAGGGTCATGTTTGCGGCTTCGTGGCAAAGGGGGTTTGATTGGATGTCCTTTTAGGGTCCCCTTCCAATTTTATTTCCCATTTGATTTTCATTTTCAGTAAACCGCTCAGACATCCCATGAGCGATATGAAGCGGTATATAAATGAGGCTGCTTTGCTTTGCTATATATAAAAATAAAAATTAAAATATTAAATAAAATATATAAAATTACAAAAAGTAAATATTTATATTTATTTAAATTTAATATATAAATTTTAAAATATAAAACATAAAAAATAAAGAAAAAAGAAATTATAGTTTTAAAAATATAATTAAAATTGTGTGTGTGTGTGTGTGTGTGTGTGTGTATATATATATATATATATATATATATTTAGTGTCTTGCAGTATCTCCAAAAATCCACCAGATGGCGCAGTCCACTTCTTAAGTGGAGAATTCCGCCATCTGGTGGATTTTTGGAGTTACTGCAAGCCAATATTATATATTAAAATTAAAATATTAACTGAAATATATAAAATTACAAAAAGTAAATACTTATATTTATTTAAATGTAATATATAAATTTTAAAATGTAAAACATAAAAATAAAGAGAAAAGAAATTATAGTTTTAAAAGTATAATTAAAATTGTGTATATATATATATATATATATAATAGTGTCTTGCAGTATCTCCAAAAATCCACCAGATGGCGCAGTCCACTTCTTAAGTGGAGAAGTCCGCCATCTGGTGGATTTTTGGAGTTACTGCAAGCCAATATTATTTATATATAAACATTAAAATTAAAATATTAAGTAAAATATATAAAATTACAAAAAGCAAATATTTAAATAAACAGAGAGAGAAAAGGAAGGTCATGGCAAAAAGGGTTGGATTAGATGCCCTTTCAGGGACCCCTTCCAATTCTAGCTTCCTGTTTATGGCTTCATGGCAAAAGGGGTTGGACTAGATGTTCTTTGAGGGTCCCCTTCTAATTCTAGGTTCCTCTGTATGGCTTCATGGCAAAAGGGGTTGCACTAGAATTCTAGGGCCCCCTTCCAATTCTAGGTTCCTGTTTCTGGCTTCATGGCAAAAGGGGTTGGACTAGATGCCCTTTCAGGTGCCCTTTCCAATTCTAGGTTCCTGTGTATGGCTTCATGGCAAAAGGGGTTGGACTAGATGCCCTTTCAGGGGCCCTTTCCAATTCTAAAGTCCTGTGTATGGCTTCATGGCAAAAGGGGTTGGACTAGATGCTCTTTTGAGGCGTGCTTTATAACTGTAGGCTGCTGCGTATCCCCGCATGGCAGAAGCGGGTTGGATTTTTAGGGACGGAGAGTAAAAGCCGCGAATCCGGGGGAGAGAGAGAAAGAGAGCGGACTTTCTGGGAGAAGGGGTCACACTCCCTCAGCTTCAGAGGGACATGCTCCCGTTTGTCGTGAAAGAGTGGGAACTTGGACCCGGGTGCATGTTTCCGTGGGGAACGGGAAAGCGGTCGGACTTGTTCCGCAGCGGTCTCGGCCAGCCGTTGCCTAGCAGCGGTGCGTCATGCCGTTTTCGGCGCCTGACGTCTTAGGGCTGGCCCTCTGAGACGGATTCCTAGAGTGTATGCTCGTGACCCTCTAGGGTTGAAGCTCGATGTGGCAGGCCCTCTGAGACGAATTGCTAGAAAGTCTCCATGGAGACGCTCTAGCCGTCGTCTCTCGGAGGGCCGGCCCTCCAGGTGGGAATTCCTAGAGAGTACCCTAGTGACACTCTAGGCTGGACGCTCTCTGTGGCAGGCCCTCTGAGACGAATTGCTAGAAAGTCTCCATGGAGGCGCTCTAGCCGTCGTCACTCGTAGGGCCGACCCTCCAAGTCGGTATTCCTAGAGAGTACCCTAGTGACACTCTAGGCTGTCGCGCTCTATTGCGGGCCCTCTGAGACGATCTCCTAGAACGTCTTCAAGGGGACGCTCTAGCCGTTCTCTCTCGGAGGGCCGGCCCTCCAAGATCTAGTTCCTAGAGTGTATACCATGGTGACCCTCTAGGCTTGTCGCACTTTATGGCAGGCCCTCTGAGACGACCCCCTAGAGCGTCGCCGCGGAGACGCTCTAGCCATATTACGCTCGGAGGGCCGGCCCTCTAAGACGGATTCCTAGACCGAGCCCTTGGGACGCTCTCGTCTCCCCCCCCTCCCCTCTTTTGCAGGCCCTCTGAGGTTTTCCCTCCTAGAGCGTCTCCGTACAGGCTCTCTGGGCCTGCGCATGGGAAGGGCCGGCTTTCAAAAAAGACGTCGCCGCCGCGCCGCCATTTTCTCGCCGAGGAAAAGCGCTGGAGTCGCGGGTTTTGGGCGTCACCCTGGCGACGGTCTTGTATTTCGGCCTAGTTTTGGGGTTTGAACGCATTTAATTTGACTTTTATTGCCTTTTGCATTTTTAAAAGCAATTGTACTGAATATTTAAATATTTTATTTTAGATTTCATGATTTTCTACGTTCAGTCGTCCCTAATTTTGGCTTATTTTTAGTCTTTCTTTTGTATGTCCGGGTCGACTTCGTCTTAGTTCTTAGTTATTTCGATTTTCGTGTTTATTTTATATTCTGTTTTAATTTTTTTCCTTTAAAATAGTTTTAAATTTTTGTTTAATTTAATTTTAAAATTATAACTTCAGGGCTGGCCTTCTGAGAGGGGTTCCCGATGTTCAATTGAAGGGAGCGGCGGGGGGGGGGGGTGAGAGAGAGAAATAAAAATAAAAGGAAACAGAATAAACACATCTTAATGAAATAAAAAATATCCAAAATCAGCAATGAGATAAAATGAATAAATATAACAATAGAAAGCGTAGAAATGGTTATTTCATCTGTAAAACAAAGTGAATTAAATAATGAAAAATGTTAATTTAGAAAGAGCGAATTTGTCTTTAATTGCATTTTGCATTTTATAAAAAAAATTGTACTGCATTTTTAAGTATTTTATCTTAGATTTCACAATTTCCTACATTCAGTGGCTACGAAATGTTGCTTAATTTTATTTTTTTTCATGTGTATGTCATCGTTCACTCCCTTTTGCTGCTTATCTCATTTTAATTTTCAATTTTGTGTAATATAAATTACATATTAACCATTCAGAATTTTTAGCGTCATGGAATAACGTAAAAAGGTTTTTTAAAACAATAAAAATAATTTTAAAATGAAACGAGTAACATGTCGGGGACGGGGGGGGGGGGGGGCGGGGAGGCGCGTTGGTGGGAGGAATAGGGGGCCCTTTGATTTCCTTTGACCGTTGCCTGATCTCTCTCTTCTCCCACCAAAGGAAGGAAGGAAGGAAGGAAGAAAGAGAAGAGACTGGAGTTCCTGGAAAATGGAAGAAACAACCAGGAGGGAAGGAAGCAAGGAAGAAGAGGAGGCGGCGGAGGCAAGGTGATGGAAATTGTTTTTTGTTTTTTTAATCGTATCTCCCGTGAGTTTACTCTGTACCTCTTCTTTAAGGAGTGTATCACAGAGGCCGGGAGGAGGGTTTCCCAAAGGGGGCTTTCCTCTTGAGGAAGAGGAAGAAGGAGGAGAACGAAAAAGCAGGAAGGTGGGAACACAGTCGGGGTCAGTGAGCCTAGGGAGGCCTTGCTGAGGTCGGTACGAGAGGAGAGAAGGGCAAGGAGGCGGCAGCGGGAGAATGTCGGCAGAGGATGGGTACGGACGGCCCCACGTGCCGAGATTTTGCCCTGGTTTTAGGAGAGGCAGAGAGAGGTGTTTTTTGCCTTGTCTTCGCCCCAGCCGGTTTTACAAGTAAGCTTTGGGAATGGAGAAAATTCCACCCCTCTTTAGCCACAGGAATAGCGAATTCGGTAGGACGATCCATCAGCGTTAGGAAGGAGCGATCCGTCCAGAGAATGCCTTTCTCGTAAAGGCCTCCCAAGACGGAGAATGTCTGCCGTGTAGTTTTAGCACCGTGCTTTTCTTTCTGAGTGCCCCATAGGGTTTTCCTAATCACTCTTCCATTTCAAGTTGCAAGTTACTTTGAAACCATCCCAGCTGGAGCGTTATCGTGGGCCCGTTTCGCTGCTCTCCGTACAAAGTCGGGCAGGCTTTGTTCCAGGGGGCTTTGCCGTGTACGGATTTGTGGGAGACGGTCAGAGGAGCGCTCTCGATTGGGTGAGGCGTAACTCTCCCATTTGAATTCTTGCAGGAGTGACGTCGGCGTACGAACCTCAGAGCCTCACCGAAGATCACTGGAAATGGGTAAGGAGCCCTCCCGAAGGGCAAAGTTGCACCTACACGGAGCGGAGGAACCGACAAAGATCAGGCACACGCTCTTCAGGGAATAGCATTTGAATGCCTTGAAAGCCATCTGGTGCAAGCTGGCAGTTTTTTGCAAGCAGAGAGTGCCCAAAGAAGCGTCTCCCTCCTATTTAGCCAGACTGTATGTAGATGCCGCTGAGCAGAGAAAGCGTAGCAGTGACTCGGAGGCCCCGAGTTTTGTTCCTGGGCATAAATCCAGACCGCAGAAAACTGTCTAAGAAACAGAGCCGTGAAGACGGTTGCCAGGCTGCTTGCGCGAGGGCTCTCCCGTCTCCCCACAAAGAAATAAACAGAGAGAGAAAAGGAAGCACAAATTCCCCCGACCCCTGGGCAAATGATTCCGTGAGCAGGAGGGGATCGGGGTTCTCATAGCCCCAAAATACAAAGGAGAAAAATAGGAGCATCTACCGTTCCCTTTCCGAAAAGGCCGTCGGATAAGGACCGCCTTTGAGTAGTAGTGGCTTTCTTTACGATGGGTCTCTGGGAGAACGGGGTCTCCTTGCCCTCTCTTTTGTAATTTACATTTATTGATTTTTTACCCTCTTTTCTACGGGATCCTCTGTGTCAAGTTTTGTAACTGACGCTAAAGGCAGATGTTGCCTTCGATCCCTAGGGTACCCGTGATCGGCGTTAAGTTTATGGGTATACTAAAGAACCACAAGAAATTAGATTCTCTAAAGAAACCTTTTTAGCTGTGACCCGACAGCGTATGTGTGCACGTACGTATTTACAGGGTAATATGCATACATATACATGTGTATATATAGCTAGAGAGAGAGAGAGAAACATAATGCCTTTTTCACACAGTACCTGTGGAGAAAAAATAAAGCAGACTTGATGAAAAATTAATGGTTTTATTTTTGTTGAGGTAACCGATGGCTGTTCTGTGCAATTCATTAAACAGATTGTGATGGCGAGGAGGCTTTGACTAGATGCCCTTTGAGGGGTTCCTTCCATTTCTAGGATCCTGTGTATATCTTCATGGCAAAAGGGTTTTGACTAGATGTCCTTTGAGGACTCATTTCGTATTCTAGGGTCCTGTGTATTCTTTAATTTCAAAAGGGGTTTGATTGGATGTCCTTTTAGGGTCCCCTTCCAATTCTAGGGTCAGGTTTGTGGCTTCATGGCAAAAGGGGTTTGATTGGATGTCCTTCTAGGGTCCCCTTCCAATTCTAGGGTCAGGTTTGTGGCTTCATGGCAAAAGGGGTTTGATTGGATGTCCTTCTAGGGTCCCCTTCCAATTCTAGGGTCACGTTTGTGGCCTCATGGCAAAAGGGGGTTTGATTAGATGTCCTTTTCGGGTGCCCTTCTAATTCTAGGGTCAGGTTTGTGGCTTCATGGCAAAAGGGGTTTGATTGGATGTCCTTCTAGGGTCCCCTTCCAATTCTAGGGTCAGGTTTGTGGCTTCATGGCAAAAGGGGTTTGATTGGATGTCCTTCTAGGGTCCCCTTCCAATTCTAGGGTCACGTTTGTGGCCTCATGGCAAAAGGGGGTTTGATTAGATGTCCTTTTCGGGTGCCCTTCTAATTCTAGGGTCACGTTTGTGGCTTCATGGCAAAAGGGGTTGGATTGGATGTCCTTTTAGGGTGCCCTTCTAATTCTAGGGTCACGTTTGTGCCTTCATGGCAAAGGGGGTTTGATTGGATGTCCTTTTAGGGTGCCCTTCTAATTCTAGGGTCACGTTTGTGGCTTCATGGCAAAGGGGGTTTGATTGGATGTCCTTTTAGGGTCCCCTTCCAATTCTAGGGTCCTGCTTGTGGCTTCATGGCAAAGGGGGTTTGATTGGATGTCCTTTTAGGGTCCCCTTCCAATTCTAGGGTCCTGCTTGTGGCTTCATGGCAAAAGGGGTTTGATTGGATGTCCTTTTAGGATCCCCTTCCAATTCTAGGGTCCTGCTTGTGGCTTCATGGCAAAAGGGGTTTGATTGGATGTCCTTTTAGGATCCCCTTCCAATTCTAGGGTCCTGCTTGTGGCTTCATGGCAAAAGGGGTTGGATTGGATGTCCTTTTAGGGTCCCCTTCCAATTCTAGGGCCCTGTTTGTGGCTTCATGGCAAATTGGGTTTGACTAGATGCCCTTTGAGGGGTGCTTTGTAACTGTATCCCCGCATGGCAGAAGCGGATTGGCTTTTTAGGGAAGGAGAGTAAAAGCGGCGAATCCGGGGGAGAGAGAGAGAGAGAAAGAGAGCGGACTTTCTGGGAGAAGGGGTCACACTCTCTCATTTTTAGAGGGAAATGCTCCCGTTTGTCGCGAGGAGAGGGATCTTGGACCCAGGTGCATGTTTCCGTGGGGAACGGGAAAGCGGTCGGACTTGTTCCGCAGCGGCCTCGGCCAGCCGTTGCCTAGCAGCGGTGCGTCATGCCGTTTTCGGCGCCTGACGTCTTAGGGCTGGCCCTCTGAGATGGATTCCTAGAGTGTATGCTCGTGACCCTCTAGGCTTGAAGCTCGATGTGGCAGGCCCTCAGAGACGAATTGCTAGAAAGTCTCCATGGAGACGCTCTAGCCGTCGTCACTCGGAGGGCCGGCCTTCCAGGTGGGAATTCCTAGAGAGTACCCTAGTGACACTCTAGGCTGGACGCTCTCTGTGGCAGGCCCTCTGAGTCGAATTGCTAGAAAGTCTCCATGCAGGCGCTCTAGCCGTCGTCAGTCGGAGGGCCGGCCCTCCAAGTCGGTATTCCTAGAGAGCACCCTAGTGACACTCTAGGCTGTGGCGCTCTATTGCAGGCCCTCTGAGACGATCTCCTAGAACGTCTTCAAGGGGACGCTCTAGCCGTTCTCTCTCGGAGGGCCGGCCCTCCAAGATCTTGTTCCTAGAGTGTATACCATGGTGACCCTCTAGGCTGTCGCACTTTATGGCAGGCCCTCTGAGACGAACTCCTAGAGCGTGGCCTCGGAGACGCTCTAGCCGTACTGCGCTCGGAGGGCCGGCACTCTAAGACGAATTCCTAGACCGAGCCCTTGGGACGCTCTCGTCTCCCCCCCTCCCCTCTTTTGCAGGCCCTCTGAGGTTTTCCCTCCTAGAGCGTCTCCGTACAGGCTCTCTGGGCCTGCGCATTGGAAGGGCCGGCCTTCAAAAAAGACGTCGCCGCCGAGCCGCCATTTTCTCGCCGAGGAAAAGCGCTGGAGTCGCGGGTTTTGGGCGTCACCCTGGCGACGGTCCAGCATTTCGGCCTAGTTTTGGGGTTTGAACGCATTTAATTTGACTTTTATTGCCTTTTGCATTTTTTAAAAGCAATTGTACTGAATATTTAAATATTTTATTTTAGATTTCATGATTTTCTACGTTCAGTCGTCCCTAATTTTGGCTTATTTTTAGTCTTTCTTTTGTATCTCCGGGTCGACTTCGTCTTAATTCTTAATTATTTCGATTTTCGTGTTTATTTTATATTCTGTTTTAATTTTTTCTCTTTAAAATAATTTTAAAATTTTGTTTAATTTAATTTTACAATTATAACTTCAGGGCTGGCCTTCTAAGAGGGGTTCCCCGATGTTCAATTGAAGGGAGCGGCGGGGGGAGAGAAATAAAAATAAAAGGAAAGAGAATAAACACATCTCAATGAAATAAAAAATATCCAAAATTAGCAATGAGATAAAATGAATAAATATAACAATAGAAAGCGTAGAAATGGTTGTTGCAACTGTAAAACAAAGTGAATTAAATAATGAAAAATGTTAATTTAGAAAGAGTGAACTTGTCTTTAATTGCATTTTGCATTTTATAAAATAAATTGTACTGCATTTTTAAGTATTTTATTTTAGATTTCACAATTTCCTACGTTCAGTGGCTACGAAATTTTGCTTAATTTTATTCTTTTATTTGTAGGTCATATTTCACTACCTTTTGCTGCTTATTTCATTTTAATTTTCAATTTTCTGTATATAAATTACGTCTTTACCATTCAGAAATTCTCTAAATGATAGAATGTTATGAAATAACGTAAAAAGGTTTTGTTTTTGTTTTGTTTTTTTTAAAAAAAAAACACAATTAAAAATAAATTTAAAATGAAATGAGTAACATGTCGGGGAGGGGGGGGGAGGCGCGTTGGTGGGAGGAATAGGGGGCCCTTTGATTTCCTTTGTCCGTTGGCCTGATTTCTCTCTTCTCCCACCAAAGGAATGGAGGAAGAGAGGAGACTGGAGTTCCTGGAAAATGGAAGAAACAACCAGAAGGGAAGGAAGCAAGGAAGAAGAGGAGGCGGCGGAGGCAAGGTGATGGAAATTGTATTTTATTTTTTTAATCGTATCTCCCGTGAGTTTACTCTGTACCTCTTCTTTTAGGAGTGTATCACAGAGGCCGGGAGGAGGGTTTCCCAAAGGGGGCTTTCCTCTTGAGGAAGAGGAAGAAGGAGGAGAACGAAAAAGCAGGAAGGTGGGAACACAGTCGGGGTCAGTGAGCCTAGGGAGGCCTTGCTGAGGTCGGTACGAGAGGAGAGAAGGGCAAGGAGGCGGGAACGATAACGGCCGAGAACCAAGTCCGCAGCCCTGCGAGGCGGCAGCGGGAGAATGTCGGCAGAGGATGGGTACGGACGGCCCCACGTGCCGAGATTTTGCCCTGGTTTTAGGAGAGGCAGAGAGAGGTGTTTCTTGCCTTGTCTTGCCCCCAGCCGGTTTTACAAGTAAGCTTTGGGAATGGAGAAAATTCCACCCCTCTTTAGCCACAGGAATAGCGAATTCGGTAGGACGATCCATCAGCGTTAGGAAGGAGCGATTCGTCCAGAGAATGCCTTTCTCGTAAAGGCCTCCCAAGACGGAGAATGTCTGCCGTGTAGTTTTAGCACCGTGCTTTTCTTTCTGAGTGCCCCATAGGGTTTTCCTAATCACTCTTCCATTTAAAGTTGCAAGTTACTTTGAAACCATCCCAGCTGGAAGGTTATCGTGGGCCTGCTTTGCTGCGTACAGATTTGCGGGAGACGGTCAGAGGAGCGCTCTCGATTCGGTGAGGCGTAACTCTTCCATTTGAACTCTTGCAGGAGCGACGTCGACGTACGAATCGCGGAGCCTGGCCGAAGAGCACCGGAAATGGGTAAGGAGCCCTCCCGAAGGGCAAAGTTGCACCTACACGGAGCGGAGGAACCGACAAAGACCAGGCACACACTCTCCTGGGATAGCGGTTGAATGCCTTGAAAGCCATCTGGTGCAAGCTGGCAGTTTTTTGCAAGCAGAGAGTGCCCAAAGAAGCGCCTCCCTCCTAATTTTAGCCAGACTGTAGATGCCGCTGAGCAGAGGAAGTGCAGCGGTGACTCACTCGGAGGCCCCGAGTTTTGTTCCTGGGCATCAATCCAGACCGCAGGAAACTCTCTAAGAAAGAGAGCCGTGAAGACGATTGCCAGGCTGCTCGTGCGAGGGGTCTCCCATCTCCCCACAAAGAAATAAACAGAGAGAGAAAAGGAAGGACAAATTCCCCCGATTCAGGACACCAGGGCAAATGATTCCGTGAGCAGGAGGGGAATCGGGGCTCTCAAATCCCCAAAATACAAAGGAGAAAAACAGGAGCATCTACCGTTCCCTTTCCGAAAAGGCCATCGGATAAGGACTGCCTTTTAGGAGAAGTGGCTTTCTTTACGATGGTTCTCTGGGAGAACGGGGTGTCCTTGCCCTCTCTTTTGTAATTTACATTGATTGATTTTTTTACTCTGTTTTCTACGGTATCCTCTGTGTCGGTTTTGTAACTGACGCTAGAGGCAGACGTTGCCTCCAGTCCCTGCCCTAGGGTACCCGTGATCGGCGTTAAGTTTATGGGTATACTAAAGAACCACAAGAAATTAGATTCTCTGAAGAAACCTTTTTAGCTGTGATCCGACAGCGTATGTGTGCACGTACGTATTTACAGGATAGTATACATACATATACATGTGTATATATAGATAGAGAGAGGGAGAGAGAGAAACATAATGCCTTTTTCACACAGTACCTGTGGAGAAAAAATAAAGCAGACTTGATGAAAAATGAATGGTTTTATTTTTGTTGAGGTAACCGACGGCTGTTCTGTGCGATTCATTAAACGGATTGTGATGGCCACACTGGCTCTACAGGCCTCAATGCAGATGAGGAGCGCAGAAGCCGCTCAGCCAGTCCTTGCTCCCTCCTCAGCGTCATCTGCCTGAGTGAGGCTGAGAGTCGGTCCCAAGGGCCTGGGCAAGAGGCTGCTTACTGGGAAATGCAACTTTTCTCCACATAGACCTGCTCCCAAATAATTCCTTCACAAGTGTCCATGCTTTCTTTGCTTGTTGCCAAGAGTAGAGCTTTGCTCTTTTCCGCTGCCCTCCAGGATCTCTCTGTTCCTCTGGATCTGGGTGCTTTGGTGCTGGGCATGGGCCAGGGCTAGGCATTTCTCCCCTTCTTTCTTTGGAAGAAACAAACGTCTTGGGTTTCATCAGCGTTTGTGCAACAGCTAGTGCAAATGGCAATTGTCCCTGCACTTTGCTGCCCTGTCTTGGTGCTGTGTCCCTGGCGATCCTTTGGCCAGCAGCTGTCCTCCACTTCCAAAAAGCTTTCATGGTGCCACTTTTGGACCGTCGGCCCTCTTCCTGCTCCTGGGGCCCCTCTTTCTGGAGACTGATCTGGAAGAGGGAAATGGGGGAGCAGGGAGAAAGGCTGGGGGGCTTGCACCGACCCCTTTGCCCTCCCTGCCCCCCAGAGAGACAGAGAGGGGGGAACACCGTCTCAGCCTCAGACGATAGAAGGAAGAGGTGGGTTTGACTAGATGTCCTTTGAGGACTCATTTCCAATTCTACGCTCCTGTGTATCCCTTCATGCCAAAAGGGGTTTCACTAGATGTTCTTTGAGGCATCCCTTCCAACTGTGTATCCCTCAATGACAAAAAGGGTAAAACTAGATGTCCTTGGAAGGGTGTCTTCAAATTCTAGAATCCTATGTATGTATCCCTGCACAGCAAAAGCAGGTTGATTAGATGACCATGTTTTATTTTATGCATTTACGTTATACTCTAATTTCTTTTTATTTTATATATGTGTGTGAGTGTGTGTGCAGTAACTTATTTTGCTTGATTTCATAGTGTTATGTTGTTTATATTTTGGGTAATTTTATTTCCCATTTGATTTTCATTTTACTTTAAAGAAAACATGGGTAGGAGAGTTTTAGGGTCATGTTTGCGGCTTCATGGCAAAGGGGGTTTGATTGGATGTCCTTTTAGGGTCCCCTTCCAATTTTATTTCCCATTTGATTTTCATTTTCAGTAAACCGCTTAGATATCCCATGAGCGATATGAAGCGGTATATAAATGAAGCTGCTTTGCTTTGCTATATATAAAAATTAAAATTAAAATATTAAATAAAATATATAAAATTACAAAAAGTAAATATTGATATTTATTTAAATTTAATATATAAATTTTAAAAAATAAAACATAAAAAATAAAGAAAAAAGAAATTATAGTTTTAAAAATATAATTAAAATTGTGTGTATAATATATATAGTGTCTTGCAGTATCTCCAAAAATCCACCAGATGGCGCAGTCCGCTTCTTAAGTGAAGAAGTCCGCCATCTGGTGGATTTTTGGAGTTACTGCAAGCCTATATTATTTATAAAAATTAAAATATTAACTGAAATATATAAAATTACAAAAAGTAAATATTGATATTTATTTAAATTTAATATATAAATTTTAAAATATAAAACATAAAAAATAAAGAAAAAAGACATTATAGTTTTAAAAATATAATTAAAATTGTGTGTCTACATATATATATATATATATTTAGTGTCTTGCAGTATCTCCAAAACTCCACCAGATGGCGGAGTCCACTTCTTAAGTGGAGAAGTCCGCCATCTGGTGGATTTTTGGAGTTACTGCAAGCCAATATTATTTATATATTAAAATTAAAATATTAACTGAAATGTATAAAATTACAAAAAGTAAATATTGATATTTATTTAAATTTAATATATAAATTTTAAAATATAAAACATAAAAATAAAGAGAAAAGAAATTATAGTTTTAAAAGTATAATTAAAATTGTATATATATATCTATATATATCTATATATCTATATATACATATAATAGTGTCTTGCAGTATCTCCAAAAATCCACCAGATGGCGCAGTCCACTTCTTCAGTGGAGAAGTCCGCCATCTGGTGGATTTTTGGAGTTACTGCAAGCCAATATTATTTATATATAAACATTAAAATTAAAATATTAAGTAAAATATATAAAATTACAAAAAGCAAATATTTAAATAAACAGAGAGAGAAAAGGAAGGTCATGGCAAAAAGGGTTGGATTAGATGCCCTTTCAGGAACCCCTTCCAATTCTAGCTTCCTGTTTATGGCTTCATGGCAAAAGGGGTTGGACTAGATGTTCTTTGAGGGTCCCCTTCCAATTCTAGGTTCCTGTTTCTGGCTTCAAGGCAAAAGGGGTTAGACTAGATGCCCTTTCAGGTGCCCTTTCCAATTCTAGGTTCCTGTGTATGGCTTCATGGCAAAAGGGGTTGGACTAGATGCCCTTTCAGGGGCCCTTTCCAATTCTAAAGTCCTGTTTATGGCTTAATGGCAAAAGGGGTTGGACTAGATGCCCTTTCAGGGACCCTTTCCAATTCTAAAGTCCTGTTTATGGCTTCATGGCAAAAGGGGTTGGACTAGATGCCCTTTTGAGGCGTGCTTTATAACTGTAGGCTGCAGCGTATCCCCGCATGGCAGAAGCGGGTTGGATTTTTAGGGACGGAGAGTAAAAGCCGCGAATCCGGGGGAGAGAGAGAAAGAGAGCGGACTTTCTGGGAGAAGGGGTCACACTCTCTCAGCTTCAGAGGGACATGCTCCCGTTTGTCGTGAAAGAGAGGGAACTTGGACCCGGGTGCATGTTTCCGTGGGGAATGGGAAAGCGGTCGGACTTGTTCCGCAGCGGTCTCGGCCAGCCGTTGCCTAGCAGCGGTGCGTCATGCCGTTTTCGGCGCCTGACGTCTTAGGGCTGGCCCTCTGAGACGGATTCCTAGAGTGTATGTTCGTGACCCTCTAGGCTTGAAGCTCGATGTGGCAGGCCCTCTGAGACGAATTGCTAGAAAGTCTCCATGGAGACGCTCTAGCCGTCGTCTCTCGGAGGGCCGGCCCTCCAGGTGGGAATTCCTAGAGAGTACCCTAGTGACACTCTAGGCTGGCCGCTCTCTGTGGCAGGCCCTCTGAGACGAATTGCTAGAAAGTCTCCATGGAGACGCTCTAGCCGTTTCGTCTCGGAGGGTCGGCCCTCCAAGCCGGAATTCCTAGAAAGTACCCTAGTGACACTCTAGGCTGCCAAACTCTATTGCAGGCCCTCTGAGATGAACCCCTAGAAGGTCTCCATGGTGACGGTCTAGCCTTCTGCTCTCGGAGGGCCGGCCCTCCAAGACGGCTTTCCTAGAGCGTACCTTGATGACACTCTAGGCTGTGGCACTCTATTGCAGACCCTCTGAGACGAACTCCTAGAACGTCTCCATGGAGACGCTCTAGCCGTTCTCTCTCGGAGGGCCGGCCCTCCAAGATCTTGTTCCTAGAGTGTATACCATGGTGACCCTCTAGGCTGTCGCACTTTATGGCAGGCCCTCTGAGACGACCTCCTAGAGCGTCGCCGTGGAGACGCTCTAGCCCTCGGCGCTCGGAGGGCCGGCCCTCTAAGACGGATTCCTAGACCGAGCCCTCTGGACGCTCTCGTCTCCCCCCTCCCCTCTTTTGCAGGCCCTCTGAGGTTTTCCCTCCTAGAGCGTCTCCGTACAGGCTCTTTGAGCCTGCGCATTGCGAGGGCCGGCCTTTAAAAAAGACGTCGCCGCAGCGCCGCCATTTCCTCGCCGAGGAAAAGCGCTAGAGTCGCGGGTTTTGGACGTCACCCTGGCGACGGTCCAGTGTTTCAGCGGTGTTTTGGGGTTTGAACCTATTTAATTTGACTGTTATTGCCTTTTGCCTTTTCTTAAAGCCATTGTTCTGAATATTTAAATAATTTATTTTAGATTTCATGAATTTCTACGTTCAGTCGTTCCTAATTTTGGCTTAATTTTACTCTTTCCTTTGTGTCTCCGGGTTGACTTCGTTTTAATTCTTTGTTGTTTCGATTTTCGTGTTTATTTTATATACTCCATGGATACGCTTTAGGGTCTTGTGTATCTTTTCATGGCAAATGGGGTTCGACTAGATGTCCTTTGAGAGTCCCCTTCTAATTCTTGCATCCTGTGTATGGCTGCATGGCAAATGGGGTTTGAGTGGATGTCCTTTTAGGGTCCCCTTTCAATTCTAGGGTCATGCTTGTGGCTTCATGGCAAAAAGGGTGTAAAGAAGAAGAAGCCCATAAAGAGGAGGAAGAGCGGCCCAGAAAGGTGCGCGCGCAGCCCTCTTTGGCTCCTCCCCCGGCCCTTCGCCCCGCCCCTCAGCCGCCTGCGAAGTGGGCGGGGCAAGTGTGAGGAGGGAACAAAAGGCGGGAATAGCCAAGGAGAAGAGGAGGAATGGCGGCGCCTGAGAGAAAGAGAATGAGCGCACGGTGCGTTTGTTTGGAGCGCTTCAAGGGCAGACATTGAGGGTCGAGGCTTCCTCCTCCTCCTCCTCCTCCTCTTCCTGAGGGAGCCTTTGACTTGAGGGACTTTGAGGCGTCGAAGGCGGGCGAGGCGCCTCTTCCTCTCTTTCTGAGGCGAAGGAGGTCCGCCATTTTGGGGCCTGAGGGAGAGGCAGAGAGAAGGAGGCTTTTCTGGGGGGGGGGGGGAAGGATTGGGGCTCCTCCAGAGCTCTCCTGAGGACGGGGGTTGTGGTGTCCTTTATTTCCTTTGTGTGTTGGCCTAATTTCTCTCTTTTCCTCCAAAGTAATGGCGGCGGCAGGAAGGAGGAAGAGAGGAGCCTGGGGTTCCCATAAAGAAGGTGGAAGAAGAAGAAACAAGGAAGGAAGGAAGGAAGGAAGGAAGGAAGGGCTAAGAAGGAGAAGGAGAAGGATACGCAAGGTGAGGGAAATATGTTCTGTGTGTTTTATCTCATCTTCAATAAGTTTGTTTTGTACCTTTCCCTTTGGGAATGTGTCAAGGGCCTCCCAGAGGCCAGGAGGTGCGTCCCAAAAGGGGAATATTTTCTCCTCAGGAGGAAAAGTGGGAAGAAAGTTGGTTCAGCCAGAAAATGGAGGCATCCATTGCTCAGGTTGTTGCAGGGAGAGGAGTCGGAGCAAGAGGAGAGAAGGACCGGGCAATGGGAATAATTATTATTATTATTATTATTATTATTGGTGAAGTACTAAGTCTATAACTCTGTGAGGCAGCAGGACAATATTGCTTATGACAGGCTGAAAGCAGAGGATTGGTACAGCCCCAAATGCTGAGACTCAAAGGGAGGCAGAGAAAGGCGTTTCTTTTGTGCCATCTTTTCCCTTCTCTGGCAAAAAACACACTGCACAAATAGTCCAGTTTGAGACTGCTTTGGCTGCCTTGGCTCACTGCTGGGGAATCCTGGGAACTTTAGGTTTGTAAGACATTTCGCCTTCTCTGTCAGAGAGCTCTGGTGCCAAATAAACTACAGTTCCCAGGGTTCCCTAGCACTGAGCCAGGACAGATAAACCAACCTCAAACTTTTATGGGGCCCTGCACCACTAACGCCAGCAAATGTGGAGGGCCCCTGTAGTTGACATGTCTACCTCTATAGATATAGATACAGCACATCCTTTTGCTCTCCCTTTCCCTGCCATGCTTTTTTCTTGAAGAAACTTGGGATGTGTAGTTTGGGGAGAGCCCTGGTGCTGGGGTCCAGTGGAATAATGATGATGATAATGATGGTGGTTATTGTTACTATTATTCTGTTTATATCCCGCCTGCCTCCTACTACAGAGATAATTTAAAAAACAATTAAGTGATTTAGAACACACTTCTTTATAATATTTATACCTTTATACAATATATTCTTTTTTCATTTCATCATACCTACTAATACATATGAGGATAAAAACATATTTAACTGCTTAGACATCAGCTAATTTGATGGACGTAATCGCCTTGTAAATTTATTACCGTGCACAAACATTGTTTATGTGTTTAAACTTGACTTTGTACTTTGTAGAAATCTAGGTTTGTTCCCATATTTGCTCGGTTTGCCCCATTTTTTTACCATAAAGGTCCCCCAAGTTCCCCCAAGTTCTTCAAATAAGAGGTCAAATAAGAGGTCTTAAAATAAGAGGATGGACAGTCATCTTTCAGGACCGCTTCCGTTGCGAATTCCCACACAGCGTTTGAGGGGGTCAGAATAGTTGACCCCTGAGGGTCCCTTCCAGCTCTGTGGTTCCATGATTCTCCCATATTGCCAGTGTGGTGGAGTAATTTGAATGCTGGGTTATGTCTCTGTAGAACCGGGTTCAAGTCCCGGCTCAACCATGAAACCCACAGGCTGATCCTAGGCAAGTCACACTCTCTCGGCCTTGATGGAAGGGCATGCCAAACCCCCACTGAAGAAACTTGCCAAGAAAACCCGCTGATAGGTTTGCCTTGGGCTCTCCATAAGCCAGAAATGCCTTGACAGGACCTAGCAACAAAGGTGGACCTGTCACAGGGCTTTCTTGGGAGGATTTCTTCAGAGGAAGTTGCCATTGCCTTCCCCTGAGGCTGAGAGAGTGTGACCTGCCCAAGGCCAGCCAGTGGGTTTCATGGCAGAGTGGGGGATCAAACCCAGGTCTCCAGAGCGGTACTCCAACACTCAGACCACTTGGCAAGTTTCTCCATTACCATTTGGGGCTGAGAGAGTGTGGCCTGACCAGGTAATCCAGTACCTTCAGGTCATTTCTAACTTATGGTGACCCCTATCATGGGGGTTTTCTTGGCAAGTTTAATCAGAGCAGAGTTGCTATGGTTATCCTCTGAGGCTGAGAGGGTGTGACTTGCTGAAGGTCATGGGGTTGTTGTTTTTTTAAAAAAATGTTTATTTTTTTCCTCTGGCCCTCCAGTGGTCTGAGGGACAGCGAACTGGGCCCCGGCTCAAAAAGTTTGAGGACCCCTGCACTAAGTCTTTCCTTGGAGGGAGGGATTATGTTGTGATAAATGGCTAAATAAAAATCAATAATCAAAGCTGCTACGTCCATTTTGGAGCTACAGTTCAGGACCTTGGGGACCTCCCTTAAAGTTTGGGATTCTTGGGGTCTGCGTTTGTGGAATTCTGGAGAGGGCTATGAAGCCCACTGGGTGACCTTGGTTAAGTCGCACTCTCTCAGCCTCAGAAAGAACAGGCTCTAGTTATTGGAGCTACAGTGCTTAATGTGATGGAAAATTACATTCTTTCTCCAGTGTAGATGCACTGGAAGATTTGTGGTGCTGGAGGCAAGTTCTGCCATGGATTCAAAGGATTTCCCAAAAGAAAATGAGGGGCCTCGAGTGTAAATTTGATACTGCTTTAACTGCCATGGCACAACAATGCTCCAGAATCTTGGGATTTGTAGTTTTGTGAAGCACCACATCTCTCTGGCAAAGAAGGCCAAGATCTAATAAAACTAGAAATCCCGGGACCCCCTAGCATAGACCCTGGGCAGTTAAAGCAGTATCAAACTGCATGAAATTTACCGTGCAAATGCAGCTTACGTCTGGGTCAGACATAGCTCTAATCTACACTGGAGAAATAACCCAGTTTGATACCACTTTAAATGCCCTGGATCCATGCTATGGAGCTCTAGAACATGTAGTTTGTTGTGACCTAGATCAGGGGTAGGCAACCTTTCCACTTTAAGAGCCGAGGAGGGACTTCAGCTCCCAGAATCCCAGGAGCTATTGGCCAACATGGCTGAGGCTTCTGGGAGCTGAAATCCCTCGGCCCTTAAAGGGGAAAAAAGGTTGCCTACCCCTGCCCTAGAGCCTTCCACTGAGAAGACTAAATGCCTCACAAAACTACAGTTCCCAGAATTCCTTAGCCTGGACCCAGGGCACTTAAAGCGGTGTCAGTTCTGCAGTGTGGATTGAACCATACTCTCACCAGTGCACCACGCTGTTGTTGTTGATGATGTGTAGCTTCAGATGGCTTCCAACCTATGGCAGCCGTAAGTCACACTTTCTCAGCCTCAGAGAATGGCAATGGCAAGTCCCCTTCGAAAAAAGCTTGCCAAGAAAACCCCCTAAGAGGTTTGTTTTTAGGGTCGCCGTAATTCAGAAATAACTTGAAGGCACACAAAACTTGCCACAAGAATAACGAATCCTGTTCTTGGTCTGTATGCATCCACACTGCAGAAATAATGGAGTTTGACACCACTTTAAGTGCTGTAGCTTCTATCCTATTGAATCCCGGAATATGTAGTTTTACAAGGTCTTGAGCATTCCCTGCCAAAGGCTGCTGCTGCCTCACCCAACTACAAATCCCAGGATTGTGCAGGATGGAGTCAGGGCCCTTAAAGTGGTGTGAAATTGCATTATTTCAGCAGTGTAGATGCACCTTGAGTCTCAATTGTAATTTTTGGGCTTTCCTGACGGCTTCCAATGCGTGGCTTTTTACTTTGTGGTTATTGTGTGATTTGTGTAACAGTTACAATACGTTTCTATTCTCACTTTGCTGCTATTGATTGGGAGAGATGTCCTGTGGGGACCATTGTTATTTTTTACTTCACGCTTTGGACCAAAAGGGAGCCATTTTGTGAGGTAAAGTTGGAGAGGCGCCATTGAGAAGCCTTTCATGCCTTTTTTGCACAGCCCTTGACAAGCTTTGTGGTTATTGTGTTATCTGTAGAATAATACTTATAATACATTGCTATTCCCTGTTTGCTTCTGTAGATGGGGAGAGATGTGTTTTGGGGACCATTATTATTTTTTACTTTGCACTTGGGGTTAAAAAGTAAAGTTGGACAGGTGCCTTTGAGAAGTCATTTTCCCGCCCTTTTTTCCACAGCCCTTGGCAAGCTCCTGACAGGCAGGAAGGGCAGCCAATGGGAGCCTCGAGTTCAGAAGGGGGCGGGGAATAAGTGACTGAGATGAGTAGGGAAATGAGGGAATAAAACAAATGAAATGCAGCCTTGAAGGGAAGGAGCCAAAGGCAGCAAGCAGCACTCAAGGGAAGGTGGAAGAGGCAGCAAAGGCAGTGTATGAAGAATACGTAGTTTTATTCTGCTTATCTAGATAATAAAACATCTCATTTATTTAATAATATATCTAAGAAGTATATCTGTATCTTTGTGAGGGAAGGAAGGAAATATCTGTTTTGTTTATTTGATTCTGTTCATTTAGTTTATGCTCTACTTTTCTCCCAACACAGGGCTTACGGCAGAATGAAATGCGAAGGTCTTTGAAGATAGAAGAAAGAAGAGAGAAGGAGGAAAGGAAAGGAAAGGAAGGAAGAAGGGAAAGGAAGATAAAAGAATGCTGAGGTGAGGAGGAATTACAGCCAACTCAGTGAAGATAAGGTAAGGCCTTCCAGCAGGAAGGAAAATGCTACACAGACACACAGACACATCCTTAGATTAGGCTAAGATTACATCACACTCCAGGAATCTGTTGTAAAACTCCCTTGAACCTGTTTAGGGGTTCTTGGAAGGAGGTTCCCAGGAGCCACTGCCAGAGTCTGCCACAGTTTTAGCTAGTTTTTAGGTTCCACAGAGCAGGTGAAGAGCATAGAGACCCTCATTTTCCTTCCTGTGTTTAAATCCAGATGGGAGCCTTGAGACCTGCCTATTTGCCAATGCAAAGCTGAGAAATTTAGCAAGGCCACTCCTAGAATGAGTATTCAACAGACCAATAAGTGTACTGTTTGCCTTAAACTTAAAGCCGTAGGAATGGCAGCAGTACCAGAGGCTTTTCCTCAGTCCGATGTAGTTTTATGGTTCTTCTGTTCTTAATCAGCCCCAGAGAGGAAGAACCAAGGAGGTTTTTTTTGGAGTTCTTCTAAAAGAACTCTTTTAATAGAAAAATCAGAATTGGAAAAATATAGGTAACGGAGTGGCCAAACGTCGGAACTAAGAAGAAGGCCTCTTCTTAATTGAGGCAAAAGGAAGGTTTCTCTCTACTGGGAGAAATCATCCTAAAAAGAAAAGAGAATAAAATTTGTAAAGCAGGCCAGGAAGAATGAAGGGAGGTGGCCTCTCTACACTTGGGTCGCATATTAATGCAAAGCCTCATTGACTTTATCCAAAGCCCCTCTTAGAGTAGTTGGAAAGGATGACAGAACCCAAAGGAGATTTTTAATGGGAAAGAGATACTTAGAGCCTAGGAATTAACATATTACATACAAGACGAGCAAAGAAGAGAACCTTTATTAGTGTCCTAGATTAGCAGAAACACAAAAGACAGTCTTAGTCTGAGCTAGGCCCCATAAGATGCCTCAGGCGCCTGCCTTGGAGGCCAGTGGCCTCTCCTTCATTGGAGATCTCAGAGCAGAGGTTCTGTCATCCATCAGGGGTCCTTTAATGTGGATTCCTGCACTCTCTGTCAGGGTTGGTCTTTATGACCTCTGAGGTCCCCTCTAGCTTTATTGTTCTAAAGTTGCCTTCTGTTGAGATAGACTTGCTAGGATTGGTGGAGGATTAGCTAGGATTAGCACAGATGACGACTGAGTTAGAAGGCCTTTTTAATTTAGATTTGCCCTAAATTAGAGGTGAGAATGTCTACCAAAAGCAAATTTCTTCTGTCTGTGGAAGTTTTGGTAATCCAATTCTTTCAGACAATTTTAGGGGGGAATTGGTCTCTGTATCAGTCTAGTTCTGGGGGGCCTTCATGGTCTCCCTCTTTCTAAGTCCTAAACATTGCAGCTTGAAAAGTAACTTGTACAGGAGCTGCATCAGATGATGGTAAAACAGTGCCTTTTGCTCATCCCTCCAAGGGAGTGACAGGAAGGGGAATTCTAACTGCCATGGTGATTCTGTGAGGAAATGCAGACCCCAAGAAGGCATTTTCTCTGCTCATATTTCTAGGCTCCATGGATTTGGGTTTGAGAGGGTGGCTCAATTCAGCTGTTTCTTTTTCCAATCTTCTTTCCCATTTTTTCTCTTCTAAAAGATCTCCTTGCAGCTTAGATGGTGAATCCCCCGGGGGGGCAAAACCCTCTGCCTCCAGTTTCGGGGTAATCCAGTCTCTTCTGTCCCCTTTGCCTTCTGGGCAGAGACGATCCTGTTTGCCCAATGCAGAGAGAGCCCCGAGAGCCATCCCTGGCAGAGCATGCTTGGCCCCATCGGAGGGTGAACAAGGGGGTGCACCTCTGCTGCCGCGGGGGACGCTGTGGGGACCTGCCATCTTGCTCCCAGCCTAGATCTGCAGACATAACTGCCTCTGGGTTCACAGCAGGGTCTTGGTGCAAGGGCCAGACCCTGCTGCAGACCCAGAGGTCAATTCTGCCTGCAAATCATTTCTTAAACCCCCTTAAAACAGTATAAATATTAAATTCCCAGATAAAACCCCATAATAAAATAGCTTTAAAGACCCCAAACTTTAAAAAGAAATGTAAAACATCCCAATAATTGCTTCTGCCTGCAAATCATTCCTTAAAAACCCCTAAAGCAATATAAATGTAAAATCCCCATTATATAATTTTAAAGACCCCCAGAGTTTAAAAAGAAGTATAAAACATCCCAATAAATTGGTTCCCTGCTTAAACCTTAAAAGCCCCCTTAAACCAAAAATGCCCCTTTGCCTCCCTTTGGGACTAACTGGAAGGTGCCTCTTGCTCTCAGTTAGCCTCAAAGGTGTTTGCCTTGTAGATCTTGAAACCCTGGTCCCTCTGGTGACCAACCTGACAGGCCTCCGTGGCGTTCCCCGCGACAGCAGGGGTGCATTTCCTTGCCCATCCTCCAGTGTGACCCTTGGCATCCTCCGCCAGGAATGGCTCTCTGCATGGGCCTCCATTGGGCAGACAGGACCCTCTCTGGGCAGAAGAGGAAACGGGAAGAAGCCTGACTGCAGACTCTCCTCCCTTGAAGGAGGTCTTTGAACCTTGGATGTCCAAAGGGCATCCTCTTCCAGAAGCGCTTTTGCTGCCTGAAGGGTTTGGACTGGATTTCCTCCGGGTGTCCCTTCCAACTCCAGCGCCCCCAAACTGGTAGCAGAGCCTTTTGCCCTCCCTGGTCATTCATTCTCTAAGCTGCAACTGGACCTTTTGGATGAGAAACAATGGGAAGGAGGAAGATGGGAAAGGGAAACAGCTGGGTTGGGGTGCGTTCTCTAATCGAAATCCATGAGCAGAAATATGAAGAGAGATCACTGGTTTCCTGGTGCGCTGCATTTCCCCATGGGCTCCCATCTTAGTTACGATTAGGACAAGACCACTGGCATGTAATAAAGGTTAGGAGGCCAGTGGCAAAACCCGATCTGAGCGGTAGTCCGAAGTAGCCTTGTCCTTCTCTGAGCGTGGTGCTTAACACCCTCTTGGCTCCTTCTCTGCCCTTCTGGAAGGACAGTGACCCTCCCTCATTTAAAAGCTATCTGGGAGGGCCATGAGTTAGCTTTCAGGGGTGGCCTATGGAGGCTGAGCTAAATCTCGTGTCCTCCTTTCTAGTCCAGGCCAAAGTTAAGGGGTGGAGGCAGGTAGGGGCTGAGGGTAAAGTCTGAGGCTGTGATAGTGGCACCCAAGGGGGCCTTTGTAGAAATGGCAGGAACTCGTTGAGCCAGATGTTAAGACTAGGGGCTCAGTATCTCCAGCATTGACCCCTGTGCCTAGAGCATCTTGCAAATGGGCAAAGTGCAGCACTATGCCCTTGATTTAGAAACTTGCCTGTCTTCCCCTCCCTCCCATTATTATTATTATTATTATTATTATTATAATAACTATTGAAACGACGCAACTTTCAAAACTCTGAGAATAGCAAAACCAGGGTGGTGATCCTTGTAATTCCATTTCACCACCCGACATTTCCTAGTCTCTTCCCCGGAGAATGCACTTTGCATGCCTTTATCTCTAGAAGGGATGCGCCACCCGCTGTAGCTCAGGTGCAGGCCTCTCCTGCCATTGGCCAGAAGGCATAGTGGTCCCAGGCGCTCTGGATTTATGCACAGGAATGATGGAGGCATGTGGCATTGCAGTGGCTTAGCTTATGGTAGTTCTTGTGGAGGCTGCGATACTGCAGACAGAAGAGGCCTATTTTAATGGTTAAGAAAGTGCCTCTTGCAATATCCTACTGCTCAACATTCCCTAATTTTCATCTCAGACAGCCTTTTAATCCTTCCCTCATTGGGGAGTTGATGGAGAATCAGCCATGACACCTTCATTTGTCATTCCACACCTTCACACAGAATGCTTCTTTTTCCCCACTTCTGTTCTTGGTCTCTATGCTTGTGTTTAACTCCCATTTTTTTTTTATTTTAGTCAGGTTTCCTAGTTGATATGGGCCAATTTAAATTTTCTTCCTTTCTCCTGAGGTTTTAGTCCAATAGGGATGTGGTTTTAGGATGGAGGGAGCTTCGGCTTCAACAGGTAGGGCTTCGTGGATCTGGCCGGCTTTCAGGTACGTTTTTCTCCTCAGAGGCCTTGCTGGCAGAGGGAGGACACAGTCCTCCGAAGGCAATGCCCCCCTTCCTCCCTCCTTCCCTCCTGGTGCCATGGCTGCTGTATCAGGGCCTCTCTTCCCAGCCCTTCTTGATATTTTCCTTTGGTTCTCAGCTGGGAAGAGGCAGGGGGACAATTGGTGATGCTCCCATTTTCTCTCACACTAATTCACTAACACTAATACTAATGCTAACACCACATTGACAGAAATGCTGCGTTTTCTCTTCTTTCTCTTAGAAAATAGAGTTGTATAGGAAGGTTTGTAGAGTGTGGTAGGGAAGTCTTTGTGTAGCGATTGGTGGGCTCACTTTATGGCATGGAGCTTAGATACTGCTGCTAAAAAGTGAGCTGCTTCTGTGGTCTTTGATGGTAGATGGCAGGAATTTGGTTGAAGGACAGAGCACCACTCTTTGTCCCCTGCCTCTGCCCCAGAGACCCTCCATTTCAGCATCATGTCCTTCTGGATCTTCCTGGCCTCTCCTTCCCCACAGAGAGCCCCATAGAGCAGCTTAGCCCCAGGAGGAGAGCATGACGTTGGCGGGGGGAGAGTGGCAGCCCCCCAAATGCCAGCATTGCCCGCCCCATGGACACCCCTGGGACCCCTAAACCTCAGGGTGGAGGTGGCATATGTGTCCAGGCTCTGATTGCTTCCTTTGTTCCAGCGCTGTGTAACTCCCACCTTAGAGGAAGAGAGGAAGAAGGTCAGGCACAGCTCCATCCTGTCCAGGCTCAGAAGCATCCAAGGAAAGGCCTGCCTCCACCGGACTGGCCCTTCCCTGACCATGGAGGGAGAAAAGAAGAGGAGGAGGAGGAGGGAACTTCCAAGTGAAGAACTCTTTGGCCGAAGAGCGAAATGTAAGTACTGCTCAGGAAATACAGCTTAGAGCCTATCTTCTATTGACCTTTTATCTGATCTAAAACACACATAGAGACACAAGCATTCTTGACAGTCGACAGCTGGAGAAATCCAGGACCCAGGGATTCCTAGAGAGATGTTCCCTTCAGTTAAAAAGTAGTGCTTTTTGTATTTCAGGTTCTTCCATTTTCATGGGGGTCCTGCACCCTGAATGCCAGTGAATGTGGATGGTCCAATGTATTTCAGGAACAAATGTGTGCCCATGTGTGTATGGCATCTCATTGCTCCCACTTTAAGTGCCATGGCTCCCTCCTCCAGAAACCTGGGATGTTTAGTTTGGTGAGAGCGCTAGTGCTACAGTCCAGGGGAGTGGACTACCTTGTTTACAATTTATGGCAGTTCACCTTAGACCAAGGGTAGGCAACCTTTCCCCTTTAAGGGCCGAGGGACTTCAGCTCCCAGAAGCCTCAGCCATGTTGGCCAATAGTCCCATGTTGGCCAATAGCTCCTGGGATTCTGGGAGCTGAAGTCCCTCGGCCCTTAAAGGGGAAAGGTTGCCTACCCCTGCCTTAGACAGCCAGTGTGGAGTAGTGGTTTGAATGTTGCACTACCAAGTCACACTCTCTCAGCCTCGGGATGGCAATGCCAAACCCCCTCTGAGGAAACTAGCCATGAAAACCTGGTAGATTTGCCTTGGGGTCTCCATAATTCAAAAATGACCTGAAGGCACCCAGTTACAAAGGTTGACCTCACTGCATTTTCTTGACAGAATTTCTTCATAGGAAGTTTGCACTTGCATTCCACTGAGGCTGAGAGAGTGTGAGTTACTCAAGGTCATCCGGTTGGTTTCTTTTGTCGTTATGGGTCTTTAAGTCGTTTCTAGCTTACCGAGGCACTTAAGACTTCTCTGGGGGGGAGGGAGGGAGGGAAATATTGTAATAAATGGATCAGTAAAAATCAATCAGTGCTGCTGAGTTTTAGGACCTTGGAGACCTAAATCTGCATCAGTCCAATCCTCACTGTAGAAATAATCCAGTTTGAGACCATTTTAACCTCCCTGTCTGCATGTTATAGAAACCTGGAAATTGTAGTTTATTGTGGCCCCAGAGTTCTCTGAAATGTCTCACAAAACTATAGTTCCCAAAATTCCCTAGGAAGGACCCAGGGCTGTTAAAGTGGTCTCAAACTGGATTATTTCTGCAGTGTAGATTGAACCATACTCCAACCAGCCACCACACTGCTGTTGTTGTTGTTGTGTGCCTTAACATCACTTCTGACTTATGGCCACCCATCATGGGCTTTTCTTGGCCAGGTTCCTTCAGAAGAGGGTTTGTCTTTTCCCTTCCTCCCTCCGAGGCTGAGAGAGTGTGATTATCCCAAAGTCATTCCAGGGCTGAGCAGGGATTTGAACCCTGGCCTTTCGGAGTCCAGCCTTCAAACCATGACACCAGGCTACCTGCTGCCGTTAAGTCAAGGCGGACATGCCTAAGGGTTTATTTAATCGGGTGGTTTGCGTTTACTTTTCTTTCACCTGAGGCTGAGAGAGTGTGATTTGCCCAAGCTCACCCAGCCAGTTTCGTTTGTTGTTGTGGGCCTTCGAGTCCTTTCTGGCTTACAGAGACACGAAGGCTTTCCTTGGAGGGAGGGAGGGAAGAAATGCTGTGATAAATGGATAAATAAGAATCAATAATCAAAGCTGCTGCATCCGTTTTGGAGCTACAGTTCTGGACCTTGGAGATCTGCCTTAAAATTTGGGAGTCTTGGGGTTTGTGTTTCTGGAATTTTGGAGAGGGCTATGAATCCCAGTGGGTGACCTTAGGTAAGTCACACTCTCTCAGCCCCAGGGGATGGCAACAAATCCCAGGTAACAAAAATAGAAATTTCAGAATTCCATAGCATGGAGCCAAAAACTGTACTAGTTCTGCAGTGCAGATGCAGCCTAAGCCTGGCCGGGTATAGGTCCAATCCACATTGTAGAAATAATCCAGTTTGAGACCACTTCAAATGCCCTGGCTCTAAACTATGGATCCCTGGAAACTGTAGTTTATTGAGGCCCCAGAGCTCTCTGACAAAGAAGGCCAAGTGTTCCCAGAATTCCCTAGGCTGGAGTCAAGGCAGTTAAAGCAGTCTCAGACGAAACCATACTCTAACCAGCACACCACACTGTTGTTGTTGTTGTTGTTGTGTGGCTTCCGGTCTCTTCCGTCCTATAGCAACCCTAAGGCGAACCTATCATGGGTTTTTCTTTGGCAAGTTTTCTTCAGAAGAGGGTTTGCCTTTGCCTTTGCCTTTCCTCTGAGGCTGAGAGAGTGTGACTTACCCAAGGTCATCCAGTCGGTTCCATTTGTTCTTTTGAGCCTATCAGCCGTTTCTCACTCACAGAGGCACTAAAACTTTTCTTGGAAGGAAATAATGTAGTAAATGGAAAAGTAAATATCAAGAATCAATGCTGCTGAGTCTGTTTTAGAGCTAAAGTTCAGAACCTTGGAGTCCTCTGTTAAACTTTGGGACTCTTGGGGTTTGTGTATGTGTTTAATTTTGGATTTTTGGAGAAGGCTATGAAACCCACTGGGTGACCTTGGGCAAGTCACACTCTCTCAACCTCAGAGGATGGCAAGAAATCCGGGCAGGATAATCAAAATCCCAGGCCTCTAGATGATGGCGCTAAAGTGCTTAATGTGGTGTCAAATTGCATCATTTCTCCAGATGCCCTCTAAGATTTGGAAAGAGTCCTGTAAGGACTAGAGAAGGTCCCAAAGTATAAAGATAAAGAATTAAATTCATTAAAGCCCAAAGCAGGTGGCTCTTTGCAGTTCCAATTTCTATGGTTGTGGCTGTGAAAGCTGACAGGAGGAGGGAAAGGCACTTCTTGGAAACCTGGGTCTGGAGGCGAATTCTGCCATGGATGCAATGGAGGGCCCAAAGGACAGATGGAGGGCTCCTAGAGCAAACCAAGGCCCAGCTCTCACCAGGGCTGCATCTGCACTGCAGAATTGTTGCAGTTTAGGACTGCTTTAACTACTATGGTGCAATGCTATGTAATCCTGGGATTCGTACCTCTGTGAGGCACTAGAGCTTCCTGGCAAGAAGACCAAAGAACTGATAAAAGTACAAATCCCAGAATTTGCTGTTTATGAAGCTGACAAAAGTATTAATTAAAACAGAGTGAAAGGGCAGTTCCTGACTCAGTGAATTATAAGCTTGTTTCTTCTTTGTGGTCTCTGCGAATCACACAAATGGGTTATGTCTGCGCCTCTGCAGCTAGCTTGGAAAGTTCTAGTATCACTAGGCAACTTTTTGGCGGTACCTCCGCCCACCCCATAAAGCTCCTTGCGTTCCCGCTCTTTCCTCAGTGTCTTTCGTCCGCCGCGTTAGCAGCTAGCAAGGAACTTCGCTAGTTAGAGTCGCTCGTTTCCACTGTGGAAAAACCTTGACCTAGGGCTTTTTTGACCTGTTTCTGGCTTCTCTCTCGGATTGCGCTTCTGGTGTGATCGTTAGCAAATCGTTTGCCCTCGGATTGTGTTACGACCTCATTTTTCTTTTACTGATGGGAAAGATGGTGCCCCTTAAACGCTGTTCTAAACACGGTGGGAAAATCTCCACTTCAGACCGCCATGACAAATGTGTCCTCTGCCTTGGCGAGGCTCATAACCCCAAGGCCTGTTTGATGACTCAGGCCCTTAAGAATAGGGTCCTGAAACTCAACGCTGCCCTATGGGAACAAGCCCTCAGACCTTCTCCTGCACCCACCAGTAGATACCTCCTCAGGTGAAGGACCCTTGTCTTCTGTAGTGGAGAAGGAACAGGAGAGAGGTAGGACCAAGGAGAGGTCCAGGGATAAATCTTTGAAAGATAGGATGATTTCTAAGGGTGACAAGGGCCGAGAGTGTTCCGCTACAAGGAAGCACCTCGAACCAACTGAGGATTAATCTCCACAGTGTTCCACTTCCAAAAGAACCCGATCCGCCTCCCCACGGGGACCGTCGAAATCGAGGCCCTCGATCAGGCCAGGACCCCACCGGCCTCCTTGGGCCCTGAGATGATTCCCTCCATTGCGGTAACAAAGCCCTCGACTCCTTCCATCCATATTGATTCAGAGTCAGAGGGTGAGATTCGGGAGCAGGAACCAACATCCCTGACTCCCCACCAGCCGGACGAGACGGTACCGACTACTTCTCACTCCCGTTCATGGACCTCGAGAGGTTACTTTCCTCGGCTGTGAGGCAGACTTCCGAGAATGGTGTCAGGACACTCCCTCCTCCACTGACCGAAGCTTGTTAGTCGAACCCATTTGTGTGATTCGCAGAGACCACGAAGAAGGAGGGCAGATTTCTTACCTGTAACGGTATTTCTTCGAGCGGTCATCTGCGAATTCACACAAATCCCACTCATGCTCCTCACAGTTGTGTCCTGCTCATTATTTGGAAATTCCTGCTGGTGCTGCTTGGCGGCGTACGTTTTGGAACTGAGGAAAAGGCGGGAACGCCAGAGGCTTAATAGGGGTTGGCGGAGCTACTGCCAAAAAGTTGCAATCTGAGATTTGCCCAATGATACTAGAACTTTCCGAGCCAGTTGCGCAGGCGCAGACATAACCCATTTGTGTGAATTCACACATGACCGCTCAAAGAAATACCATTACAGGTAAACATGTTTGCATTTTTACAGGAATGGCTATTTCTTATATCCTTGAAATGAACTGCAGCCAACTCGGTGAAGATAAGGTAAGGCCTACACACAGACACACACTGGCTAGCATCCCTAGATTAGTCATAGATTAGATGTATTTCCAAAATCTCTTTTAGAAAGGTTCCCAGGAGCCACTGCAAGAGCCTGCCACGCTTTTAGCTAGAGTTTAGTTCCACAGAGTAAGTGAAGAGCTTCGACAGCCTCAGTTTCCTTCCTGTGCGTAAATCCAGATGGCAGCCTGGGGATCTGCCTAGTTGTCAATGCAAAGCTGGAAAATGTAGTGAGGCCACTCCAAGAATAAGTGACCAGTAAGTGTACTTGTTGCCTTAAACTTAAAGCACAGGAATGGCAGCACTATCAGAGGCTTTTCCTCAGTCAGGTGTAGCTTTATATTCTATTTGGTTTTTCTGTCATATTCATGGAGGTTTTGGTAATCTAGTTCTTCCTGACCATTTGGGAGGGGAGGGGGGTTCAGTCTATCCACTAGCCTAGTTTTGGGGGGCCTTCATGGTCTCCCTCTTCCCAAATCCAGGAAATTGCAGCTTGGAATGTAATTTTTGCAAGAGCTGCATGAGATGAGGGTAATACAGTGCCTTTTGTCCCTTGAAGGGAGTGACAGGAATTCTGCCATGGTACCTCTGAGGAAATGCAGACACCAAGAAGCCATTTTCTCTGCTCATAGATCTGGCCATGGATTTTGTTTTGAAAGGGTGGCTCAATTTTGCTGTTTCTTTTTCCAATCTTCCTTTCCGTTTTTTTCTCTTCTAAAAGATCTTGCAGCTTAGAGGGTGAATCCCCTGGGGGGCAAAACACTGCCTCCCGTTTCGGGGTGCTCCAGTCTCTTCTGTCCCCTTTGCCTTCTGGGCAGAGACGATCCTGTTTGGCCAATGCAGAGAGAGCCCAGAGAGCCATCCCTGGCAGAGCATGCTGGGTCCCATCGGAGGGTGAACAAGGGGGTGCACCCCTGCTGCCGTGGGGGATGCTGTGGGGACCTGCCATCTTGCTCCCAGCCTAGATCTGCAGACAGAGCTGCCTCTGGGTTCACAGCAGGGTCCTGGTGCGAGGGCCAGACCCTGTTGCAGACCTAGAGGTCTACTCTGCCTGCAAATCATTGCTTTAAAACCCCTAAAACAATATAAATGTGAAATTCCCAGATAAAACAACAAAATAAAATAATAGATAAAAGCTTAAAACACCCCAAAATATAAAATATCCCAATAAATAGGTTCCCTGCTTAAACGTTAAAAGCCCCCTTAAACCAAAAATGCCCCTTTGCCTCCCTTTGGGACTAACTGGAAGATGCCTCTTGCTCTCAGTTAGCCTCAAAGGTGTTTGCCTTGTAGATCTTGAAACCCTGGTCCCTCTGGTGACCAACCTGACAGGCCTCCGTGGCGTTCCCCGCGACAGCAGGGGTGCATTTCCTTGCCCATCCTCCAGTGTGACCCTTGGCATCCTCCGCCAGGAATGGCTCTCTGCATGGGCCTCCATTGGGCAGACAGGACCCTCTCTGGGCAGAAGAGGAAACGGGAAGAAGCCTGACTGCAGACTCTCCTCCCTTGAAGGAGGTCTTTGAACCTTGGATGTCCAAAGGGCATCCTCTTCCAGAAGCGCTTTTGCTGCCTGAAGGGTTTGGACTGGATTTCCTTCGGGTGTCCCTTCCAACTCCAGCGCCCCCAAACTGGTAGCAGAGCCTTTTGCCCTCCCTGGTCATTCATTCTCTAAGCTGCAACTGGACCTTTTGGATGAGAAACAATGGGAAGGAGGAAGATGGGAAAGGGATACAGCTGGGTTGGGGTGCGTTCTCTAATCGAAATCCATGAGCAGAAATATGAAGAGAGATCATTGGTTTCCTGGTGCGCTGCATTTCCCAATAGGCTCCCATCGTAGTTACAATTAGGTCAAGACCACTGGCCGGTCATAAAGGTTAGGAGGCCAGTGGCAAAACCTGATCTGAGCAGTAGTCCGAAGTAGCCTTGTCCTTCTCTGAGCGTGGTGCTTAACACCCTCTTGGCTCCTTCTCTGCCCTTCTGGAAGGACAGTGACCCTCCCTCATTTAAAAGCTATCTGGGAGGGCCATGAGTTAGCTTTCAGGGGTGGCCTATGGAGGCTGAGCTAAATCTCATGTCCTCCTTTCTAGTCCAGGCCAAAGTTAAGGGGCGGAGGCAGGTAGGGGCTGAGGGTAAAGTCTGAGGCTGTGAGAGTGGCACCCAAGGGGGCCTTTGTAGAAATGGCAGGAACTCGTTGAGCCAGATGTTAAGACTAGGGGCTCAGTATCTCTAGCATTGACCCCCGCTGCCTAGAGTATCTTGTAAATGGGCAAAGTGTAGCACCATGCCCTTGATCTAGAAATGTTCCTGCCTTTCCCTCCCTCCTTTGTAGTGAAATGAGACGAAATGCATGACTCTGAGAATAGCAAAAGCAGGGTGGTGAGTCTTGTAATTCCATTTCACCACTCGAAATTCCTTAGTCTCTTCTCCGGAGAATGCACTTTGCATGCCTTTATCTCTAGAAGGGATGCGCCACCCGCTGTAGCTCAGGTGCAGGTCTCTCCTGCCAATGGCCAGAAGGCATAGTGGTCCCAGGCGCTCTGGATTTATGCACAGGAATGATGGAGGCGTGTGGCATTGCAGTGGATTAGCTTATGGTAGTTCTTGTGGAGGCTGCGATACTGCAGACAGAAGAGGCCTATTTTAATGGTTTAAAAAGTGCCTCTTGCAATATCCTACTGCTCAGCATTCCCTAATTTTCATCTCAGACAGCCTTTTAATCCTTGCTAATATGGCTGTTGATTAGAAATTTCTTTGGCCACCCAAGTTAGGAAAACTTTCAAAATGCATTCCTTGGGTAATTTTTAAGTTTCCTTTTTTAATTTAAAGTATGTCAGTTGCAATTTAGTTTCCTTGCCCACTTGGTGCAGTTCCCTGTATCCTCCTCCTCCTCCTCCTCCGCAGCAATGCCCTGGGGCCTTCCCTCCCATTGAAGGGGCTGGTTCTCCTCCTTTTATCCCTTTATCCTCCCAGAAAGCCATGCAGCGTTAGGAGAGGCTCAGTGAGAGAGGGGCCCAAGGCCAGCCATTCCCTCATTGGGGAGTTGATGGAGAACCAGCCATGACACCCCTATTTGTGATCCCATACCTTCACACTGAATGCTTGTAAATACCAAGTACCCACATTGACTGCCCCATGGACACCCCTGGGACCCCTGATCCCCGGGGGTTGGAGGTTGGCCAAGTGTCCTGGCTCTGATAGTCCTCTTTGTTCCGACGCCATGTAACCTCCAACTGAGAGGTGATGAGGAAGAAGAGGGAGGCACAGCTTCATCCCATCCAGGCCTAGAGGCAGGCGAGGAACGGTCCGAATATAGAGGAGGAGGAAGAGGAAGAGCCAGCCATGGATCGAAGGAGGAGACAGCCCCCCTTCCCCGTTAGATTGTAAGCCTGAGGCAGGGAACTCGAACTGGACAACTGAAGAATGCGATGTAGATGCTTGTAAATAAACACATAATTTTAGCCTTCCAAGGTTTTAAAGGTTTGTTTTCATTATACTGCTCTTCTTTTTCAGTTCAGAAAAATAAGTTCAGTTCAGAAAAATCAGTTCAGAAAAATAATCAATGTATGTGTTAAATGTTCTTCCTCCTTAGATTACAAAGATATAGCCGTGTTCATCTGTAGAATCAGTATGTAGAGCACTTTCCTAGACTCAAGTCTCCTTCCAAATGCATCTGAGGACGTAGACTGAGGTCTAGGAAAACTCATGCTACTAATTTCTTTCTTTCAGTTATGCTCACAGGGGGCTTCAGGATCTCTCACATAGACTAACTCGGCTATATCTTTGAATCCTGTGGCAAAGTAAGATCCTAGTCCTCATGGTTCAGAATCTGGTTCTGGCTTCCCAGGGTCTCAGGGAAGGGAGGGTCTTTCCCATTGAAAGGAGCCAGGGCAGTTGAAGCAGTCTCTGCAGGGTGTTTTGGACTCATTTTGCTCTAGAAAATGAGTCTGGAAAAAATTGAAAGAAAAAAATTAGCATTGACCACATACTTTTTTAAAGTGCAGTCAGGTAATTCCTATGTTTTATGTATTGGCTTTCATTTAAGAAGTCTGTCTGGTAAAATAGGGTCTCTTTGCCCTGGCTGTTGTAATTTGAATTTATGGCATTTCATCTCTGTATTCCATGGAGTCCTCCGTGCCAGTTTTGTACCTTACAATAGAGGCAGATTGCCCCTTTTCCCTGTGGTACTTATTATCAAAATTAAGTTTACTTGAATACTAAACAACATCAAGAAATTTGATTCTCTAAAGCAGAGGTAGGCAACCTTTCTTTCCCCTTTAAGGGCCAAGGGACTTCAGCTCCCAGAAGTCTCAGCCATGTTGGCCTATAATATTCCCATGTTGGCCAATAGCTCCTGGGATTCTGGGAGCTGAAGTCCCTCGGCCCTTAAAGGGGAAAGGTTGCCTACCCCTGTTTAAAGAATCCTTATTAGCTGTGATGTGACAGTATGTGTGTATATGTATATGTGTGAGATTATATATATACATATATATATATATATATATATATATATATATATATAAATATGCCACCGCCACACATATATATAGAGAGAGAACGAAAGACACACATACACGGTACCTACAGTTGATAAAATAAAGGCCACTTTAACGGTCCTGGCTAAATTCTAGGGAATCATGGGAACTAGTTTTTCTGAGACATTGAGCCTTCTGTATCAGATCTCTGGTGCCACAATAAACTACAGTTCCCAGGATTCCCTAGCACTCAGCCAGGACCATTAAAGTGTTCTTAAGCTGCATTACTTGTAGCAGTTTGTAAAGGCCCAAAGACATGTTTATATATATGTGTGTGTGTATAATCTATATATATATGTATATATAATGTATATAATGTATATATATGCATATATATATATATATGTTTGTGTGTGTGTGTATGTGTGTGTGTGTATAATGTATATATGTACATATATGATGCCTTTTTCACCCAATACCTGTAAAAAATAAAGCACACTTGATGGAAAATTTATTGTTTCGTTTTTGTTGCCCTGACCAATTGCTGTTCATTGCATTCCATTAAACTGATTTTGAGGGCAGAATAGGGTTTGACTAATGTCCTTTGAGGGATCCCTTCCAATTCTAAGGTGCTGTATATCCCTGTATGGGAAAAGGGGTTTGACTAGATGGCCTTTGAGGGTACTTTCCAGTTCTAGGGTGCTGTGCATCCATCCCTTAATGGCAGAAGTGGGTTGGAGTTTTAGGGAAGGAGGGTAAACGCGGAGAAGCCGGGGGCAGAGAGAGGAAGAGAGCAGACTTTTTGGGAGAAGAGGGCACACTCTCTCAACCCCAGAGGGAAGCAAGCGATGGAATATAACTGTTGTGAGGAGGGGGGCCGGAACAGAACGGAAATTTGTTACGGGTGCATGTTTCCTTGGGGGATGGGAAAGCGGACGGACTTGTTCCGCAGCTCTCTCGCCCAGCCCTTGCCTAGAAGGGCTCCATAATGGCGTTCTGGGCCTCTGACGTTTCAGGGCTGGCCCTCTAAGACGGGTTCCTAGAGTGTACAGTGGTGACACTCTGGCTGTCGCACTCTGTGGCAGGCAGGCCCTCTGAGGTGTTTCCCTCCTAGAGTGTCTCCATGGGGGCGCTCTGGCCCTTTGCACTCGGAGAGACGGCTCTTTGAGCATGCGCAGTGGCGGTTGGGATTAAAGGGCCAAGGTCCTCTGCGCCCTCCTGTGGCTGCGACGAGACATGACACTCTGAAAAGGAATAAAAGGCGCCGCTTTCCAATGGCTTCCCTTTGCAGAAAGCAGGCCAGGAGCAGGAAGGAATTTAGTGGATTTTATTTCATTTTTCTTTTAAAAATAATCTTTATTTAATTTTAAATATTACATTTTGCATTCCGTTTTTTGTTATTTTCAATTGTTACCAGTTTGGCTTAATTTTGCTGTTGTATTTGCATTTCATGTTTCATTTTGTTTTAATTCTTAGTTTTATTTTTTTTGTTTTTACGTCTTAATTCATTTTATTTTTATTTTTTTCAAAGTTATTTTATCATTTTTCTATCATTTTATTTTATGATTATAATTTAAAGATTGGCCCTCTAAGCGAAAGAGATTATTATTTAACTGAAAGGGGAAAAAAGAAATAAAAATAAACAGAGGAAACAAGTAAAATAGAAATATAAAATGTTAAGTTAAATGTAACGAATGAATAAAATACAAGAAAGTTAATTAATTCGATTATAAAATGAAAGGAAATCATGAAAAATATTTTCAAAATAAAAGTAAATATTAAATGAAATAAGAATTTAAAATGAAAACGAAATAAAATAATAAAATTAAAAGGACTAATTTTAAGCAACAGAATAAAATGAAGGGAGATAAAATGAAATAAAGGAATAACGTTAAGCAAAAAAATTACTGTATAGTAACCAATGAAAGTTTAAAAAAAGTAACCCATAAGGAGGAGGAAGAGCGGCCCAGAAAGGTGTGCGCGCAGCCCCTCTTTGTGTGTCTGTGAAAAAATAAAGTGGAACTCAATATACAAACATACATACATATATATATATATATATGTGTATGAAAAGAATTGGCTTGCAGTACCTGACTGCATATATATATATATATATAAATAGGAAATGGATTTTAGTATATATATATATGTATATATATATATATACACACACACACACATAATATACATATATTGTTAGGGGGGATATCTATATAGATATATTGCAAAGAGGGGATTTATAGATATAGATATAGATATATTGCCTAGAGGGATATATATATATATATATATATATACACAATAAAAATCCTTGTCCTATATATTTATAAGAGAAGGAGCTTAAATATTACATTTAATATTACATTGCCATCTGGTGGAAAAAGGTACTGATTCATTTTTATTTTTATGATGTTTTTATTTATATGATGTTTTGATTGAATGATTTAATATTTTTTTAAAGGGAGATGGGTATTGGGTGTGAATTTTATATGATGTAATTTTTTATCATTTGTAAGCTGCCTCAGTTGGTTTCAGAGGGGCGGGGTATTAAATAAAAGTTATTATTATTATTGTTATTATTAAAATACACACACACACACATATATATGTATCTATGGGTATAGATATAGAGATAGATGTGTGTGTGTGTATATGTCAAAAACGAAACGAACAAAGAATTGGGTTGCAGTGCCTCACTTTTTCCACCAGATGGCAAGCTTTTCCTTCTCATATATAATGAGACGCGCGGCGCCTTGTGGACATAGTCGGATATTGCAAGCCAATTTTTAAAATATATTTTTATATTTTAAATTTTGTATTTTAAATTTAAATAAATAGAACATATTTTATATTTTAATTATTAAATATTTTAATTGATACAAATATGTTATATTTTAGTTTTTGTATATTATAATTTATATTTTTTAATTTTTATAAATGATGTATATCTAAATATATATATATGTATAAGTATAAATATGGATAGATAGAGATATATTGTACATATAGCCAATTTATAAATATATATATATGTGTGTGTGTGTGTGTGTGTATATATGTATGTATGTATGTTTACACACACAAACACAAGAATTGGCTTGCAGTACCTCACTATTTACACCAGATGGCAACTTACGGCTCCTTGTGGACATAATCCGTTATTTTACATACGCTGAGATATATGAATTAAAGTAAATAGAACATATTTTATATTTTAAATTTCATATATTATAGCTTATATATATATATATATATATATATAGGTATATATAGATACATACATACAACTCTCTCTCTCTCTCTATATATATATACATTGTTCAAATACACACACACACACACACAATATATATATATATATATATATATATATAAATGTCTAAATGGATATATATATATATATATATGTAAATATATGTATTTGTGTATATATATATATCTAAATAGAAATCTAAATATATGTGTGTGTGTATTGAGAGGTTTTATATATATATATATTTTGCAGAGAGAGGATAATATATATATATATATATATATTGTGAGAGAGGATATATATATAGGTAGATATATTGCAGAGAGGGGATTCTGTATATATAGATATAGAGATATTGCTTATATTGGAGGTTTCATATATACATATATATATATATATATATATATATATTTACTGAAAGGGGATATGTATATTGTTATAGGGTTATATATATATATATATATATATATATTGGTGTAAATATAAATATGGATAGATAGACGTAATATATATAGCCAATTTATATATATATATATATATATATATATGTGTGTGTGTGTGTGTGTGTGTGTTATATATATATTGCGGAGAGGGGATATAATAAAAGGGATTAAGCAAAAGAATTACTGTATAGCAACCAATGAAAGGGTAAAAAAGCAACCCATAAAGAGGAGGAAGAGGGGCCCAGGAAGGTGCGCGCGCAGCCCTTCTTCTTCCCGCCCCTTGGCTCCTCCCCTTTTCTTCGCCCCGCCCCTCCTTTGCCTGCCATGTGGGCGGGGCTCTCTGTGAGAATGGGCGAGGGGCGGGGCGAGTGTGAGGAGGGAAGAAAAGGCGGGAAAAGTCAAGCAAGCGGCGGCGTTCGGCAGAGAAGAAATGGCGGCGCTTCAGAGAGAGAGAGAGAGCGAGAGAGAGAGCGGGCGGTATGTGTTTGTGTGGAGGGGCTTCAAGGGCCGACATTAAGGAGGGAAGGAAGGAAGGAAGGAAAAGCGGGGGGGGGTTCGGGGCCTTCTCCTCCTCCTCCTCCTGAGGGAGCCTTTGACTTGAGGGACGTTGAGGCATCGAAGGCGGTCGAGGAAGGCCGCCATTTTGGGGCCTGAGGGAGAGGAGGGGGGTTCGTGGGGGGGGAATTGGGGGAGGCAGAGGGGGGTCCTTTATTTCCTTCGTTCCTAATTTCTCTCTTTTCCTCCAAAGGAACGGAGGCGGCAGGAAGGAGGAGGAAGAGAGGAGCCTGGAGTTCCCAGAAAGAAGGTGGAAGAAGAAGAAGAAACAGCCCTCGAGGAAGAAGGAAATGCAGGAATGGCCAAGAGGACGAAGAAGAAGAATACACAAAGTGAGGGAAATATGTATTTTATCTCATCTCCATAGAGCCTTTACAGACTTCCAGAAATAATGCCCCTTGAGTCCACTTTAACTGCCCTCCTTCAGTGCTAGGGAATCATGGGAATTGTATTTTTTTCTGGGACATTGCGCCTTCTCTCCCAAAAAGCTCTGGTGCCACAATAAACTACAGTTCCCATGATTCCATAGCACTGAGTCAGGACAATAAAAGTGGCCTCAAGCTGCATTTATTTCTGGAAGTCTGTAAAGGCCCTAAGTCTACAACTCTCTGAGGCAGCAGGACAATATCGGTTAAGACAGGCTGAAGGCAGAGGATGGGTACAGCCCCAAATGCTGAGACTCAAAGAGAGGCAGAGAAAGGTGTTTCTTTTGTGCCATCCTTTTCTTTCTTAGGTCCAAAACACTGCAAAAATAGTCCAGTTTGAGACCACTTTGACTGCCTTGCCTTACTGGTAGGGAACTCTGGGAACTGTAGTTTTGTGAGATAGTTCACAGGGTTCCCTAGCACTGAGCCAGGATATTTAAAGCAACCTCAAACTCAAACCTTTATGTGGGCCCTGCACTGCTAATGCCAGCAAATGTGGAGGGCCCCTGTAGTTCACACGCACAGACACTCATGTATATTTTATATATATATATACACACACGCACACAGACATATATGCATAGAGTGCATCCCTTTGCTCCCACTTTCCCTGCTGTGGTTCCCTCCTGTAGAAACTTGGGATGTGTAGTTTGGTAAGAGCCCTGGTGCTATGGTTTAGGTGAGTGGATTATTATTATTATTATTATTAGTATTATCATTCTGTTTTTTTTGTATCCAGTCTTCCTTCCAGTACAGGGACTCAAGGCGGCTAACAAATTAAAACAGATCAAAACATTAAAAATGCAAAGTTTAAAACAAACAATTAAAAAAATTCATTCTAAAATAAAGATTTACACCTTTGTACAATATATATTAGTTACCAATATATGTCTTTTTCCATTTCTTTCTTCTTATTTGCTAATATACATGCGAGGATAAAAGCATATTTAACTACTTAGATGTAAGCTAATTTAAAGGATTTAACCTTGTTGAATTATTACCATGGACAAATACTATATATGTGTTTAAACTTGATTTTGTACCGTTGAATCTTTAGTATTTAGAAATCTAAGTTTGTTCCCATATTTGCCCAGTTTGCCCCATTTTTCTACCATAAAGGTCATCATTTTTTCCCAGTCTGTCTTATAATCTTTGGAGGTCTTGACATAAGAGGATGGACGGTCATCTTTCAGGACTGCTTCTGCTGCAAATTCCCTCATGGCGTTCAGCGGGGTCAGAATAGCTGACCCCTGAGGGGCCCTTCCAGTTCTATGGTTCTACGATTCTCCCGGATTAGTTTCCAATAGAGAGCCGGTGTAATGGAATAGTTTGAATGCTGGGCTATGTCTCTGGAAAACAGAGTTCAAATCCCAGCTGAGCTATGAAACCCACAGGCTGATCCTAGGCAAGTCACACTCTCTCAGCCTCAATGGAAGGCCATGCCAAACCCCCGCTGAAGAAATTTGCCAAGAAAATCCGCTGATAAGTTTGCCTTGGGGTCTCCATAAGTTGGAAATGGCTTGAAGGCACCCAGCAACAAAGGTGGACCTCTCACAGGGCTTTCTTGGGAGGATTTCTTCAGAGGAAGTTTGCCATTGCTTTCCACTGAGGCTGCTGAGAGAGTGTGACCTGCCCAAGGCCAGCCATTGGGTTTCTATGAATGAGTGGAGGGAACTCAACCCCTGACTCCTCAGACCTCTAGATGTCTGGATTATAGCTCTCTCTCCTTCCAACTCTAGGATCCTATATATCCCTATATAGCATAAGTGGGACAGGCTGGATGGCCTTTGAGGCCCGTTCCAACCCTAGGCTCTTTTTGTATCCCTTCTGGCAGATGTGTTTGTGTCTGTCGAAAGGAACTATAAGCCAATTGCTTTCCTGGCCTCATTGCCACTTTGGTGCTTAGACTGTGTGTTCCTGCATGGCGGAATAGGGTTCGAGTAGATATCCCTTGGGGATCCCTTCCTTGTCTAGGATCCTATGTATCCCTTCTGGCATGTATGTTTGTATATCTATAGATGAGCTGCACGCCAGTTGCTTTCCTGCTCCCTTCCACTAGGGTGCTTAGATAGTGAGTTATTGCATGGTGGAATGGGGTTGGACTGGATGGCCTTTGGGGGCCTATTCCAAGTCTAGGATTCTTATATATCCCTTCTGGCAGATGTGTTTGTGTTTGTTGAGAGGAACTATAAGCCAATTGCTTTCCTGGCCCCCTTCTCACTGGGGTGTTTAGATTGTGAATTCCTGCATGGCGGAATGGGGCTGGACTAGATGGCCCTTGGGGTGTCTTCCTACTCTAGGATCCTATAGATCCATTCTGGCAGATGTTTTTGTGTGTGTGGAGAGGAGCTACAACCCAGTTGCTTTTCCTTGCTCTTTATACTGGGGTGCTTAGATTGTGAGTTCCTGTATGGGAGGAGAAGAGTGTTGGACTGGATGGTTCTTGGGGGTCCCTTCCAACTCTAGGATTCTATATATTCCTCCATGTCAGAAGAGGGTTGGACTAGATGGCCCTTGGGGGTCCCTTCCAACTCTAGGATTATATATATTCCCTCATGTCAGAAGAGGGTTGGACTAGATGGCCCTTGGGGGTCCCTTCCAACTCTAGGATTCTATATATTCCTCCATGTCAGAAGAGGGTTGGACTAGATGGCCCTTGGGGGTCCCTTCCAACTCTAGGATTCTATATATTCCCTCATGTCAGAAGAGGGTTGGACTAGATGGCCCTTGGGGGTGCCTTCCAGCTCTAGGAAACTGAGTGCCCCCCCCCCCATGGCGGAGGTGGGTTGGACTGGATGACCTTTGAGGGTATCATCCAACCCTAGGAAGCTATATATCCCTCCATGGCAGAAGGGGGTTAGACTGGGAGGCCTTTGAGTGGTTCCTACTAACACTAGGAAACTATGTATCTCTCCATAGCTGAGGTGGTTTGGACTATATGGCCTTTAAAGGACCCTTCCAACCCTAGGAAGCTTTACGTAGTTTTCCCAAAGCGCTTGAGAGACTCCTGACAGGCAGGAGAGGCGGCCAATGGGGAGCTGGAGGCGGGACTGGGAAAAAGGCGGGCTCCTTCGTGGGAGAAAATGGCGCAGAAGCGACTCTGAGGGAAACCAGGGTCTTCTTTTTGAAATAAGGCGCCCAAACTTTCTTCCCGCCCTTTTTCCTGGTTGGCTGTTGCCACGTGACGGGAGGCGCCGGGGCCAATGGGAGCCGCGAGCGCAGAAGGGGCGGGGCAGTAAAAAACGGTCGGCTTCGTGAGGTAAAAAGAGGAGCTTTCGGTCGAAGGGGAGAAGATTGTTCTGGAGGCGGAGGAAGGAGGGAGGGAGGGAGCCTCAGGGGCGAAGGAGGAGAGGAAGCGAAGGGTGAGTCTCTCCGCAGGGAAAAAGGAAGGAAGAGGCCGCCGCCGCCTTTGGCTTAAAATGGTTTATTCGGGGGCCTGGCTGAGGGGGAGGGAGGGTTAAGGGTGTGAGGAGAGAAGGAAGCCTTTATTACGTTCAAATGCCTTCTTTATTGATACAATGCTCTAACCACAAGACCGCACTCTTGTTGTTGTTGTTGTGTGCCCTAAGGTCGCTTCTGGCTTATGGAAACCCTAAGGCCAGGGGCAGGCAGCCTTTCCCCTTTAAGGGCCAAGGAGGGACTTCAGCTCCCAGAAGCCTCAGCCATGTTGGCCAATAGCTCCTGGGATTCTGGGAGCTGAAGTCCCTGGCCCTTAAAGGGGAAAGGTTGCCTACCCCTGCCCTAAGGCGGACCTCTTGTGGGCTTTTCTTGCCAAGTTTCCTCAGAAGAGGGTTTGCCTTTTCCTTTCCTCTGAGGCTGAGAGAGTGTGACTTGCCAAGGTCTCCCGATGGATTTCATTTTTTGTTGTGAGACTTTAAGTAGTTTCTGTCTTACAGAGACACTAAGACTCTTCTTGGTGGAGGGAGGGAAATATTGTAACAAATGGATAAGTAAAAATCAATAAACAATGCAGCTGAATCTGTTTTAGAGCTACAGTTCAGGAACTTGGAGACCTAAATCTGCATCAGTCCAATCCACCCTGTAGAAATAATCCAGTTTGAGACCACTGTAACTAGGCTTCATGTTATGGATCCCTGGAAGTTGTAGTTTATTGTGACAACAGAGCTGTCCTACAGAGAAGTGAAATGTGTCACAAAATTCCAGTTCCCAGAATTCCCTAGGCTGGAGCCAGGACAATTAAAATGGTCCCAAACTGGATTATTTCGGCAGTGTAGATTGAGCCATACTCCAACCAGCCACCATGCTGTTGTTGTTGATGATGATGATGATGGCGATGATGTTGATATTGTGTAGCTTCAGATGGCTTCCAACCTATGGCAGCCGTAAGTCACACTCTCTCAGCCTCAAAGAATGGCAATGACAAGCCCCCTCTGACAAAAAAGGTGCAAAGAAAGCCCCCTAAGAGGTTCCCTCCTGCCTTTTTGCTTTGTGGTTATTGTGTTATTTGCGAGAGTAATACTTACAAGGCATTGCCATTCTTGGTTTTCTGCTGTGGGTGGGGAGAGATGTCTTTTGGGGACCATTATTATTTCTTACTTTGCACTTTGGACCAAAAAGAGCCATTTTCTGAGGTAAACTTGGAGAGGTGCCATAGAGGAGTCATTTCTTTGACAAGCTCCTGACAGGCAGGAAGGGCAGCCAATGGGAGCCCCGAGTCGAGAAAGGGGCGGGGAATAAGCGGCCGAGGTGGGCGAGGAAACTGAGGGAATAAAGTAAATAAAATGTGGCCTTTTTTGTTTTGTGCGTTTATTTACTTTATTCTCTGCTTTTATCCCAAGACAGGACTTAGAGCGGAAAGCAAAACTGAAGAAGCCGGGAAGGAAGGGAAGGAGCCAAAGGCAGCAGCACTCAAGTGAAGGTGGAAGAGGCAGCGAAGGCAGTGTATGAGGGATATGTAGTTTTATTCTGCTTGTTTGGATAATAAAACATCTTATTTATTTAGATAATGTATCTAAGAAGTATATCTATAGCACTTTTAGTCAGGCAAAAAAAAGGGGGGGGGGAGAGAAATGTCTGTTTTGTTCATTTGATTCTGTTCATTTAGTTTATGCTCTACATTTTGTCCCAACACAGGGCTTATGACAGAATGAAATGTGAAGGCCTTTGAAGACGGAAGAAGGAAAGGAAGGAGCAAAGGAAGAAGGGAAAGGAAAGGAAAGCAATGCTGAAGTGAGGATGAACTGCAGCCAACTCAGTGAAGATAAGGTAAGGCCTTCCAGCGTGAAGGAAAATGCTACACATACACACACAGACACATCCTTACATTAGGCTAAGATTACATCAGACTCCAGGACTCTGTTGTAAAAATACCTTGAACCACTTTGGGGTTCTTGGAAAGAGGTTCCAAGGAGCCACTGCCAGAGTCTGCCACAGTTTTAGTTAGTTTTTAGGTTCCACAGACCAGGAGAAGAGCTGAGAGACCCTCATTTTCCTTCCTGTGCCCTAAATCTAGATGGCAGCCTTGAGACCTGCCTCCTTGCCAATGCAAAGTACAGAAATTTAGCAAGGCCACTCCAAGAACAAGTGACCAACCAGTAAGTGTACTTGTTGCCTTAAACGTAAAGCCATAGGAATGGCAGCAGTACCAGAGGCTTTTCCTCAGTCTGGTGTAGCTTAATGGTTCTTCTGTTCTTAATTAGCCCCAGAGAGGAAGAACTCAGGAGGGTTTTGTGAGATTCTTCTAGAAGAACTCTTTGAATAGGAGAATCAGAATTGGAAAAATATAGATAATGGAGTGGCCCAACATTGGCAGTTGCAAAGGCCTCTTCTTAGCTGAGGCAAAAAGATTTCTCTCTACTGGGAGAAATCCACCAAAAAAGAAAAGAAAAAGGAAGGGAGGTGGCCGCTAACTTTACCCGCAGCCCCTCTTAGATTAGTTAGACAGGATGACAGAACCAAAAAGAGATTTTTAATGGGAAAGAGATATTTAGAGCCTATGAATTAACATTTTACATAGAATGCAAGGGCAGAAGAGAAACTTTATTAATGTCCTAGAGTAGAAGAAACACAAAAGACAGTCTTAGTATGAGCTAGGCCCCATAAGATGCCTCAGGCGCCTGCCTTGGAGGCCAGTGGTCTCTCCTTCATTGGAGATCTCAGAGCAGAGGTTCTGTCATCTGTCAGGGGTCCTTTAATGTGGATTCCTGGACTCTCTGTCCGGGTTGGTCTTTATGACTTCTGAGGTCCCCTCTAGCTTTATTCATCTACAGTTGCCATCTGAGTCAGGTGAGTGAGATTAGCTCCAGAATAAGAATACAAATGACAGAAACTGCATTCTTTATGGATGCTGCTTACTCAAGGATGAGAACCGAGTTAGAAGGCCTTTTTAATTAGATTTTGTCTAGCCCAGACGGTGGGAAGGGCTGACACAAGGAAATTTCTATGGAATCCATGGAAGTCTTGGTAATCCAATTCTTCCTGACCATTTTAGGGGGGACCTAGTTCTGGGGGACTTCATGGTCTCCCTCTTCCTAAATCCAAAAAATTGCAGCTTGAAAAGTAACTTGTACAGGAGCTGCATCAGATGATGGTAAAACAGTGCCTTTTGCTCATCCCTCCAAGGGAGTGACAGGAAGGGGAATTCTAACTGCCATGGTGATTCTGTGAGAAAATGCAGACCCCAAGAAGGCATTTTCTCTGCTCATATGTCTAGGCTCCATGGATTTGGGTTTGAGAGGGTGGCTCAATTCAGCTGTTTCTTTTTCCAATCTTCTTTCCCATTTTTTCTCTTCTAAAAGATCTCCTTGCAGCTTAGATGGTGAATCCCCCGGGGGGGCGAAACACTCTGCCTCCAGTTTCGGGGTAATCCAGTCTCTTCTGTCTCCTTTGCCTTCTGGGCAGAGACGATCCTGTTTGCCCAATGCAGAGAGAGCCCCGAGAGCCATCCCTGGCAGAGCATGCTTGGCCCCATCGGAGGGTGAACAAGGGGGTGCACCCCTGCTGCCGTGGGGGACGCTGTGGGGACCTGCCATCTTGCTCCCAGCCTAGATCTGCAGACATAACTGCCTCTGGGTTCACAGCAGGGTCTTGGTGCAAGGGCCAGACCCTGCTGCAGACCCATAGGTCAATTCTGCCTGCAAATCATTTCTTAAACCCCCCTAAAACAATATAAATTTTAAAACCCCAGATAAAACCCCATAATAAAATAGCTTTAAAGACCCCCAAACTTTAAAAAGAAATGTAAAACATCCCAATAATTGCTTCTGCCTGCAATTCATTCCTTAAAAACCCCTAAAGCAATATAAATGTAAAATCCCCATTATATAATTTTAAAGACCCCCAGAGTTTAAAAAGAAGTATAAAACATCCCAATAAATAGCTTCCCTGCTTAAACCAAAAATGCCCCTTTGCCTCCCTTTGGGACTAACTGGAAGATGCCTCTTGCTCTCAGTTAGCCTCAAAGGTGTTTGCCTTGTAGATCTTGAAACCCTGGTCCCTCTGGTGACCAACCTGACAGGCCTCCGTGGCGTTCCCCGCGACAGCAGGGGTGCATTTCCTTGCCCATCCTCCAGTGTGACCCTTGGCATCCTCTGCCAGGAATGGCTCTCTGCATGGGCCTCCATTGGGCAGACAGGACCCTCTCTGGGCAGAAGAGGAAACGGGAAGAAGCATGACTGCAAACTCTCCTCCCTTGAAGGAGTCCTTTGACCTTTGGATTTCCGAAGGCCAACATTTTCCAGAAGCGATTTTGCTGCCTGGCAGGAGGGGTTTGGACTGGATTTCCTTCGGGGGTCCCTTCCAACTCCAGCGCCCCCAAACTGGTAGCAGAGCCTTTTGCCCTCCCTGGTCATTCATTCTCTAAGCTGCAACTGGACCTTTTGGATGAAAAACAATGGGAAGGAGGAAGATGGGAAAGGGAAACAGCTGGGTTGGGGTGCGTTCTCTAATCGAAATCCATGAGCAGAAATATGAAGAGAGATTACTGGTTTCCTGGTGCGCTGCATTTCCCAATGGGCTCCCATCGTAGTTACAATTAGGTCAAGACCACTGGCCGGTCATAAAGGTTAGGAGGCCAGTGGCAAAACCTGATCTGAGCAGTAGTCCGAAGTAACCTTGTCCTTCTCTGAGTGTGGTGCTTAACACCCTCTTGGCTCCTTCTCTGCCCTTCTGGAAGGACAGTGACCCTCCCTCATTTAAAAGCTAGCTGGGAGGGGTGGCCTATGGAGGCTGAGCTAAATCTTGTGTCCCCCTTTCTAGTCCAGGCCAAAGTTAAGGGGCGGAGGCAGGTAGGGGCTGAGGGTAAAGTCTGAGGCTGTGAGAGTGGCACCCAAGGAGGCCTTTGTAGAAATGGCAGGAACCCACTGAGCCAGATGTTAAGACTAGTGGCTCAGTATCTCTAGCATTGACCCCCGCTGTCTAGAGCATCTTGCAAATGGGCAAAGTGTAGCACCATGCCCTTGATTTAGAAACTTGCCTGTCTTCCCCTCTCTCCCATTATAATTATTATTATTATTATTATTATTATTGTTGTTATTATTATTATGATTGAAACGACGCAACTTACAAGACTCTGAGAATAGCAAAACCAGGGTGGTGAGCCTTGTAATTCCTTTTCACCACCCGACATTTCCTAGTCTCTTCCCCGGAGAATGCACTTTGCATGCCTTTATCTCTAGAAGGGATGCGCCACCCGCTGTAGCTCAGGTGCAGGTCTCTCCTGCCATTGGCCAGAAGGCATAGTGGTCCCAGGCGCTCTGGATTTATGCACAGGAATGATGGAGGCGTGTGGCATAGCAGTGGCTTAGCTTATGGTAGTTCTTGTGGAGACTGTGATACTGCAGACAGAAGAGGCCTTTTTTAATGGCTAGGAAAGTGCCTCTTGCAATATCCTACTGCTCAACATTCCCTAATTTTCATCTCAGACAGCCTTTTAATCCTTGCTAACATGGCTGTTGATTAGAAAATTCTTTGGCCACACAAGTTAGGAAAAGTCTTTCAAAATGCATTCCTTGGGTAATTTTTAAGTTTCCTTTTTTAATTTAAAAAAGCATGTCAGTTGCAATTTAATTTTCCTTGCCCACTTGGTGCAGTTCCCTGCATCATCCTCTTCCTCCTCCTCCGCAGCAATGCCCTGGGGCCTTCCCTCCCATTGAAGGGGCTGGTTCTCCTCCTTTGATCCCTTTATCCTCCCAGAAAGCTATGCAGCGTTAGGAGAGGCTCAGAGAGAGAGGGGCCCAAGGCCAGGCATTCCCTCATTGGGGAGTTGATGGAGAACCAGCCATGACACCTTCATTTGTCATCCCACACCTTCACACAGAATGCTTCTTTTTCCCCACTTCTGTTCTTGGTCTCCATGCTTATGTTTAACTCCATTTTTTATTTTAGTCAGGTTTCCTAGTAGATATGGGCCAATTTACCGTATTTTTCGGCATATAAGACGCACTTTTTCTTCCCCAAAACGAGGGTGGGGAAGTTGCTGCGCCTAATGAAGTGAATATAAAAGCTGAGGGCAAACTGCCGAGGCCTAGGCTAAAAGTAGGCCTCATTTCAGCCTGAGCCTCGGTGCTCCAGTGGGCTCCTCCCATCCCAGGAAGAGCCCATTGGAGCAGCCAGGATGGGGGTGGAAAGAGTCCTCTTTTCCTGGCTAGTTGAATGTGCTCCTCCTCTTTCCACCCCCATCCTGGGTGCTTCAATGGAGTCTTCCTGGGGTCAGAGGACATCCTCCCATCCCAGGAAGAGTCCATTGGAGCACCCAGGACGGGGGTGGAAAGAAATTACTCCAAGGCACTGGATTAGTACCCTGGCCAAGTTACACTGTCTCAGCCTCAGAGGGTGCAAATTGCAAACTCCCTCCTCTGAAGAAATCTGCCAGGAAAACGCTCATGGTAGGATCCAAATGATCCAGAAATTACTCCAAGGCACTGGATTAGTACCCTGGCCAAGTTACACTGTCTCAGCCTCAGAGGGTGGAAATGGCAAACTCCCTCCTCTGAAGAAATCTGCCAGGAAGACGCTCATGGTAGGATCCAAATGATCCAGAAATTACTCCAAGGCACTGGATTAGTACCCTGGCCAAGTTACACTGTCTCAGCCTCAGAGGGTGCAAATTGCAAACTCCCTCCTCTGAGGAAATCTGCCAGGAAAACGCTCATGGTAGGATCCAAATGATCCAGAAATTACTCCAAGGCACTGGATTCGTACCCTGGCCAAGTTACACTGTCTCAGCCTCAGAGGGTGCAAATGGCAAACTCCCTCCTCTGAGGAAATCTGCCAGGAAAACGCTCATGGTAGGATCCAAATGATCCAGAAATTACTCCAAGGCACTGGATTAGTACCCTGGCCAAGTTACACTGTCTCAGCCTCAGAGGGTGCAAATGGCAAACTCCCTCCTCTGAGGAAATCTGCCAGGAAAACGCTCATGGTAGGATCCAAATGATCCAGAAATTACTCCAAGGCACTGGATTCGTACCCTGGCCAAGTTACACTGTCTCAGCCTCAGAGGGTGGAAATGGCAAACTCCCTCCTCTGAGGAAATCTGCCAGGAAAACCCTCATGGTAGGATCCAAATGATCCAGAAATTACTCCAAGGAACTGGATTAGTACCCTGGCCAAGTTACACTGTCTCAGCCTCAGAGGGTGGAAATGGCAAACTCCCTCCTCTGAAGAAATCTGCCAGGAAAACCCTCATGGTAGGATCCAAATGATCCAGAAATTACTCCAAGGAACTGGATTAGTACCCTGGCCAAGTTACACTGTCTCAGCCTCAGAGGGTGCAAATTGCAAACTCCCTCCTCTGAGGAAATCTGCCAGGAAAACGCTCATGGTAGGATCAAAATGAGCCAGAAATTACTCCAAGGCACTGGATTATTACCCTGGCCAAGTTACACTGTCTCAGCCTCAGAGGGTGGAAATGGCAAACTCCCTCCTCTGAAGAAATCTGCCAGGAAGACGCTCATGGTAGGATCCAAATGATCCAGAAATTACTCCAAGGCACTGGATTAGTACCCTGGCCAAGTTACACTGTCTCAGCCTCAGAGGGTGCAAATTGCAAACTCCCTCCTCTGAGGAAATCTGCCAGGAAAACGCTCATGGTAGGATCCAAATGATCCAGAAATTACTCCAAGGCACTGGATTAGTACCCTGGCCAAGTTACACTGTCTCAGCCTCAGAGGGTGGAAATGGCAAACTCCCTCCTCTGAAGAAATCTGCCAGGAAAACGCTCATGGTAGGATCCAAATGATCCAGAAATTACTCCAAGGCACTGGATTAGTACCCTGGCCAAGTTACACTGTCTCAGCCTCAGAGGGTGGAAATGGCAAACTCCCTCCTCTGAAGAAATCTGCCAGGAAAACGCTCATGGTAGGATCCAAATGATCCAGAAATTACTCCAAGGCACTGGATTCGTACCCTGGCCAAGTTACACTGTCTCAGCCTCAGAGGGTGCAAATTGCAAACTCCCTCCTCTGAGGAAATCTGCCAGGAAAACGCTCATGGTAGGATCCAAATGATCCAGAAATTACTCCAAGGCACTGGATTAGTACCCTGGCCAAGTTACACTGTCTCAGCCTCAGAGGGTGGAAATGGCAAACTCCCTCCTCTGAAGAAATCTGCCAGGAAAACCCTCATGGTAGGATCCAAATGATCCAGAAATTACTCCAAGGCACTGGATTCGTACCCTGGCCAAGTTACACTGTCTCAGCCTCAGAGGGTGCAAATTGCAAACTCCCTCCTCTGAGGAAATCTGCCAGGAAAACGCTCATGGTAGGATCAAAATGAGCCAGAAATTACTCCAAGGCACTGGATTATTACCCTGGCCAAGTTACACTGTCTCAGCCTCAGAGGGTGGAAATGGCAAACTCCCTCCTCTGAAGAAATCTGCCAGGAAGACGCTCATGGTAGGATCCAAATGATCCAGAAATTACTCCAAGGCACTGGATTCGTACCCTGGCCAAGTTACACTGTCTCAGCCTCAGAGGGTGCAAATTGCAAACTCCCTCCTCTGAGGAAATCTGCCAGGAAAACGCTCATGGTAGGATCAAAATGATCGAGAAATTACTCCAAGGCACTGGATTAGTACCCTGGCCAAGTTACACTGTCTCAGCCTCAGAGGGTGCAAATTGCAAACTCCCTCCTCTGAGGAAATCTGCCAGGAAAACGCTCATGGTAGGATCCAAATGATTGAGAAATTACTCCAAGGCACTGGATTAGTACCCTGGCCAAGTTACACTGTCTCAGCCTCAGAGGGTGGAAATGGCAAACTCCCTCCTCTGAAGAAATCTGCCAGGAAGACGCTCATGGTAGGATCCAAATGATCCAGAAATTACTCCAAGGCACTGGATTAGTACCCTGGCCAAGTTACACTGTCTCAGCCTCAGAGGGTGCAAATTGCAAACTCCCTCCTCTGAGGAAATCTGCCAGGAAAACGCTCATGGTAGGATCCAAATGATCCAGAAATTACTCCAAGGCACTGGATTAGTACCCTGGCCAAGTTACACTGTCTCAGCCTCAGAGGGTGCAAATGGCAAACTCCCTCCTCTGAGGAAATCTGCCAGGAAAACGCTCATGGTAGGATCCAAATGATCCAGAAATTACTCCAAGGCACTGGATTAGTACCCTGGCCAAGTTACACTGTCTCAGCCTCAGAGGGTGGAAATGGCAAACTCCCTCCTCTGAAGAAATCTGCCAGGAAGACGCTCATGGTAGGATCCAAATGATCCAGAAATTACTCCAAGGCACTGGATTAGTACCCTGGCCAAGTTACACTGTCTCAGCCTCAGAGGGTGCAAATTGCAAACTCCCTCCTCTGAGGAAATCTGCCAGGAAAACGCTCATGGTAGGATCCAAATGATCCAGAAATTACTCCAAGGCACTGGATTCGTACCCTGGCCAAGTTACACTGTCTCAGCCTCAGAGGGTGCAAATTGCAAACTCCCTCCTCTGAGGAAATCTGCCAGGAAAACGCTCATGGTAGGATCCAAATGATCCAGAAATTACTCCAAGGCACTGGATTAGTACCCTGGCCAAGTTACACTGTCTCAGCCTCAGAGGGTGCAAATGGCAAACTCCCTCCTCTGAGGAAATCTGCCAGGAAAACGCTCATGGTAGGATCCAAATGATCCAGAAATTACTCCAAGGCACTGGATTCGTACCCTGGCCAAGTTACACTGTCTCAGCCTCAGAGGGTGCAGAGGATGGAAATGGCAAAAAAAAAACCCTTGAAGAAATCTTACAAGAAAACCCTCATGGTAGGGTCAAAATAAGCCATAAATTACTCCATAAGACAATGGCCTAAAAACTCCAAAGGTACCAGTCCATCTGATCTTGGAATCTAAGCAGGGTCAGCCCTGGATAGTCCTTGGATGAGAGACCGCCAAAGAATCCCAGGTGCTGCAGGCTGTATTTCAGAGGAAGGAACTGGCAAAACCACTTCTCGAGTCTTTCTTGCCTAAGAAATCCCTAAGAAATTCATGGAGTCACCATAAGGCGACAGGAGACTTGCAAGAAAGTTGGGCAGGGAATTTGTGCAATACCTGGCCCTGCTGCTGGCTTAAATTTACATTTACAACTTAAAATTGTTCTTAAACTGCTGTTAACTTTATACAGTTGATATAAAATATTTTACTACAGTATTTGGTTAAGAATCTTTTTTTTCTAGATTTTCCTCCTTTAAAATTGGGTGCGTCTTATATGCCGAAAAATACGGTAAATGTTCTTCCTTTCTCCTGAGATTTTAGTCCTGTAAGGATGTGGTTTTAGGATGGAGGGAGCCTCGGCTTCAGCAGGTAGGGCTTCGTGGATCTGGCCGGCTTTCAGGTACGTTTTTCTCCTCAGAGGCCTTGCTGGCAGAGGGAGGACACAATCCTCTGAAGGCAATGCCCCCCTTCCTCCATCCCTCCCTGCTTCCCTCCTGGTGCCATGGCTGCTGTATCAGGGCCTCTGTTCACAACCATCTTTGAGGTTTTCATTTTGGGTCTCAGCTGGGAAGAGGCAGGGGACAAAGGCGGTGTTTCTCTCATTTTCTCTCACCCTTATTCACTAACACTAATAGACACCACTGCTAAAAAGTGAGCTTGTTCTGTGGTTTGTTCTCTGTGGTCTTTGATGGTAGGTGGAAGGATTTTGGTTGAAGAACAGAGCCCCACTCTTTGCCCCTGCCTCTCCCATGAGACCCTCCATTTCAGCATCCAGTCCTTCTGGATCTTCCTGGCCTCTCCTTCCCCACAGAGAGCCCCAAAGAGCAGCTTAGCCCCAGGAGGAGACCCTGACGTTGGCGGGGGGAGAGTGGCAGCCCCCCAAATGCCAGCATTGCCCGCCCCATGGACACTCCTGGGACCCCTAAGCCTCAGGGTGGAGGTGGCATATGTGTCCAGGCTCTGATTGCTTCCTTTGTTCCAGCGCTGTGTAACTTCCACCTTAGAGGAAGAGAGGAAGGAAGCGTCAGGCGCAGGTCCATCCTGTCCAGGCTCAGAAGCATCCAAGGAAAGGCTTGCCTCCACCGGACTAGCCCTTCCCTGACCATGGAGGGAGAAAAGAAGAGGAGGAGGAGGGAACTTCCAAGTGAACAACTTTTTGCCCTGAGACCGAGATGTAAGTATTGCTCAGTAAATACAGCTTAGAGCCCATCTTCTATTGACCTTTTATCTAGTCTAAAACACAGAGAGAGAGAGAGAGAGTCAGCAGCTGGAGAAATCAGGACCTAGGGACTTTTAAAGACACAAATACTTTTCTTGAAGGGAGAAAGGGAAATAATTGTAATAAATAGGTAAGTAAATATCAATAATCAATGCTGCTGAGTTTATTTTAGATCTCCAGTTCAGGAGCTTGGAGACCTATGTCTGCATCAGTCCAATACACAAAGCAGAAATAATTCAGTTTGAGACCGCTTTAACTTCCCTGGCTCCATGTTATGGAACCCTGGAAATTGCAGTGTATTGTGAAGTCGGAGTTCTCTGACAGAGAAGTTGAAATGTCTCACAAAACTAGTTGTTTTTTTTAATTTTAATTTATATTTTAATTTTAATTTTACATGTATCTATATATTTATATATAGTTCATATACACACGAGAAAAAATAGTTATTTGCCAGGACACCGTGTGGATATCAAAGTCCATATATATATACACACATATATATATGTATGTATGTATGTATGTATAAGTTTGCAGTACTGGAGTATGTCCAGAAGGAGGTGCTCATCTCCTCTTTGAAGGAGAAGCCCGCCAGTAGGTGCCCTCCTTCCATTATATTATATTTTACATATATATGAACTATATATTTATATCTATATCTATATTGATATCTAAAGACTTCCTTATTCCTAAGTCCAAGTAAAAACTGATTCTTCTTGATTCCTTTTTTCCTTCTCTCAGATCATAATTCTTAAATCTTAAAATTAGTTAAATTAATTCAACCCTTTGTTGTTGTATTGTTGATATATATTTGTACATATATACTTATTTATCTCTGTATTCTAATTCCATTTCATATTTTATAATTTGTTAGAATATACTTTCTTTTTGTCATTTTTTCTATTCTCATTTCTTTTTCTGAAGTAACCTCTTGCCTATAAAGAATTAGCTATACTTTATTAGTATGAGTTTTATCTTACTGTTGCCCATTTTTTATTAATTTTATCCTCAGACTTGTAATTTTTTTTCCTATTTTCATTTCTTTATCTAAAGAGAATATTTTGATTTCATTTTTGTTTTGGTATTTTCTTATTTCATATTCATTTCTTTGAAAATTATTTTTCAATTTTAATTTATCTGATTTTATAATTATAATTTAAAGGCTCACCTTGAGAGAGGGATTCATATTTAATTGAAAGGAAAAATAAAATAAAACAATAAAAACAAGTAAAGAAAATTAAAATATAAAAAACTGAAAATAAAATGCGAAACAAAATGTCAAAATAAATATAAAAATAGAAAACCTAAACAGGATGATTTAAAATGAAGCTATGGATCCCTGCATGACATATGTGTTTGTGTGCGTCAGGAGGAGCTACAACCCCGATGCTTTCCTGGCCCAGTACCACTGGGGTGCTTAGATTGCGAGTTCCTGCATGGCGGAATGGGGTTGGAGCCAATGGGGTTTTGGGTCTCTTCCAACCCTAGGATCCCATGTATCTATCCCTGAATGGCAGAACTGTTTGTGTGTGTGAAGAGGAACCCGCAGCCAGTAACCTTCTGCCTTCTCCTTCAGCCTGGGCCCCGATTGGTGGGTTCGAAGGAAGCCCCGCCCCCATGGCTCAAAAGGCCCAGAGAGCGCTTGGCTCCTCCTTCTTCTCCTTCGTCCTTTGGTTCCCCGGAAAAAGGTAGGAGACCCTCCTTCCCTCCCTCTCTCTCTCCTCCTTCGTCCAGTTGCATTCTTTGGTTGTTCTGGTTTCTCAGTTCGTGTTTATTCATTTCGAAGGGAAAAGTGGGCAGGAGGGTCTCTAAAGCAGCAGCAGCAGCAGCAGCATCGACCTCTGTGTCTGGGTTTTTGGGGTGGGGAGGGGGGGCTGATGGCCCTGGAGGGCTGCGGTTCCCAAACTCTGGCCTCCTTTCGGAGGGGGAAGGTGGCACTCTCTCAGCCCCAAAGGGGAAGGAGTCCTCGGAGAACCTGCCGCTTGCTTTCTTGGTGTGTGTAGTGGGGCGGTAATTGTGGGTCACACACTCTCAGCCATGGGGAGGTGCACTTGTGGTCCTCTTCCTCTCTGCAGACAGAGACCGTTTTCCCTCGTGGGGGGGAGGGCCCTTCCTTTTTTGCGCCTTTTAAAAACATTTTTGAATAAGAAATCCTGCTTTTACTTTCGCTTTCCCTTTGAGCCTCCTCCTCCTCCTCTCTTTCAGGGGAGGAGATGAAGGCGCCTTCCTATTGGTCGGCCTCGCCCTCCGTCTCTCTCCGCTGGGCCAATGGGGGCGCTCTCCGAAGCCTCCAGGGTCACGATTGGTTGATTCAATATGGGCCTCCAACCCCTGGAACCCGAAGCGCCTCTGCTGCGAAAAGGAACAGGAAGAGGAAGGGCTGCTGAGAGAGAGGCTGCCGGGCTTTGCGCGTGTTTCCTATCGGTGCCTTTGCCGCCTTCTTTGGTGGATCTTGCTCTGGCTTCCATGCTCCGTTGCTCTTTTGCCAAGTTTGTGTGTTTGTTTGCTTCTGCTTCTTCGGTGATCGGGAGAGGCGCCTCCTGATCCGCCCCCCCATGGGCCCTGATTGGTGGGTTTGAAGGAGGCCCCGCCCCCGACCGTAAATGTCAAAAGCAGAAGAGAAAGGTAAGTGAGCCAGTGACCTCAGCCCCCAACCATACGCATGGAAGGCACTGGTGCGCTTGTGGTCTTGTGTGCTTCTCTCTCTTTGTGTGTGCGTGTGTGTGTGTGTTGTTGTATGTGTGAGTGTCTCTTTATGCGAGGGTGTGGCATAGAAATACCTCTCCTGTCATGGAGTAGTGATCTAACCCCCATCCATACGCATGGAAGGCACTGGTGCGCTTGCGGTCTTGTGTGCTTCTCTCTCTTTGTGTGTGCGTGTGCGTGTTGTCGTATGTGTGAGTGTCTCTTTATGCGAGGGTGTGGCATAGAAATACCTCTCCTGTCATGGAGTAGTGATCTAACCCCCATCCATACGCATGGAAGGCACTGGTGCGCTTGCGGTCTTGTGTGGTTGTGTGTCTCATTGTGCGAGAGGTCATATATTTCACTTTCCTCATACTTTATCTCTGGGAATAAGAATAAATATATTTCTCAGTTTTTCCAGGGAGGAGTAAAATATTCCCAGCTATTTGTATTTGTCAATAAAGTTTCACCTGAGTTTGTGTTTATTTCCATTTATCTCTCTTAATAAAGTGTTGGCGGCGTTTTGTGAGTTTGGGGGCCTGAGGGCGTGTGTGTTTCTTTATTTCCATTTATATTTCTTAATAAAGTCTTGCAGGTGTTTTGTGTGTTTTCTACCTGGTATTTGGTGGCCTATGACCTCACAGCTTTCATGTTTGACTTTCGAGTTTCAACTGATGACTTACAGCTTTGACATTTGACTGATGTTTGACATCTGAGGTTGACCTATGACCTCACAGCTTTGACGTTTGACATACGAGCTTGACGTTTGACATCTGAGGTTGACCTATGACCTCACAGCTTTGACGTTTGACATACGAGCTTGACGTTTGACATCTGAGGTTGACCTATGACCTCACAGCTTTGACGTTTGACATACGAGCTTGACGTTTGACATCTGAGGTTGACCTATGACCTCACAGCTTTGACGTTTGACATACGAGCTTGACGTTTGACATCTGAGGTTGACCTATGACCTCACAGCTTTGACGTTTGACTTACGAGCTTGACGTTTGACATCTGAGGTTGACCTATGACCTCACAGCTTTGACGTTTGACTTACGAGCTTGACGTTTGACATCTGAGGCTGACCTATGACCTCACAGCTTTGACGTTTGACATCTGAGCTTGACGTTTGACATCTGAGGTTGACCAATGACCTCACAGCTTTGACGTTTGACATCTGAGGTTGACCTGTGACCTCACAGCTTTGACGTTTGACATATGAGCTTGACGTTTGACATCTGAGGTTGACCTATGACCTCACAGCTTTGATGTTTGACATACGAGCTTGACCTTTGACATCTGAGGTTGACCTATGACTTCACCGTTTTGACGTTTGACTTACGAGCTTGACCTTTGACATCTGAGTTTGACTTATGACCGTACAGCTTTGATGTTTGACTTACGAGCTTGACCTTTTGAGTTTGACCTATGAGCTCACAGCTTTGACGTTTGACTTACGAGCTTGAAGTTTGACATCTGAGTTTGACTTATGACCTCGCACCTTTGACCTCTGAGTTTTGAGCTTTTACCTCCGAGCTTTTATCTTTGGCTTACAAACTTGACCTTTGACCTCTGAGTTTTGAGCTTTTACGTCCGAACTTTGACTTTTTACCTCTGAGCTTGACCTTCGACTATAGATTTTGGCCTCTCCGGTTTCACCTTTGACCCCTGGGCTTGCCTTTGGCCACTGAGTTTGTCCCAAGGCCACTTTAAATGTTCTTCCTTTCTTCTGAAATTTTAGTCCTGTAAGGATGTGGTTTTAGGATGGAGGGAGCCTCGGCTTCAGCAGGTAGGGCTTCGTAGATCTGGCCAGCTTTCAGGTATGTTTTCTTCCTCAGAGGCCTTGCTGGCTGAGGGAGGACACAGTCCTCCGAAGGCAATGCCCCCCTTCCTCCCTGCTTCCCTCCTGGTGTCATGGCTGCTGTATCAGGGCCTCTCTTCCCAGCCCTTCTTGACATTTTCCTTTGGGTCTCAGCTGGGAAGAGGCAGGGGACAACTGGTGATGCTCCCATTTTCTCTCACACTAATTCACTAACACTGCTACTAATGCTGACATCACATTGACAGTAATGCTGCGTCGTCTCTTCTTTCTCTTAGAATATAGAGTTGTATAGGAAGGTTTGTAAAGTGTGGTAGAGAAGTCTTTGTGTAGCGATTGGTGGGCTCACTTTAGAGCGTGGCGCTTAGATGCCGCTGCTAAAAAGTGAGCTTCTTTGGTTTGTTCTCTGTGGTCTTTGATGGTAGATGGCAGGAATTTGGTTGAAGGACAGAGCCCCACTCTTTGTCCCCTGCCTCTCCCCTGAGACCCTCCATTTCAGCATCCAGTCCTTCTGGATCTTCCTGGCCTCTCCTTCCCCACAGAGAGCCCCAAAGAGCAGCTTAGCCCCAGGAGGAGAGTGGCAGCCCCCAAATGCCAGCATTGCCTGCCCCATGGACACCCCTGGGACCCCTGACCCCCGGGGGTTGGAGGTGGCACATGTGTCCAGGCTCTGATTTTTTTTCTTTGTTTCAGTGCTGTGTAACCTCCACCTTAGAGGAACATGGAAAGAAGCGTCAGGCGCAGCTCCATCCTGTCCAGGCTCAGAAGCATCCAAAGACCAGCCCTTCTCTGACCATGGAGGGAGAAAAGAAGAAAAGGAGGAGGAGGGAACTTCCAAGTGAATAACTTTTTGGCCGAAGAGCCAGAGGTAAGTACTTCTCAATAAATAAAGCTTAGAGCCCATCTTTTATTTGGTCTAAAACACACACACACAGACACAAGCGTTCTTGACAGTCAGCAGCTGGAGAAATCCAGGACCCAGGGATTCCTAGAGAGATGTTCCCTTCAGTAAAAAAGTAGTGCTTTTTGTATTTCTGGTTTTTCCATTTTCATGGGGGTCCAAATACCAGTGAAAGTGGAGGGCCCACTGTACTTTGTAAAATATGAAAACATCTGTGTGTGTGTGGCATCTCATTGCTCGGACTTTAAGTGCCATGGCTACTTCCTCCAGAAACCTGGGATGTTTAGTTTGGTGAGAGTGCTAGTGCTATAGTCCGAGGGAGAGATTTAACTTGAGTACCTTGTTTCCAATTTATGGCAATTGACTTTAGAGAGCCAGCGTGGAGTAATGATTTGAAGGTTCAAATCCTGGCTCCACTGTGAAACCCTCTGGTTGATTTTGGGGAATTCACACTCTCTCAGCCTGAGGGGATGCCAATGGCAAACTCCCTCTGAGGAAACTAGCCAAGAAAACCTGCTGATAGGTTTGCCTTGGGGTCTCCATAAGTCAGAAATCACCTGAAGGCAGCCAGCAACAAAGGTGGACCTCTCACTGCGTTTTCTTGATAGGATTTCTTCAGAGAAAGTTTGCCCTTCCGTTCCACTGAGGCTGAGAGAGTGTGACATACCCAAGGTCATCCACTGGCTTTCATTTGTTGTTATGGGCCTTTAAGTCATTTCCGGTTTATAAAGATAATAATGCTTTTCTTGAAGGAAGGAAGAGAAATGCTGTAATAAATGGGTAAGTAAATATCAATAATCAGTGCTGCTGAGCTTATTTTAGATCTCCGGTTCAGGAGCTTGGAGACCTATGTCTGCATCAGTCCAATCCACAATGCAGAAATAATTCAGTTTGAGACCGCTTTAACTTCCCTGGCTCCATGTTATGGAACTCTGGAAATTGTAGTTTATTGTGCCCCTGGAGCTCTCTGACAGAGAAGATGAAATGTCTCACAAAACTACAGTTCCCAGAGTTCCCTAGCAGGGAGCCAAGGTAGTTAAAGTGGTCTCAAATGGGATTATTTCTGCAGTGTGGACTGAACCATACTCCAACCAGCACACCACGATGTTATTGTTGTTGTTGTGTATCTTCTGGTCACTTTCGACCTATGGCAACCTTAAGGCGAACCTATCATAGGCTTTTCTTGGCAAGATTCCTTCAGAAGAGGGTTTGCGTTTTCCCTTCCTCTGAGGCTGAGAGAGTGTGATTTGCCCAAAGTCACTCCAGGCCTGAGCAGGGATTTGAATCCTGGTCTTTCAGAGTCCAGCCTTTAAACCCTGACAGCAGGCTACCTGCTGCCTTTCAGTCAATGCAGACATGCCTAAGGATTTATTTACTCAGGTCATTTGCTTTTGTCTGAGGCTGAGAGTGTGTGACTTGCCCAAAGTCACCCAGTAGGTTTCATTTGTTGTGAGCTTTCAAGTACTTTCTCACTATGAAGGCTATGAAACTCACTGGGTGACCTTGGGCAAGTCACACTCTCTTAGCCTCAGGACAGCAAGAAATCCCAGGCTTCTAGATGTTGGAGCTACAGTGTTTAAAGTGATGTCAAATTGCATTTTCCCCCCAGTATAGATGCACTGGAGGATTTGTGATGCTGGATGCGAATTCTGCCACACATCCCCTGGTCTCACCAGGACTGCAGAATTGTTGGAGTTTGATACTGCTTTAACTACTATGGCACAGTGCTCTGGAGTTTTGTGAGGCACCAGAGCGCTCTGGCAAAAAAGACAAAGAACTAACAAACTTAACAAAACTAGAAACCCCAGAATTCGATAGCATGGAGCCAGAAACTGCATTAATTCTGCTTTGCAGGTACAGCCTATGTCTGGGCCAGGTAAAGGTCCAATCCATACTGCAGAAATAATCCAGGTTGAGACTGCTTTAAATGCCTCGGCTCTATACCAGGGGTAGGCATCCTTTCCCCTTTAAGGGCCAAGGGACTTCAGCTCCCAGAAGCCTTAGCCATGTTGGCCTATAATAGTCCCATGTTGGCCAATAGCTCCAGGGATTTTTGGAGCTGAAGTCCCTCGGCCTTTAAAGGGGAAAGGGTGCCTACCCCTGCTCTATACTATGGACTTCTGGAAATTGTAGTTGATTGAGGCCCCAGAGCTCTCTGACAGAGAAGGCCAAGAGTCCCCAGAATTCCCTAGGCTGGTGCCAGGGCAGTTAAAGACATCTCAAACTGGATTATTTCTGCAGTGTAGACTGAACTATTCTCTAACCAACACACCACAATGATATTGTTGTTGATGTTGTGTGCCTTCCAGTTGCTTCCGACCTATGGCAACCGTAAGGCGAATGTATCATGGGGCTTTCTTGGCAAGGTCCCTTCAAAAGAGGGTTTGCCTTTTCCTTTCCTCTGAGGTTGAGAGTGCGTGACTTGTCCAAGGTCATCCAGTCCGTTTCCTTTGTTGTTGTTGGCCTTCAAGCTGTTTCTGACTTAGAGATACTAAGGCTTTTCTTGGAAGGGAATATTTTAATAAAAGGAAAAGGAAACATCTATAATCAATGCTGTTGAGACTATTTTAGATCTACAGTTCTGGACCTTGGAGTCCTCTGTTAAACTTTAGGACTCTTGGGGTTTTTGTGTGTATTTGTGGATTTTTGGAAAGGGCTATGAAACCCACTGGGTGACCTTAGGCAAGTCACACTCTCTCAGCCCCTGAGGATGGCAACAAATCTGCATTTTTACAGGGATGGCTGCTTCTTCCTTCCTTGGAAAGAACTGCAACCAACGGAGTGAAGATAAGGTAAGGCCTTCCAGCATTAAGGAGATTGCTGCACACACATACAGACACAGAGACACAGTAGCTAGCATCCCTAGATTGGGTATAGATTAGATGTGTTGCAAAATGCCTTGAACCTGTTTAGGGGTTCTTGCAAAGAGGTTCAGAGGAGCCACTGCCAGAGACTGCCACGCTTTTACATAGTGTTTAGGTTCCACAGAGCAAGTGAAGAGCTTAGAGACCCTCAGTTTCCTTCCTCTGCTTAAATCTAGATGGCAGCCTTGGGATAGGCCTACTTGCCAATGCAAAACTGAGAAATTTAGCAAGGCCACTCTTAGAATAAGTGTCAGAATGAGTTTAACGGACCAGTAAGTTGTACTTGTTGCCTTAAACTTAAAGCCATAGGAATGAATGGCAGCAGTACCAGAGGCTTTTCCTCAGTCTAGTGTAGCTTTATGTTTGTTCTGTTTGGTTTTTCTCTCCTATCCATGGAAGTTTTGGTAATCCCATTCTTCCTGAAAATTTTAAGAAGGACCTGGTCTCTCCACTAGCCTAGTCCTGAGGGACCTTCATGGTCTCTGTCTTCCTGAATCCATGAAATTGCAGCTTGGAACGTAATTTTTGCAACAGCTGCATCAGCTGAAGGTAAAACAGTACCTTTTGCTTATCCCTTGAAAGGAGTGACAGGAAGGGAATTCTAACTGCCATGGTACCTCTGTGAGGAAATTCAGACACCAAGAATCCATTTTCTCTGCTCATAGGTCTGGCCAAGGATTTGGGTTTCCTTTCCATTTTTTCTCTTCTAAAAGATCTCCTTGCAGCTTAGATGGTGAATCCCCCGGGGGGGCGAAACACTCTGCCTCCAGTTTCGGGGTGCTCCAGTCACTTCTGTCCCCTTTGCCTTCTGGGCAGAGACGACCCTGTTTGCCCAATGCAGAGAGAGCCCAGAGAGCCATCCCTGGCAGAGCATGCTGGGTCCCATCGGAGGGTGAACAAGGGGGTGCACCCCTGCTGCCGCGGGGGACGCTGTGGGGACCTGCCATCTTGCTCCCAGCCTAGATCTGCAGACAGAGCTGCCTCTGGGTTCACAGCAGGGTCCTGGTGCAAGGGCCAGATCATGCTGCAGACCCAGAGGTAAACTCAGCCTGCAAATCATTTCTTAAACCCCCCTAAAACAATATTAATTTTAAATCCCCAGATAAAACCCTATAATAAAATAGCTTTAAAGACCCCCAAACTTTAAAAAGAAATGTAAAGCATCTCAATGAATTGCTTCTGCCTGCAAATCATTCCTTAAAAACCCCTAAAGCAATATAAATGTAAAATCCCCATTATATAATTTTAAAGACCCCCAGAGTTTAAAAAAAAATATAAAACATCCCAATAAATAGCTTCCCTGCTTAAACGTTAAAAGCCCCCTTAAACCAAAAATGCCCCTTTGCCTCCCTTTGGGACTCACTGGAAGGTGCCTCTTGCTCTCAGTTAGCCTCAAAGGTGTTTGCCTTGTAGATCTTGAAACCCTGGTCCCTCTGGGGACCAACCTGACAGGCCTCTGTGGCGTTCCCCGCGACAGCAGGGGTGCATTTCCTTGCCCATCCTCCAGTGTGACCCTTGGCATCCTCCGTCAGGAATGGCTCTCTGCATGGGCCTCCATTGGGCAGACAGGACCCTCTCTGGGCAGAAGAAGAAACAGGCAGAAGCCTGACTGCAGACTCTCCTCCCTTGAAGGAGTCCTTTGACCTTTGGATTTCCGAAGGCCAACATTTTCCAGAAGCGCTTTTGCTGCCTGGCAGGAGGGATTTGGACTGGATTTCCTTCGGGGGTCCCTTCCAACTCCAGCGCCCCCAAATTGATAGCAGAGCCTTTTGCCCTCCCTGGTCATTCATTCTCTAAGCTGCAACTGGACCTTTTGGATGAAAAACAATGGGAAGGAGGAAGATGGGAAAGGGAAACAGCTGGGTTGGGGTGCGTTCTCTAATCGAAATCCATGAGCAGAAATATGAAGAGAGATCACTGGTTTCCTGGTGTGCTGCATTTCCCCATGGGCTCCCATCTTAGTTACGATTAGGACAAGACCACTGGCATGTAATAAAGGTTAGGAGGCCAGTGGCAAAACCCGATCTGAGCAGTAGTCCGAAGTAGCCTTGTCCTTGTCTGAGCGTGGTGCTTAACACCCTCTTGGCTCCTTCTCTGCCCTCCTGGAAGGATCATGACCTTCTTCCTCATTATAAAAGCTATCTGGGAGGGCTATGAGTTAGCTATGCGGGGTGGCCTATGGAGGCTGAGCTAAATCTCATGTCCTCCTTTCTAGTCCAGGCCAAAGTTAAGGGGCGGAGGCAGGTAGGGACTGAGGGTAAAGTATGAGGCTGTGACAGTGGCACCCAAGGGGGCCTTTGTAGAAAGGGCAGGAACCCACTGAGCCACATGTTAAGACTAGGGGCTCAGTATCTCTAGCATTGACCCCCGCTGCCTAGAGCATCTTGCAAATGGGCAAAGTGCAGCACTATGCCCTTGATTTAGAAACTTGCCTGCCTTTCCCTCCTTCCCTTCTTTTTATGGAAATGAGACAAAATGCATGACTCTGAGAATAGCAAAAGCAGGGTGGTGAGTCTTGCAATTCCATTTCACCACTCGAAATTCCTTAGTCTCTTCTCCGGAGAATGCACTTTGCATGCCTTTATCTCTAGAAGGGATGCGCCACCCGCTGTAGCTCAGGTGCAGGCCTCTCCTGCCATTGGCCAGAAGGCATAGTGGTCCCAGGCGCTCTGGATTTATGCACAGGAATGATGGAGGCGTGTAGCATTGCAGTGGATTAGCTTATGGTAGTTCTTGTGGAGGCTGCGATACTGCAGACACAAGAGGCCTTTTTTAATGGTTAAGAAAGTGCCTCTTGCAAGATCCTGCTGCTCAACATTCCCTAATTTTCATCTCAGACAGCCTTTTAATCCTTGCTAATATGGCTGTTGATTAGAAATTACTTTGGCCACCCAAGTTAGGAAAAGTCTTTCAAAATGCATTCCTTGGGTAATTTTGAGGTTTCTTTTTTTTTAATTTCAAAAAGTATCTTGGTTGCAATTTAGTTCCTTTGCCCACTTGGTGCAGTTCTGTGCATCATCCTCTTCCTCCTCCGCAGCAATGCCCTGGGGCCTTCCCTCACATTGAAGGGGCTGGTTCTCCTCCTTTTATCCCTTTATCCTCCCAGAAAGCCATGCAGCGTTAGGAGAGGCTCAGTGAGAGAGGGGCCCAAGGCCAGCCATGGCCTCATTGGGGAGTTGATGGAGAACCAGCCATGACACCCCTATTTGTCATCCCACACCTTCACACAGAATGCTTCTTTTTCCCCACTTCTGTTCTTGTCTCCATGCTTGTAGTTAACTCAGTTTCTTTGTTTTAGTCAGGTTTCCCAATTGATATGGGTCACTTTAAATGCTCTTCTTTTCTCCTGACATTTTAGTCCAGTAGGGATCTGCCGCTGCTAAAAAGTGAGCTTGTTCTGTGGTTTGTTCTCTGTGGTCTTTGATGGTAGATGGCAGGATTTGGGCTGAAGGACAGAGCACCACTCTGTCCCCTGCCTGTCCCCCAGAGACCCTCCATTGCAGCATCCAGTCCTTCTGGATCTTTCTGGCCTCTCCTTCCCCACAGAGAGCCCCAAAGAGCAGCTTAGCCCCAGGAGGAGACCCTGAGGTGGACGGGGGGAGGGTGGCAGCCCCCAAATGCCAGCATTGCCTGCCCCATGGACACCCCTGGGACCCCTGGCCCCCGGAGGTTGGAAGTTGGCTATGCTTCCAGCTTCTGATAGTCTTCTTTGTTCCATCACCATGTAATCTCCAATTCAGAGGTGATGAGGAAGGAGGAGGAATGGTGCGACCATAGAGGAGGGAAAGAAGAGGAGGAGGAAGAGGAAGACCCAGCTCCATCAAGACCCAACCATGGATCGGAGGAAGAGACGGTCCCCTTTCCCCATTAGATTGTAAGCCTCAGGCAGGGAACCCCCAAATGGACATTTGAGAGACTGTTTTAGCTGAAGAATGAGATGTAAATGCTCGTAAATAAATACATAAATTTAGCCTTCTAAGATTTTAGAGGTTTGTTTTCATTATGCTGCTCCTGTTCTTCACAGTTCAGAAAAATAATCAATGTATGTGTTAAATGTTCTTCCTCCTTAGATTACAAAGATATAGCTGTTTGTCTGTAGAATCAGTATGGTGATCACTTTTGAGACTAACTGAAAGAAGTTGGCAGAATGAGTTTTCCTAGACTCAAGTCTCCTTCCAAATGCATCTGAGGATGTAGACTGAGGTCTAGGAAAACTCATGCTTTCTTTCAGTTCAGTTTCTTTGTTTCAGTTCTTTCTTTCAGTTAGTCTCCAAGGGAGCTTCAAGATCTCTCAACATACTGATTCTACAGACTAACATGGCTATATTTTTTAATCCTGTGGCAAAGTAAGATCGTAGTCCTCATGGTTCAGAATATGGTTCTGGCTTCCCAGGGTCTCAGGCAAGGGAGAGTCTCTCCCTCCTCCTCCTCCTCACAGGCAAGAGGGCAGCGGTGTCCCCCGTAACAATCTTTCGCTTCCTGATGCTGCTGCCGGAGGAACCCAGGAGGAACAGTTCTGCCTGGCTGGAGGAAGGCTCAGGGGCAAGAAAGGCTGCCTTCCTTCCAGAAGGGCTGCCTTCTCTCCAGCCGGTGTCTTCCTTGGATTCCTTCCCAGCTGCAAACAGTAAGAGCGAGGGCATGAGGGAGGCTTCCCCCTTGGCCCACGCCTGGCTCTCCCACTGTCTGCATGTGGCCCAAGAGATGGTCTCTCGATGATGCCTTAGCCTTTACTGCTTTGTAAACTATAATTCCAGATGGAATTTTGGCCTACCTTGGAGTTTTGGGAATGCAATGCCTCCCCATCATTTTAGCAGGGACTCGGCCCCTCTGCCAGCCTGGTTTTGGGGGCCTCCCTCTTCCTGAGCCCCAAAATACAAAAGGGGGGAGGGAGGGAGAGGGAGAGAGAGAGAGAAGCAAAGCATTGTTCTCTTTCTTCTTTGATTAGTATCCTTTCTCTTTTCTCTCATGCCAAGCTGTGCCTGGAAGATAGCAGACAGAGGAGGGTGAGCAGATGGCTTTTAAGTATCCAGACTCTTGACAGCCACCAAATCCAGGACACGGCTTGGCTTTCTTTAGCTGAGAGAGAGAAAAGATCTGGAGGGACACGGTGAGCCAAAAGGGGTTTGACTAGATGTGCTTTGAGGGTCACTTTCCAATTCTAGAGACCTGGGTATGGCTTCATTGCAAATAGGGTTTGACTAGATGTCCTTTGAGGGTCCCTTTCCAATTCTAGAGTCCTGTGTATGGCTTCATTGCAAGTGGGGTTTGACTAGATGGCCTTTGAGGGTCTCCATCCAATTCTAGGTTCCTGTGTATGGCTTCATGGCAAATGGGGTTTGACTCGATGTCCTTTTAGGGTCCCCTTCCAATATTAGGGTCATGTTTGTGTCTTTATGGCAAAAGGGGTTTGACTAGATGTCCTTTTAGGGTCCCCTTCCAATTCAAAGTTCCTGTGTATGGCTTTATTGCAAATGGGGTTTGGGGGCCTCTTTGTAAGTGTAGGGTGCTGCATATCCCAGCATGGCAGAAGTAGGTTGGATTTTTAGTGAAGGAGAGTAAAAGCGGAGAAGCTGGGGGAGAGAGAGAGGAAGAGAGCGGACTTTCTGGGAGAAGGAATCACACTATCTCAGCTTCAGAGAGAGGCAGGCGATGACGTGCTCTCGTTTGTAGTGAGGTGGAACGGGTTGGAGAGGGAACTTGGTCCCGGGTGCATGTTTCCGTGGGGGACGGGAAAGAGGTCGGACTTATTCCGCAGCGCTCGGCCAGCCGTTGCCTAGCAGCCTTCTGTCTTGCCGTTTTGGGCTTCAGACGTCATAGGGCTTGCCCTGTAAGACGGATTCCTAGAGTGTATGCGGGTGATACTCTAGTCTTGGAGACCTCTGTGGCAGGCCCTCTTAGACGATTTGCTAGAAGGTCTCTCTGGAGACGCTCTAGCCGTCTTCTCGCGGAAGGCCGGCCCTCCAAGTTGGAATTCCTAGAGTGTACCCTATTGACACTCTAGGATTTTCGCACTCTATTGGACGCCCTCTGAGACGAACTCCTAGAATGTCTTCATGGAGACGCTCTAGCTGGCCTTTCTCGGAGGGCTGGCCCTCCAATACCGGATTCCTAGAGTGTATACCATGTTGACATTCTAGGCTCTCGCACTTTATGGCAGGCCCTCTGATACGAGCTCCTAGAACGTCGCCTTGGAGACACTCTAGCCATCTGCGATCGGAGGGCAGGCCCTCTAAGACAGATTCCTAGACGAGCCCATTTGACGCTCTCGTCTCCCCCCTCCCCTCTTTTCCAGGCCCTTTAAGGTTTTCCTTCCTAGAGCGTCTCCGTACAGGGTCTTTGGGCCTGCGCATTGGGAGGCCTGGCCTTTAAAAAAGACGTCGCCGCAGCGCCGCCATTTTCTGGCCGAGGAAAAGCGCTGTAGTCGCAGTTTTTGGACGTCACCTGGCGACGGTCCCTTATTTCAGCGTGGTTTTGGGGTTTGAACTTATTTAATTTGACTTTTATTGCCTTTTGCATTCTTTTAAAGCAATTGTACTGAATATTTAAAGATTTTATTTTAGATTTCATGATTTTCTACGTTCAGTCGTCCCTAATTTTGGCTTAATTTTACTCTTTCCTTTGTATCTCCGGCTTGACTTCGTCTTAATTCTTAGTTATTTGGATTTTAGATTTTACTTTACGTTCTATTTTAATTTTGTTTCTATAAAAATATTTTTTATGTTTTTTTATTTTAATTTTATACCTATAATTTCAGGGCTGTCCTTCTAAGAGATTCCTTATGTTCCATTGGATAGGATTTTTAAAAAAAAAAAGTTAAAAATGAGTCCCTTCCATTTCTAGCGTCCTGTGTATCCTTTAATGGCAAAAGAGGTTTGACTAGATGTCCTTTGAACAGAGGTTCCTGTCGAATTGAATGGGAAACAAATATAAAACAGAATAAAGACATCTAAATTAAATATCAAATATTAAAAGTATTTGAAAATTATATCGGAAATTAAAATTGAAATGAATACATATAATAATTGAAAACATAAAAATGATTATTTACCCTCTAAAAGTGAAATAAATACTGAAAAATTTCATTTAAAAAGAGTAAATTTGTCTTTTATTGCATTTTTTAAAATTGTACTCAATTTTTAAAGATTTTATTTTAGATGTTATGATTTCCTACCTTCAGTCGTTATTAAATTTTACTTATCTTTATTCTTTTATTCGTACGTCATGTTTCACTCTGTTTTAATGCTTACTTATTTTATTTTTCATTTTTGTTCCTTTTTATGTCTTTTTTCCATTTTATTTGTATCTCTTTTCAAAAATTCATTTTATATTAAATGCTATTTTATAATTGTAATTTAAAAGCTGTCAAGATTTGTTTATTTGTCCCTCCCTTAAGTCAGTGAAATGCCTGCGCAATTAAATCTAAGCAGGGAAGATAAAAGAATGCCAGACGAGGTTTGCGTATTTCTCTTTCTTTCAGAGAGAGTAGTTGTGCCTATAGCTCTGTTCATTCAAACGAAAGCAGGGCAAGGCAAGTCCCGTGAACAATGATGACACACGGCACTTGTTTGCTTCTTTGAAGCCAATTGGAGCAGGGAGTTGTTTTGCACAGCAGCCAGCCAAAGAGAGCGGACGGCTTTCACGGCTCTTAGGAACAAGGCCTTGACCAGCCTTACTCCGGCAGGACATCCCCCTCCGTCTGTATCCTCCGCTCCGGCCTCCGGACATGAAGATAGTCGGGGCTGGAAGGTCCCAACGGACATAGGTACAGCATCCCAGAAATGAAAAAGTTACTTTATTTTGTAAGAAACAAAGGAATTGTAGTCCAAAACATATTGCCAATAGACTCCTTCACATGTGCAGTAATTCAATTCAACACCAAATTGGAGGTTTTGCCCTTCTTTGTTTGCAGTTCTGCAATACGACAATAGTTTCTTCTCCAACAGATTCTGTTACTTCATGCAAATAACTTTTTAACAGCCTATGATTTTGACTTTTGTGGATTTGCCTATTCAAGGATTTTATTAATATATTCTCTCTAGGAATATATAGGTCCTCCAGCACAACTTTAACCAAAAGTCACAGTGCATTAGCTAGAGATTCCTAGAGAAGTGTCCTTTCAGGTAAAAACAACACATCCTTTTTGTTCTTTGGGTTTTTCCACATTCATGACTGGGGTCCCATGCCCCTAAACCTAGACAATGCACAGGGAGGGAGGAGCGTGCACTCCCTCTTTTTTCAGCTGAGACAGTGCAGTGGGCCCATAGATACTCAAGTCCCATTAAATACAGTGGCATCGTAAAAGCATGGCCCTTCTATAAAATTGCTTTTTAAATTCTATATTTATGTACATGTTAACTTTTTTTAAAATGGTATTGTTTTAAATCTGCTGTTCAAAGCCTTGAGTCCTTGTATTGGGAGAAAGGTGAGATATAAGATAATAATAATAAGAATAATAAGAAGAAGATGAAAAGTCAAAGTTGGCATATTGTGCTTTGTTGTGCTTTTTTAAAAAAAAATCCAATCCAAGGATCATTGAATCAAAAACCCAGGAAGAACGAAGGCTAACTTTATTCAAGGCATTCCGAAGAGGAAGGGCGCCATCTGGTGGAGAACTAAATGGTTGTGGATGAACGACCGAAAGTGCTGTAGTGGGAAGCAGAAGCTCTAGAGTTCCACCTGGTGGAAGATAGAGGAACTGCGGGGCAGAAGCCCTTTTCCCAATCAGTAGCCTAGAAAGGGAACCCCAGTTGTCTGACGGTTCCCCCCGGTGGCGCAATAGATTATGGCAGCCTGGTAATGGTCTCCAGGGCCTTGTTTCCCTGCTGCACAAACTCCAAGAGAGCCATTTGGCAGGGCCATAAATTATTGCAGTAAGAGGTCACTGAAGTTACTGCTTTCGAGATGACACTTTCCAAAAAGACAACAGCCTCTGAGTGGAGGGCCTCCTCACAATGGCTGACTCTAGGAGGACAGCGGCGACGGGGAAGAGGAAGGCTGGCAAGCCTTTGTCCTCCAAGCATCCTCCCTCACGAGGGCTGCCTCCAGGAGGCCATCCGTGATGGGGAAGAGGAAGGAAGGCAAGCGCTTGTCCTCCAAGCATCCTCCTCACGAGGGCTGCCCCTAGGAGGACATCCGTGATGGGGAAGAGAAAGGAAGGCAAGCGCTTGTCCTCCAAGCATCTTCCTCACAAGGGCTGCCCCTAGGAGGACATCCGTGATGGGGAAGAGGAAGGAAGGCAAGCGCTTGTCCTCCAAGCATCCTCCTCACGAGGGCTGCCTCAAGGAGGACATCCGTGATGGGGAAGAGGAAAGAAGGCAAGCGCTTGTCCAAGCATCCTCCTCACAAGGGCTGCCCCTAGGAGGACATCCGTGATGGGGAAGAGAAAGGAAGGCAAATGCTTATCCTCTAAGCATCCTCCTCCATATGGCTGCCCCTTGGAGGACAGCTGTGATCGGGAATATGGAGGGAAATGCTTGTCCTCCATGCGTCACCCACGCAATCATAGTTGCTCCTTGGAGGACAGCCATGTCTGGGAGGAGAGACAAAAGTATGAGGCTGTCCTCCAAGCAGCCTGCTGTGCAGGGCTGCTTGGAGGAGAAGTACCCTTCCTTTTTCTGTCATGGCCATCCTCCGAGGGGCAGCCCTGGTGGGGAGGACACTTGGAGGACAAGCCTTTGCCTGCCTTCCTCTTCCCGATCACGGCTGTCCTATGAAGGGCAGCCCTGGTGGGGAGGACAGTCGGAGGACAAACATTTGCCTTCCTTCCTCTTCCCGATCACGGCTGTCCTATGAAGGGCAGCCCTGGTGGGGAGGACACTTGGAGGACAAACCTTTGCCTTCCTTCCTCTTCCCGATCACGACTGTCCTCTGAGGGGCAGCCCTGGTGGGAGGACACTTGAGGACAAACCTTTGCCTTTCTTCCTCTTCCCGATCACGGCTGTCCTATGAAGGGCAGCCCTGGTGTGGAGGACACTCGGAGGACAAACCTTTGCCTTCCTTCCTCTTCCCGATCACGACTGTCCTATGGAGGGCAGCCCTGGTGGGGAGGACACTTGGAGGACAAACCTTTGCCTTCCTTCCCCTTCCCGATCACGGCTGTCCTCTGAGGGGCAGCCCTGGTGGGGAGGACACTTGGAGGACAAACCTTTGCCTTCCTTCCTCTTCCCGATCACGGCCGTCCTATGAAGGGCAGCCCTGGTGGGGAGGACACTTGGAGGACAAACCTTTGCCTTCCTTCCTCTTCCCGATCACGGCCGTCCTATGAAGGGCAGCCCTGGTGGGGAGGACACTTGGAGGACAAACCTTTGCCTTCCTCTTCCCGATCACGGCCGTCCTATGAAGGGCAGCCCTGGTGGGGAGGACACTCGGAGGACAAACCTTTGCCTTCCTTCCTCTTCCCGATCACGGCCGTCCTATGAAGGGCAGCCCTGGTGGGGAGTACACTTGGAGGACAAACCTTTGCCTTCCTTCCTCTTCCCGATCACGGCTGTCCTCCAAGGGGCAGCCATGGTGGGGAGGATGCCTTGAAATACCAATGTAATTAAACTCAGACAACACCGGCGACAGTTTATTAAGAAATGAAAACAAACACAGACAACAACAACAAGACTTTATTGAAAAATACAAATAGAAATAGCTGTCAAAATCCCCCTCCTCCCTGAAAAGTGTGGGAAATGTGTTTCCTGTTCTCCTCAGAGAAGTATGAGAAAATTAGAGTGTTTTGCCTCTCACAGAAGGAAGGGCTTTTCTAGGGGAGGGTTGCCACTCATGCCCCTTTCAGAGCTGAGAGAGTGTGACCCTTTGCTTTGCCTCTCTAAACATTAGGAGGAACAGTAAGAAAGAGCTGCCTGGCAATGGAGCAGACTCCTTCGGAGGATGGCGGAGTCTCTTCCTTTGGAGGTGTCTAAACAGAGGCTGGGCGGCCATCTGTCAGGAATACTTTGATAGGGGGCTCCTGCATGGCAGAGGGATGGGGCTGGACTGGACGGCCCTTGGAGGTCCCTTCCAGCTCTAGGGCTCCATGGCCCTAGACTCCGAGGGAGCCCCACAGAAAGCAAGCCTCAGATTTAGGGGTGGGCTGGAGAAGGGAAAAGGGTGGGATTCGCACTCCTGGCAAAAGGGGGGCCATGAACAAACAAGGACAGAGGGAAAATGATTTAAGGCAGTAGGTTTAAGGCACAGATTCATTTCGGGGTGAAGGAAAACTTTTCTCTCTCTCCCTCTCTCTCTCCTCCCGAGAAGACCAAAGGCTTTGGATCGGAGAGCCACTCCTTGCCTTCTGGCTCCTTCGAGGAGGAGGAGGAGGAGGAGGGACATAGAGCCCAATGGAGAAGGCAACCTTCTTTCCCCTTTAAGGGCCGAGGGACTTCAGCTCCCAGAATCCCAGGAGCTATTGGCCAACATGGCTGAGGCTTCTGGGAGCTGAAGTCCCTCCTTGGCCATTAAAGGGGAAAGAAAGGTTGCCTACCGCTGCTTAGAGGAAGAGGGGTGGACTGGGCTCCCCAAACTCACCGCTGCTCCCTCTTGGCTCTGTTCCTGGGCCTTGGACCTGATTCCCGGGAAGGAAGGAACGAAGGAAGGCTGCCTGTCCTCTCTCTCTCCTTCCTTCCTTCCTTCCTCTCAGAGGGGCTTCACGGAGGACGGAGGGAAGAAGGGAGGGACTCTGCGGGCGGCGACTGATCTTTCTCTGGCAAACAGGAGCCACGGCCACCGCCCCCATTAAATATGCTCCGCCTTCTCCTCCTCCTCCGGCGAGTGGGAGGGGCCTTCTATCGGCCGGCCCCCTTCCGCCTGGGCCAATGGGCGCCTCGCCCTCTCCCGGCTTGGCCCTGATTGGTGGGTTCATAATAGGCCCCGCCCCCGCCTGCGCTCAAAAGCCGAAGGTCGGCAGCGGTTCCGCTCAGTGCTGCTTTTGGCGCCGTCGGCGGCGGCGGCGGAGGCTCTCCTTCTTCCTCTTCCTCCTCGCCTTGGCGGCTGCTTCCTTCCTTCCTTCGTCTGCTGCCGGTTGTTTCTGCGCAAAAGGTAGGCGATGCCTTCGGTCCTCCTTCCTTCCTTCCTTCCTTGCTCCGCGGTTCCTCAGGGAGAAAGAGGGGAAAGAGGGAGAGGGGGGCGGCTGGCTGAAGGGCTGATGGCGGGGCTCCTGCCTCTGCTTCGCCCCGATTCTCCCCTGATCCTCCCTCTCTCTCTCTTGTTTGAATTTTGGGATCAAAAGCAATCTGGCCTCGCGGTTCACGTTTGTTTGTTTGTTTCGAAAAAAAGCGGGAGAAGCACAAGCAGCCTCCCTCCCTCGCTTTCGCTTTCGCTTTCGCTTTCCATTTTAATTTATGGGGGGGGGCGGTTCTGGTGTTCCTGGAGGTCAGCAGCAGCCCTTCCTTCCCAAACTGAGGCCTCCCAGGGACTTCCAGATCGGAGTCCCAGGATCCCAGAACTTGGCTTGGGTTTGGGCATCAATGGCCCAGGGTGACACTCTCTCAGCCCCGGGGGAGGTCAAGGGGAGGGGCACCGGGGCGCCCCTGAGAAAGAGAGAGAGAGATTATTTGGCTTAACTGTGTGGCCCTTGGCTGTCGCTTCTCCTCCTTCTCCTCCTCCTTCCATTTTCTGGCAATGCCCTTCCTGGTGGCTAATAAGAGAAAGGATAGGAAAGTACCATTTCCTCATCCAGACCTCTAAATGGAACAAGCAGTTTATATGAGAAGGAGCCAATAAGTAGTGCCAGTCCTGGGTCCAGGTGGCCTGGCCTTCCTTCCCTCCCTCCCTTGTCCAGTCTCTGGTTGTCCCTCTCTCTGGCCAGAATCATCCTTGCAGCAATGGAGAATCAATCTCTCCAGGAAGAGAGGAGCCCTCCAAAGCACTGCTTCCCATTGCCAGCCCTAGATGCCCGTAGTCTCCCAGGGATCTATCATTTTAAACATGCTTTCTCAATTGTGGGATGGAGGGATTTCAATGGGCGTTTTTGGCCACTCTCTATCATCTAAGAGGGGTAGGCAACCATTCCCCTTTAAGGGCCAAGGAGGGACTTCAGCTCCCAGAAGCCCCAGGCATGTTGGCCTATAATAGTCCCATGTTGGCCAATAGCTCCTGGGATTCTGGGAGCTGAAGTCCCTCGGCCCTTAAAGGGGAAAGAAGGTTGCCTACCCTTGATCTAAGTAATCCCATTATACTATTGGATGATATACTTAGAAGCTACCTATATAAAGTTGAAGTAATTCCTTTTATACTACTACTATATTTCAGTACTGCATCTTCAAAGCAAGTTTCTTAGTTGTTTGTTTTAATTCTTGTTGAAGCTTTAAAAAACATGCCCCCATAAGTCATGTTTAATTGGCATTTTTTAAAAGCATTTATTTTATTTATTTTTTAAATTTATGGTGGCACGTGAGCTCTCTGACAGAGAAGGTTCAATGTCTGACAAAATCATAGTTCCCAGGATTCCCTAGCGCTGAGCCAGGGCAGTGAAAGCGGTCTCAAACTGCATCATTTCTGCAATGCGTTTTGGACCTATCTATCTAAAAAGGGTTGGGCCAAAAGCCTCAGTACTAAGACAAGTACTTAGAGCAGTGTGTGTGCGTGTGTGTGCAATACACAGTCTATCCTTTGTTATTATGTGCTTTGAAGTACATTTTGATTTATGGCAAGCTTATTGCAGAGTTTTCTTGGCAGGATTTGTTCTGGGGGGGGTTGCCTTTGCCTTCCACTAAGGCTGAGAGAGTGTGACTTGTCCAAGGTCACCAATGCACCACACTGGGTCACCTCTGGGAGACCCTGCAAAAGTCGAGCTCAGAGAGAGGCAATGGGCAAAGAAGCCCCTCTGAGCCAGCCCTTCCTGCCAAGAAAACATAGTAGTAATAGGTTTGCATTAGGGTCCTCCCGAGTCAAGAGTCATCCAGGAACTGCCATTTGTAAACCTCTGGAGTTGAATCGCTCCGTTTAATAATGGGGCAAAATGGCCGGCCAGATAATAAAATCTGAAATGGAAATTCCTGCTCCCCTTTCTCTGAGAGGCCAAATATTTTAATGTCCTCATTCTTCATTTCAGGGGATAACAGTAAATATATTTCCCACAATTTGCAGGGAGGAGGAGAATTTTGACAGCTATAGTCTCAGTGGTGTTTGGGTTTTATTTCAATGGGTATTTCTTAATAAAGTTGTTGTTAGTGTTGTCTATGTTATAAAATCTTGTTGTTATTGTTTGGTTTTTATTTGCATTGGTGTTTCTGAGCAAATTGGTGGTGGTGTTGTCTGTCTTATAAAATCTCGGTGTTGTTGTTTGGGTTTTATTTCTGTTGGCATTAATAAAGTGTTGTTAGTGTTGTCTGTGTTACAAAATCTTGTTATTGTTTGCATTGGTGTTTCTTGATAACTTGGTGGCGGTGTTGTCAGTGTCACATCTGGTGTTGAGGGCCTCAGTTGGGTTTCAGGCTTCAGGTGTTTCAGAGGCACAGGGTTGTGAGTATCTTTCTTTCTTCCTTTCTGCCATCGTTTTGTTTTCTTTCTTTTCAACATTTTCCCTTCCTTTCTTCTTTCCCTCCTACCACCTTACCCCCATTTTTCTGTTTCTTTTATTTCCTCTTGTATTTTTACCTCTTTTCTTAAATCTCCTTTCTGTCTGTTATTTCCATTCGGTTTTCTTTTTCCTTTCTTCCTTTCCTTTTTGTGTTCTGTTTTTTCCCCCTTTTTTCCCTTTTCTTGTGTTTCTTTCATTCCTCCCTTGCTTGCTTTCTTTCCTTTTTCTTTTTTATTGCTTCCCTCTTTCATTCTTTCTCCCTTTGGTGTTTCCTATATCTTACTCTCTTTACCTCTTTTTTTCTGTTCCTTTTTCATTCTTTCTTTCCCTCTTCCTTCTATCTATCCTTCTCTTTGCTTTATTGCTTTCTTTTCTTTGTATCTCCTTTCTTCCCTTCCTCCTTTCCTTTTTGTGTTTTATTCCTTCCCTCCTTTATTCTTATTCCTTCCTTGCTTCTCTCCTGGTTTTACCTGCCTTCTTTCTCTATTCTATTTTCTGTTACTTTTTCCTTCTTTCCTCCTACCATTTTTCCCTTCTCGTTTATGCTTCTTTAACCTTCCTTCCTCTTTTATGTCTTTCTCCCTCCCTCCTTTGTTTCTTTGTTTCCTTTCTTTTGTTTGTTTCCTTTCCTTTCTTCCTTCCTTTATATAATTTTATATTTCTTATCTTTCATTCATTTTAACTTTATTTTCTGTTCTTTTTGTTAATTTTCCTCCTTTCTTACCCTCTATGGTTCTGTTTCTTTTTTGTTCCTTATTTCCTGTTTTCTGTTTTTCTCCTTCCTTCTTTTCTTCCTGCCCTCTTTTTTTCCTTTTCCTTTCTTTCTTCCCTCTTTATATTTCTAGCTTCTTTCCTTCCTTTGATCCCTGCTTTCTTATTATCCCTTCTTTTCCTCTTTCTGGTTTATTCCTTCCCTCCATCTTTCCTTCCCTTCTTTCTTCTTCTGTGTTTTCCTTCCCTCTCTCCCTCTTTTCAATATTTTGCTTTCTTTTCTTTTTCACTTTTCTTTACTATTTCATTTCACGCTTGCTTTCTGTGTCTTTTTTCTTTTTATTCCTTTCATCCTTCCTCCTTTCTGCTGTTTCTTTTGCCTTCCTCGTTTACCTCTTTTCCTTACTGTTCCTTTTCCCTTCCTTCCTTCCTTCTTTCTTTCCTTCCTTCCTTCTCTTCCCTTCTTCCCTCATTTTTCCTTTTTTCCTTTCCTTTCTATCCATCCATCCTTCTCTTTTTCCCCATTTTCTCCTTTCTTTCTTTCCTTCCTTTTCTCCCTCTTTTTCTTATGCCTTTCTTATTTTCTATTTGTCTTTCTTCCTCCTTTTAAACCTCTTTTCTTTTATTTCTTTATTCTGCTTTCCACCTTCCTTGCATCACACTTTTTTCTCTTCTGCTTTTTTATTCCTTCCCTCCTTCTACCTTCCCTCTTTCCTTACCTTCATCCTTCCTTTTTTACCTCTTTTCTGTGCAATTTCTTGTCATCTTTCCATTTTCTATTTTGTTTTCTTACCTTTTCCCCCCTCTTTTTTCCTTTTTATTGTTTCCCTCCCTCTTTTGTTTCTTCTTTTTTGCTGTTAGGACTTTCCTTCTTTCCTCAATACCTTCCTGCCATCCTTTTTTTCTGTTACCTTTACCTGTCTTCTCTGTTTACCTTCTTTTTTTTTGTTCCTTTAAGACTGCTTTGTTTCCTTCTGTTCCTCCTTTTTTCTTATCCTCTTTCCTTTCCACTTTTCTTCCTTCCCTTTTTTCTTTTCATTCTTCCTGCCTCCTATTTTATATTTACTTCCTTCCTTCCTTCCTTCCTTCCTTCCTTCCTTCCTTGTTCCCTCTTTTCTTCATTCATTCATTCTTTCTTTCCTTTCCTCTCTCTTTTTCTATTTGTCCATTCCTTCCTTCTTCCATCCAAACATCCTTCTTTCTTTTTTTCTTTCTTTGTCCTTCCTCTTTTTTGTTTCTCTGACATTCTTTGCTTTTTCTTTACCTCTCTTCTGTTTCTTTTATCTCCCTCTCTCCCCTCCTTTCATCTTATCCCGTTTTACTTTGTTTCTTTTACTTTCTTTCTTTCTTCATGATCTCTTTCATGTTTCTTTTTCCTCTCCTATTCTTTTTCCTCTCCTATTCTGTTTTTATTCACTGTTTTTCCCATTTTTCCTTTCCTTTCTTCTTTCCTTCCCTGTAACCATATTTCCCTGTTTCTTTCCTATTGCCTTAAGCTTCGTTTCTTCCCTGTTTACCTTTTTCCTTTTTTGTTATTTTTACATTCCTTTGTTCTTTACCTGTTCTCATCTTCCTTCCTTCCCTCCATTTTTCTTTTCCTCTTCTGTTTTTTCCTTCCTCCTTCTTTCTCTCTCCCTCGCATTTTGTTTTTTATTCTTTGTTCTCTCTTTCTTTCTGTTTTTTCCCTTCCTTTTCTTGCTTTCTTCATGCCATTTTTTTCTTGTTTCTTTGTCTATCCTTCCTTCTCTTTTGGCATCTTTAACCCCTTTCTTTTACTTTTTCCTTCCTTTCTTCTCTGTTTACCTGTTTTCCATCTGTCGGGGATGCTTTAATTGGGAGTTCCTGCATGGCAGATTGGGGTTGGACTGGATGGCCCTTGTGGTCTCTTCCAACTGTATTGTTCTATGATTCTATTTTGTTTGCTTCACATTGCTTGGTTCTTTACTTCTTACCTTCTTTCCTTCCCTCTTTATTTCATTTCTGCTTTTTATCTGTGTTTCTTTTAGCTACTTCCTTTTTGTCCTCCTTCCTTATTCCCACATTATTTTATTGTACTTTTCTCTCCACTTTTCATTTCCTTTTGTTCTTTTACCTCATTGCTTTCCTTCCTTTCTAGTTTTGATTGTTTTCCTTTGGTTTTTGGTACTTCCAGGTGTCCTTTATATATATTCTTCTCTCCCTCTCTCTTCTTCTTCTCTATTTTTTACCTTCTTTCTTATCACATTCCCTGTACTATTACTTTGTCTTTATTTCTTTCCTTCCCTCCCTTTATGCTTGTTTGTTTCTTCCTTTCTTTCTTCTTCCACTCTTTGCTCTCTTCTACTTTACTTTGTTACTTTTTTCTTCCTTTTCTTCCCTCTTTTTTCCTTTTCCCCTTTCCCTTCCTTCCGTCTCTTTATTTTCTGTTAATTTATCTTTCCTTCCTTCCTTTTGTCTTTTGCTCTTTTCATCTGTTTCTTTATTCCTTCCTCCTTTCCCTATTTTCTATTTTTTACATGGCTTTCTTTTTTATCCTGTTAGTTTCTTTTACCATCCTTCCTTATTAATCTTTTATTTTCCTTTTGTTTGATCATACCTTCCCTCTTATTTTCTTGTCTGCTTAATTTTCCATTTTCTTTCCTTAATTTGATCCCTTTTCTTTATCCCTCCTCCTCTCCTTTCCCCCTTTTTTCTGCTTAATTTACTTCTGTCCTTTTTTTTCTTTCCCTCTTTTCTTCTGTATTTTTCCTTCCTTTGCTCCTTTTTATGTTCCCTTTTTCTTCCTTCCTTTTGTCCTTCCCTGTTATTTCCTGTTTTTTCTTCCTTCCTTCTCTCTTTCATTTTATTAGTTTTATTCCTTCCCTCCTTTGATCCCTTTTCTCATTTATTCCTTCCTTGTTTTCTTAATAATAGTAATAAATAAATAAACTTCATTTTTATACCCTGCCTTTTGCCTGGGCAATCAAGGCGGGTTACATCTTAACATAAATAAGAAATCCCACATTAGACAATAGCATAAATAAAAACAGGTAACCCCTTCCCTTTAAAAAAGGAATTAAACTTAGATGTTTTGCTAAAATAGTTAAAAATTAGCTGATGTCCAAGCACTAGTAAAAAACAAATATAAAAATATAAATATAAAGATATTATAAAAATATAAATATAAATATATAAAATATTTTTATTCCTTCCCTCTTTTCTTTTGTTCCTTTTCCTTCCTTCCTTTCTTCCCTTGCTCTTTATTTTCCCTCCTTCCTTCTATCCATTCTCTTCCTTCCTCTTTTATTTATTTTTCTATGCTTCTTTCCCACCCTCCTTCCCTCTTTTATTTTTTGCTTTTAAAACCTTCCCTCTTTTTTTCTTTCTGTTCCTTTAACTTTCCTTCTTCCCTCTCCTATTTTTTCTTTATTTCATATTCTTCATTTTTAAGATCCTTTGTTTCCTTCTCCTTTCTTTCTTCCCTTCCTTGCATCATTCGCTGTTTTCTATTTATTACTTCCCTCCTTTACCTCTCTTAATGTTTTTTTACCTTTGTCCCTCCTTTTTCTCTTAACTTCTACTTTCACCTTCATTTCTTCCCTGTTAATCTTTTTTGTTTGACATTTCTCCTTCATCTATTTCATTGTATCTTCCTTGCTTCTTTCCCTCCCTTTTTTCCTTTCTGTGTTTTGTTTCTTCCCTCCTTCTTTATTTTCTTTTTCTTTTACCTTCCTTCTGTGTTTCCTTCTTTCTTCATCTTTTACATTCCTTCCTTGTTTCTTTACTCTCTTCTGCTCTTACCTGTCTTCTGTTCTATTTTCTGTTTTTCCTTTTTTCCTCCCTCCCTCCATCTCCTCCTACCAGTTCCCCCTTCTCTTTTATGCTTCTTTTTCCTTCCTTCATTCTTTACCTCTTCTTTTACCTTCCTTCCTTCCTCTTTTATGTCTTTCTCCCTCCTTCCCTCTTTCCCTCCCTCCTTTGTTTCCTTTTCTGTTTCTTTTCCTTTCTCCCTTCTCTCTTTTATATTCTTTTATATTTTTCTTTTGTTCATTTTAACTTTATATTATGTTTCTTTTGTTCTTTTTCTCCTCCCTTTTGTTGTTTCTTTTTCATGCCTTATTTCCTCTCTTCTGTCTTCTTCCTTCATTTATTCCTTCCCTATTTTTTCCTTTTCCTTTTTCCTTCCTTTCTTTCCTCTTTTTATTCTCTTTGCTTCTTTTCTTCGTTCTTTTGAGCCCTCTCTCATTTATTCCTTCCTTTCCTCTTTCTGTTTCATTCCTTCCCTCCATATTTTTCCCTCCTTTTTTTCTGTTACCTCTTTTTTCTTTCTAATATTTTGCTTTCTTTCTTTTCTTTTTCACTTTTTTCTACTATCGTTTTTATTTTCTTCTCCTATTGTTTGTTTTCTTTCTTTTCTGTTCTTATTTCTTACCTCCTTCCTCCTTTTCCTCTTTGTTGTTTCTTCTGCCTTCCTTCTTTATCTTTTTCAATTCCTTTTCCTTCCTTTCCTCTTTTCCAATTTTTTCATTTGTTTCTCTCTTTCTTCCCTTCCCTCCCTCTTTTCTTATGCCTTCCCTATTTTCTATTTCTGTCTTTCACACTCTTGTTTTGTTTCTGTTACCTTCCTCCTCTTTAAACCTCTTTTCTGTTTCTTTATCCTACTTTCTTCCTTCCTTGTATCAAAAGTCCTTTTCTGTTTTGCTTTTTTATGCCTTCCCTACTTCCATCTTTCCCGCTTGTCTTTTTTCTATCGTCCTTCCTTTTTACCTCTTTTTTGTCTATTTCCTGCCTGCATTCTATTTTCTATTCTGTTTCTTACCTTTCCTCCTTCCTTCCCTCTATTTTTCTGTTTTTCTATTCCGTCTTTCCTTCCTTCCTTCCATTCATTCATTCGTCCTTGTTTTTTACCATCCTCCCTTCCTCCCTCCCTCCCTCCCTCCCCTCTTTTCATCTTTCCCTTTTATTTTGTTTCTTTTACTTTCTTTCATTTGTGATCTCTTCTTTTCTTTTTTCCTCCCTCTCTCCTATTCTGTTATTATTCACTTAATCTTTTCTTCCATTTTTTCGCTTTTTCTTTCTTTCCTTCTCTCTAACCCTTTTTCCCTATTTCTTTTCTGTTAACTTTAGCTTCCTTTCTTCCCTGTTTAACCTTTCTTTGTTACTTTTTCATTCCTTTGTTCTTTACCTATTATCTTCTTTCCTTCCCTTTTTCTTTTCCTTTTTCTTCTGTTTTCTTACTTCCTTCCTTTCTCCCTCATTTTCTATTTTTAATCCTTCCCTCCCTCCTTTTTCCTGTTAATTTCCCCTTTACTTTCTTCATGCCATTTCTTTCTGTTTCTTTTTCCATCCTTCCTTCTCTCATACATCTTTAACACTTTTTTCTTACTTTTTCTTTTGTTTCTTCCGTTTTCTATTTTTTATATTATGTTTTTTCTTTCCTTTCCTTCCTTCCTTTCTTCCTATCTTTGATCCTTTTCCTTTGGTTTTTCATCCTTCCATGTTTCTGTCATATTCATTCCTCCCTCCCTCCCTCTCTTCTTTTCTATTTTTTAAACTTCTTTCTTATCTTATCCCATTTCCTGTACCATTATTTTATCATTCCTTCCTTCCTTGCTTGCTTTTATTCCTTCCATCCTTTCTTCTGATTGTTTTACCTTCCTTCCTCCTTTTCTTCCTTCCCTCCTTTCTATTTTTACCTTTCTTTCTTTCCTTTTCTATTGTCTTTTATTTTCTTCTATACTTTGCTATTTTTCCTGTCTTTTTCTCTTTTTAATTCCTGCCTCCTTTCCCTTAGCTATTTCTTTTGCCTTCCTCTTTAATTCTTTTCTGTTCTTTTTTCTTTTCTTCCTTCACTATTTTCCCCCATCCTTCCATCCTCTTTTCCTCTGTTTCTTTTATCTCATTTCCTTCATTCATCTTTTGTTCTTTCTTTATCTTTATTTCCCTCCCTCCCTCCTTCCCTCTTTTCTTTTTTACTTTTAAAACCTTCCCTCTCTTCTGTTTCTTTCTATAACTTTCTTTCCTTGCTCCCCTGTTCTGTTTCTTTTACATTCTTCTTTTAAAGATCTTTTCTTATTTTTCTTTCTCCTTTCATTAATTTTGTTCTTCTTTTTATTCCTTCCTTCCTCTCCCTCTCTTTTTTTCTTCCTCTCTCCTTTTAATTTTATTCCTTTCTTCCTCATTTATCCTTTTTTTACACTTCTCCTTTATCTTCCTTCCTTCTTTCCCACCTTCTTTCTTTCCTTTCTCCTTCCTTCTCTTTAATTTTCCATCATTCCTTCCCCTTCCATTTCCTTTTGTGTTTACCTCCTTTACATTCTTACCTTCTTTCCTTATTCATTTCTTGTCTTCACTGTTTCTTTGTCTGTATTTCATTCATCCCTTTCTTGCTTTCTTCTCTCTCTCTGTTCTGTTATTCCTTTCCTCCTCCTTTTTTCAACTATGGTTCATTTTCTGCTTTACTTTGTTCTATACCTCTTGTCTTTTATCTCTTCTTTTTTTCTTTCCCTATTCTGTTTATTTTACCCTCCCCCTCTTTTATATTTTGTTTCTTTTTTCTTTTGTATTTTCTCTTTATTTTTCCTTGCCTCTCTTAGTTTATGTTTTGTTTCCTTTTGCTATTTTCTCCTTATTTTTCCTTGCCTCTCTTAATTTATATGTTGTTTGCTTTTGCTATTTTCTCTTTATTTACTTGCCTCTCTTAGTTTATACATTGTTTCCTTTAGTTTTCTCTTCATATATCCTTGCCTCTCTTAGTTTGTATGTTTGCTTTTGCTATTTTTTCCTTATTTTACTTTGTATCTTAGTTTATATATTGTTTCCTTTTGCTATTTTCTGTTTGTTTTACCTTGCTTTGGGTTGCATATTCATGCAAAGCCTCACTGACTTTACCTCTTAGAGTAGTTGGAGAGGGTGATAGAACCAAAATCAGATTTATAAAGGGAGAGAGATACTTAGAGCCTATTAATTAACTACTATATAAAATAAAAGCTTTATATTACAGTCTTAGACCAGCAGAGACCTCCCGTTTCGGGATGCTCCAGTCACTTCTGTCCCCTTTGCCTTCTGGGCAGAGAACCCTGTTTGCCCAATGCAGAGAGAGCCCAGAGAGCCATCCCTGGCAGAGCATGCTGGGTCCCATCGGAGGGTGAGCAAGGGGGTGCACCCCTGCTGCTGCGGGGAACGCTGTGGGGACCTGCCATCTTGCTCCCAGCCTAGATCTGCAGACAGAGCTGCCTCTGGGTTCCCAGCAGGGTCTTGGTGCAAGGGCCAGACCCTGCTGCAGACCCAGAGGTCAACTCTGCCTGCAAATCATTTCTTAACCCCCCTAAAACAATATAAACTTAAAATCCCCAGATAAAACATAATAAAATAGTTTTAAAGAGCCCAAACTTTAAAAAGAAATGTAAAACATTCCAAGAACTAGCTTCCTTAAAAGTTAAAAGCCCTCTCAAACTAAAAATACCCCTTTGCCTCCCTTTGCAGAAGGGCACCTTTGGGACTAACTGGAAGATGCCTTTTGCTCTCAGTTAGCCTCAAAGGTGCTGCAATCCCCCTTTGCCTTGTAGATCTTCAAACCCCGGTCCCTCTGGTGACCAACCTGACAGGCCTTCATGGCGTTCCCTGCAACAGCAGGGGTGCATTTCCTTGCCCATCCTCCAATGTGATTCTTGGCATCCTCTGTTAGTTACAATTAGGTCAAGACCACTGGCAGGTCATAAAGGTTAGGAGGTCAGTGGCAAAACCTGATCTGAGCAGTAGTCCGAAGTAGCCTTGTCCTTCTCTGAGTGTAGTGTTTAACACCCCCTTGGCTCCTTCTCTGCCCTTCTGGAGAGATCGTGACCCTCTTCCTCATTTAAAAAGCTATCTGGGAGGGCCATGAGTTAGCTTTGGGGGTGGCTTATGGAGGCTGAGCTAAATCTCGTGTCCTCCTTTCTAGTCCAGGCCAAAGTTAAGGGGCGGAGGCAGGTGGGGGCTGAGGGTAAAGTCTGAGGCTGTGATAGTGGCACCCAAGGGGGCCTTTGTAGAAAGGGCAGGAACCCGCTGAGCCAGATGTTAAAACTAGGGGCTCAGTATCTCTACAATTGACCCCTGCTGCCTAGAGCATCATGCAAAGTGCAGCAGCTTGCCCTTGATCTAGAAACTTGACTGCCTTTTCCTCCTTCCCTTCTTTTTGTCAAAATGAGACAAAATACATGACTTTGAGAATAGCAAAAGCAGGGTGGTGGTCCTTGTAATTCCATATCACCACTCGACATTCCCTAGTCTCTTCCCCATGAGAATGCACTCTTCATGCCTTTATTTCTAGAAGGGGTGCACCACCACTGGCTTAGCTTATGGTAGGTCTTGTGGAGGCTGTGATACTGCAGACAGAAGAGGCCTTTTTTAATGGCTAGGAAAGTGCCTCTTCAGATGTCCTGCTGCCAAATCAACATTCCCTGATTTAGGCGTCAGAAAGCCTTTTAAGCCTTGCTAATGGGGCTGTTCAGTGGAAATCATTTTGGCCACCCAAGTCAGGACCAGAGCCTTTCAAACATTGGAAACTTCTAAAAGCTAGAGATGGTGTCGAGGGCCTCAGTTGAGTTTCAGGCTTCAGGTGTTTTAGAGGCACAGGGTTGTTTGTATCTTTCTTTCTTCTTTTCTGCCATCATTTTATTTTTCCATACGTCCTTCTTTCTTTTCAACATTTTCCCTTTCTTCTTGCCCTCCTACCATCTTACCCTCATTTTCCCGTTTATTTTACTTTCCTTTGTTTTTTACCTCTTTTCTTACATCTCCTTTCCATCTGTTATTTCCCTGTTTCCATCTGGTTTTCTTTCACTCCTTTGTGTTCTGTTCTTTCCTTTCCTTTTTTCACTTTTCTTTGTGTTTGCTTCATTCCTCCCTTGCTGTGTTAGGACAGAATCAATGAGAGGGTTAGGGTTAGACCCCCGTATGTCATCCCACACCTTCACACCCAATGCTTGTTCTTTCCACTTCTGTTTTTTGTCTCCATGCTTGAGTGTAATTCCATTTGTTTGTATAGTCAGGTTTCCCAATTACTGTGGGTCACTTTAAATGTTCTGTCTTTCTCCTGACACTTTAGTCCAGTAGGGATCTGGCTTTTAGGATGGAGAGAGCCAGCAGGTAGGCCCTCGTGGATTTGGGCAGTTTTCGGGTACGTTTTCCTCCTCAGAGGCATTGCTGACAGAGGGTGGCACCTATTGCTGCGATGCAAATCCTCCCTGTTCCCTGCCATCCTTTATGCTTTCCTTCTGGGGATTAGCAGTTATTGAGCGGTTGGGTAAATGCTCTGTCTCCTGCCTCTCCCATGAGACTCCAGTGCAGCATCCAGTCCTTCTGGATCTTCCTGGCCTCTCTTTCCCCACAGAAAGCCCCAAAGAGCAGCTTAGCTCCAGGAGGAGAGCCTGATGTGGGAGGGGGGAGAGTGGCAGCCCCCAAATGCCACCATTGCCCGCCCCATGGACACCCCTGGGACCCCTGACCCCCGGGGGTTGGAGGTGGGCCATGCGTCCAGGTTCTGATTTTTTTCCTTTGTTCCAGCGCTGCGTAACTCCCACCTTAGAGGAAGAAAGGAAGAAGCGTCAGGCACAGCTCCATCCTGTCAAGGCTCAGAAGCATCCAAGGAAAGGCCCGCCTCCACCGGACTGGCCCTTCCCCGACCATGGAGGGAGAAAAGAGGAGGAAGAGGAAGAGGAACTGAAGATCTTGAAAGTGTTCTCATTTTCTGTTTTATATTTCCCTCTTTTTTTTGCTGTTCATTTTCTCCCTTCCTTTTCTTTCTTTCTTCATGCCATTTTTTCTTCTCTATTTCCTTCCTTCTTTGTTTCCTGCCATCTTTAAACTTTTTCTTTCCTTTCTTCCCTGTTTACCTATTTTCCATTTTGTTTTTTCACATTCCTTTGTTCTTATCTTTCTTCATTCTGTCTTTCTTTCTTTTCTGTTTTTTATCTGTTCCTTTTAGCTTTCTTCTTCCTTCCCACATTATCATTTTTTGTTCCTTCTGTTCCCTTTTCATTTCGTTTTCTGTTTTTTACCTCCGCCTTCCTTTCCAGTTTCGATCCATCTGTTTTTTTCTTTCAATTTTTTTTCATATTTATTTCTCCCTCCCTCCACTCTTCTATTTTTTACCTTTTTATCACATTTCCTGTACTTTTACTTTGTCTGTGTTTGCTTGCTTTCTTCCTTTGTGCTTATTTCTTTCTTTTTCTAGTCTTGGCTTTCTCTTGTACTTTGCTCGTTTCGTCTTTGGTGTTCTGTTCCTATTTTCTTCCTTTTGTCCCGTTTTTTCTTTCTCCCTTTTCATTCTATCGCTCTCCCGCTCCTCTATGCTCTGTTTGTTCTTCCCTGTGTCTTTTGCTCTTCTTTTCTATGTTTCTTCCCTCCTATTTGTCCCCTCCTAATATTCCCCCCTCCCTTTTATTTTACGCTTCTGGGGGTAAGAGTAAATATATTTCTCAACCTTTCTAGGGAGGAGAAGAATTTTACCAGTTATTTATATTGGTATTTGTAAATAAAGTTTCGCCGGTGTTGTCTGTGTTCCTGGTGCTTGGGGACTGAGGGCCGATGTGTATTTGTGTGTGTCTTAGCGGTTCCACTTGGTTGTGTGTCTCTTTCTTTACTTCTCCTTGCTTCCTGCCATCCTTTCCTTTATTTCTTTTTTGAATAGTTCTTTCTTTACTATTTCTTTTTAGCTTACTTATTTCCCCTCTGCTCCCCTTTCTTTCTTGTTTACCTCTTTACTATATACCTGTTATATATATATATATATATATATTTCCTCTTCTCTTATATCTTTCCCCTTTTCATCTATTTCTTTTTCTTATCTTCCTTCCATATTTGTTTCCTCTTTCTTGTAATCTTATCTATATTCCCTGTTATTTCTTTTTCTGTTTATTTTACCTTTTCTCCCCTTTCATGTCTTTTTTTAATGCTTCATGCTCTTTGTTTCATTCCTCTATTGCTTGATTAATCTTTTATTTTTTATTCCTTCCCTCCTTTCTTTTCTAACTCTTTGCTGTTTTTTTTACTTTACTTCCTTCTTTAACTGTTTAATTTTATGTTACTATTTCCTTTGTTTCTTTCTATGCTTTGGTGTTGGTTTTTCTTTCATTCCTTCCTCATTTTCTTCTTTTCCTCTCACCATCCCTGACCTCTTTTGTTTTTATTCATTTTTCCTCTTTTTTTCCTCTTTTTTCTTTTACCGTCTTTAATTTTAACCTCTTTTTTACATCCTTCGATTCCTCCCTCCTTCTGTTTTTTACCTTCTTTCTTACCTTATTACATTTCCTGTACTATTGCTTTGACTTAATTTCCTTCCTTCCTTTCTTCTCTCCCTTCATGTTTTTTGTGTCTTCCCTTTTTTCTTTTTTCCATTTCTTGCTCTCTCTTCCATCCCTGAAATGTCTTTTTAAAATCTCATTACCATTTCTTTTACCATCCCTAATTATTAATCTTTTGTTTTCTCTTTGTTTTTGTTCATTCCTTCCCTCTTTTATTTTTTTTCTGCTTAATTTTCCATTTCTCTTTTTTCTCCTTTCTGTTTGTTTTACTTTACTTCCATCCTTCCTTCTTTCCCTCTTTTATTTGTTTTTCCTTCCTTTGCTCCTTCTGTTTATTTTTCTTTTGTTTATTCCCTTTTATTTTATTATCTTTCCCCCTCCCTTGATCCTTTTCTTTCTGTGTTTTATTCCGTCCCTCCTTTCTGTTTTCTTTTTCCTTTTCTTTTGTACTCCCTCTCTCTGTTCATACCATTTCCCCTTTTTTATTTTATACTGTTTACCTTATTTCATTCCTCTTTTATGTCTTTCTCCCTTCCTTCTTTGTTTCTTTGTTTCCTTTGTTTTGTTTTTTGTTTCCTTTCCTTTATTCTTCCCTCTTATATTCTTATATATATATATTCCCATTCATTTTAACTTTATGTTTTGTTACTTTTCCTCCTTCTTTCTTCTTTCTTCTTTTGTTTTGTTTCTTTTTCATTCTTTATTTCCTCTTTTCTGTCTTTTGCCTTCATTTTTTCTTTCCCTCTTTTCCCTTCCTTTCTTCCCTCTTTTTATTTTCTTAGGTTCTTTCCTTCCTTCCTTTGATCCTTTCATTCCTTTCCTCTATAATAATAATAATAATAATAATAATAATAATAATTTATATCCTGTCTACAACAATTAAAATTCCATGTAATAGATCCCCTATCACAAAAATACAGTCTAAAAACCCCAAAGCCCACCCACCCCCTAAAAAAGTATTAAACCAAATAACCATTAAAACATCTTAAAATAACAAATCATAGATAAAATAAACTAGAACAAACAATAACCAAACAAGTGGAGCAATGACAGTCATAAATAGGAAAGGTAAAAATGAGGAAACTGTTTGCTTTTTCTATTTTATTCCCTCTCTCCCTTTCTTCTTTCTTTTCTTTTTCACTTTTCTTTATTGTTTCATTGTCTTATATTTTCTTCCTCCCTAATTTGCTTTCTTCTGTCTCTTAGTCTTTCTCTCCTTCTTTCTTTCCCTCTTTGCTGTTTTTTGTTCTGTTCCTATTTCCTTCCTTTCCTCTTTCCCCTTCCTTCCATCAATCCTTCCCCCCCATTTTTTCCCTTTCTTTTTTCCTTCTCTTTTTTCTTATGCCTCTTCTATTTTCTATTTCTGTCTTTCCCTCTCTTCTTTTGTTTAACCTTCATTTTTAATTTAAATCTCCTTTCTTGCATCAATCCTCTTCTCTTCTGCCTTTTTCTTTCTTCCGTCCCTCATTTATTCCCTCTTTTTTTCTGTCAATAACTTTCTGCCATTCTCTTTTGTTTTATCTCTCTCCTTCCTTTTTTCTTCCGTTCCTTTCATTTGATTGTTTCACCTTCTTCCTTTCCTCTTTCCTTAATCTTTCTTAACGTGTTCTCATTGTCTGTTTTTTAGTCCTTCCATCCCTGCTTTGATCTTTTTTTGCTTTTAATTTTTCCCTTTGTTTTGTTTTTATTTTGTTTTCATTTTTTATTTTCTTTTTCTATCCTTTCTTCTCTCCTGCCTTTTCTTTTCCTCCTTCCTTCCCCTTTTACTTGTTTTCCATCTTGTTTCTTTTACTTTGTTTTTTATTTTTGCTCTTATCTTTCTTCCTTCTCTCCTTTCATTTCCTTTTGTTTCTTTTACCTCTTTTCTTTCTTTCCTTTCCAGGTTTGATCTTTTTGTTTTGGTTTTTTTTATCGTTCCATGTTTCATATTCATTGCGTATCTTCTGTCTTTTTTATCCACCTTCTTTTCTTTCCTGTTTCTCTTTCCTTCCCTTCTTTCTTTTATTTATTTCTCTATCACTCCTTCCCCCTTCCAGTTCCTTCTTTCCTTCTTCTTTCAGTTGTCTTTACTGTTTCTTTGTATTTAATTCCTCACTTGCTTGATTTCTTCTCTCCTCTGTTCTTTTTCATTCCTACCATCCTCTAACTCTATGCTCTGTCTTCTGCTTTACTTTTTTCCTACATTATTTTCTATTTATTTTACCTTCTCTCATTTTTTGCCTTCTTCTTTGACTTTTTGTAATTACTAATTCTTTGTCAATATTTCCTTTCTTCTCTCCCTTCCTTCCCTCTCTACTTTTGTTTCTGTGTTTTATTCCTCCTTTCCCTCTATTTTCTTTTTCTTTTACCTTCACTCTGTGTTTCCTTATCTTTCTTTTACATTCCTTCTTTGCTTCTTTAATCTTTTCTGCTTTTATGTACCAATTCTTTTTCCTTCCTCCTCCGGTCCCCTTCAACCATTTCCCCCTTTTCTTTTATGCTTCTTTACCTTAAAGATAGATAGATGTCTTTTATATATATATATAGCCAATTTATCAATATTTTATATATGTTAATAGATCTATCTATCTATAAATATGTATCTATCCATCTATTTGTGTGTGTGTGTGTGTGTGTGTATGTCTATGTATGTTTGTGTGATATATGTGTGTGTGTGTGTCAAAAAAATGGAATTAGAGAGAGAGAGAGAGAGAGCAAATAATTGACTTGTAGTGCTGCTTTGATTCCACCAGATGGTGGTGTTCTCCATATATGTATGTGTGTATATATATGCATAAGGAGATATGCGCTGCCTTGTGTACACCATCTGGTATTGCAAACCAATTTTTTAAATACATATTTTCTAATTTAATTTTTTTATATTTTAATTTATATTGTTTATATCTTATATTTTTAATTTTTTATATTTCAAATTTTAATAAATACAAAATGTTTTCTGTTTTAATTTTTATATTTTAATATATATAAAATATGTTATATTTCAATTTTGTGTATATATATATAGTCTATCTATGAAGATAGATAGATAGATAGTTGACATATATATAGCCAATTTATAAATATTTTATATATACAAATATATTTCATCTATCTATAAATATGTATCTATCCATCTATTTGTGTGTGTGTCTGTCTGTCTGTATGTCTATGTATGTTTGCGTGATATATATATATATATGTTTGTGTGTCAAAAAAAGTGAAATCATATATATATATATATATATGCGCAAATAATTGGTTTGTAGCGCTGATTTGATTCCACCAGATGGTGTTGTTCTCCATATATGTGTGTCTCCATATATCTGTGTATATATTATATATATAAGGACAAGTGGATGTGCGCCACTTTGTGGACACCATCTGGTATTGCAAGCCAGTTTTTTAAATATATCTTTTCTATTTTAATTTATATTGTTTGTATTTTATTTTTTATATTTTTAATTTTTTATATTTCAAATTTAAATAAATACAAAATGTTTTCTATTTTAATTTTTATATACGTTTAATTTATATAAAATATCTTATATTTTAATTTTGTACATCTAACAATCTATCTATGAATATAGATAGTTGACATATATATAGCCAATTTATAAATATTTTATATATATATATATATTATACATATTCTATCTATCTATAAATTTGTATCTACCTATCTACTTGTGTGTGTGTGTGTATGTCATTTATATGTTTGTGTGCATGTGTGTCAAAAAAGAAAGTGGAATTATATACATATATGCGCAAATAATTGTCTTGTAGTGCTGCTTTGATTCCACCAGATGGTGGTATTCTCCTCATATATTATATATGTATAGATATATAGATATATAGGACAAGGAGACAGGAGCCACCTTTTGGATACTGTCTGGTATTGCAAGCCAATTTTTTAAATATATATTTTCTATTTTAATTTTTTAATATTTTAATTTATATTGTTTCTATTTTATTTTGTTATATATTTAATTTTTTATATTTTGAATTTAAATAAATACAAAATGTTTTCTGTTTTAATTTTTATATATTTTTAATTTATATAAAATACCTTATGTTTTAATTTTGTGTATATATATATATATATATATATATATAATGTTTATCTATGAACATAGATAGATAGTTGACATATATATAGCCAATTTATATATTTATTGTCTATCTATAAATATGTATCTATCCATCTATGTGTATGTGTCTGTATGTCTATGTATGTTTGTGTGATAGATATATGTTTGTGTGTGTGTGTGTGTGTGTGTGAGACAAAAAAGAAAGTGGAATTTTATATGTATATATACATATATATATATGCTCAAAGAATTGGTTTGTAGCACTGCTTTGAATCCACCAGATGGTGGTGTCCTCCATATATGTGTGTCTCCATATATCTGTGTATATATATTATATATATAAGGACAAGTGGATGTGCGCCACTTTGTGGACACCATGTGGTATTGCAAGCCAATTTTTTAAATGCTGCTTGGATTCCACCAGATGATGGTGTTCGCCATATATGTATATATGTGTGTGTGTGTGTGTGTGTGTATATATATATATATATATATATATGGACAAGCGCTGCCTTGTGGACACCCTCTGGTATTGCAAGCCAATTTTTTAAATATATATTTTCTATTTTAATTTATTTTATTTTAATTTATATTGTTTATATTTCATTTTTTATATTTTTAATTTTTTATATTTCAAATTTAAATAAATACAAAATATTTTCTGGTTTAATTTGTATATTTTTTATTTTTTATAAAATCTTTTGTGTCTATCTTTGAAGATAGATAGATAGATAGATAGATAGTGTATATAGCCAAATTATAATATATATATATATATATATAATCTATCTATAAATATGTGTCAATTTCTCTATGTGTGTGTGTCTGTATGTCTATGTGTGTTTGTGTGTGTGTATATATATATATACACACACACACACACACATGTCAAAAAAGAAAGTAGAAAGTACATATATATAAACTTTTGTGGGTGTTGTGTGTTTTTATTTATATTGGTATTTCTCAATAAAGTGTCGCCGGAGTTTTGTGTGTTTCATACATGGTGTTTGGGGGTTGAGGGCAGGTTTTTGTATTGTGCTTAAGGTTTTGCGGTGCCAGTGGGTTGTGTGTGACTTTTTCCTTACTTTCTCTTGCTTCTTGCTATCCTTTTTTTTTCCTATTTGCATAGTTTCTTTTTTCTTTTCTATTTATTTTTTGCTTACTTCTTTCCTGTCTACTCTCTTACTCCATTTTTTTTCTTTTCTTCCCTCCATGTTTATTTCCTCTTTCTTTTAATCTTCTCCATTATTTCATTTTATTTATATTTAACTCTCCTGCAATTTTCAGTTATTACTGTTTCATGGTTTTTGTTTCATTCCCTTATTGGTTGTTTTACTCTTTGTCTCTTGTTTTTTTATTCCTTCTCTTCTTTCTTTTCTAACTTTTTGCTGTTACTTTTACTTTCCTTCCTCTCTCAATTGTTTAATTTAATGTTACTATTCTTTCGTGTTGATTTTTCCTTCATTTCTTCCCTATTTTCTTTTCTTCTTTCCCTCTCACGCTTCCTGCCTGCTTTTGTTTTTATTCATTGTTTTCCTCTTTTTTTGCATCTTCTTTTTTATCTTCTTTATTTTCTTCATTTTCTGTTTCTTTTTTCCTGCCTTCTTTTAATCTTTTGTTTCTTGGTTTGATTCCTCATTCTTTGTTTCTGTTTTTATTCCTTCTCTCTATCCTTCTTTCACTGTTTTCTTATCTTCATTCAACCTTCCTTCATTTTTTCTGTCTTTTTTCTTTTCTGATTTTAAACATTTCTTCCTCCTTTTTCCTTTCTTCCTTCTCTTTCTCCATTTTCTTGTGTATTTGTTTTTTCGTTGTCACCTTTATTCCATTTTTGTGAGGGGGGGTTGTTTCTTTTTCTTTCCTCCTTTCCTTCTTTGTACCTTCTCTTTTCTCAAAAGTTTCTAAAATCTACAATGGGTGAGGAAGCAGTTGGGTGTTATTGGGCTGAAGGTAGTGATTCAAATTTCCGGGTGTTGGTGTGCTGATCTCTCTCAATACGGCTGGAGCTTCATGACCAGGTGGGCTTCTGGGGCCACGGACTAGTCTCAGCCTCCGTCTCTCCCTTTGGGCAGGTAAGCAAACTTGCTTTTTATCTTCATTCTTTCCCTCTGTTTTCTTTTCCTCTTCATGTGTTTCTTTTTCTTTATTATTTTCTTTTTCCTTCCTCCCTTTGCATCCACCTTTTATTTTATGTTTATCTTTCTTTTTTTGTTTCTTTTTTCTTCCCTTTTCCTTTTATATTTGTTGCATAATATTTCTTTTCTTGTGTTTATTAATTCCCTCCTTTGTTTTCCCTTTGTTTTCTTTATTCTGTGTTTATTTTAACATCTTTATTTCCTTTCTCTTTTATTTCTTGTGTTTTTAGACCTTTTCTTTATTTTGTTTTGGTATCTCGGGTTTTTCTTAATTGATTGTTTTGTTTTGTCTTTTTCCCCCCTTCCGTCTTCCCTTCTGTCCCTCTTTTCTTTGTTTTTCCTTCTTTCCTCTCCTCCTATTATTCCCCGTCCCTTTTATTTTATGCTTCTGAGGATAAGAGTAAATATATTTCTTAACCTTTCCAGGGAGGAGAAGAATTTTACCAGTTATTTATATTGGTATTTGTCAATAAAGTTTCGCCGGTGTTGTCTGTGTTCCTGGTGTTTGGGGACTGAGGGCCGATGTGTATTTGTGTGTGTCTTAGCGGCTCCACTGGGTTGTGTGTCTCTTTCTTTACTTCTTGCTTCCTGCCATACTTTCCTTTATTTCTTTTTTGCATACATAGTCCCTTCTTTCTTTTCTATTTATTTTTTTGCTTTTTTCTCCTCTGCTCTTATTCTATTTGTCTTTTATTCTTCCCTTTCTTTTTTGTTTACCTCTTTACTATATATATATATATATATATATATATTATATTCCTCTTATATCTTTTATCTTTTCCCTTTTCATCTATAGTCCTTTCTCTTTTCTTCTTTCCATATTTCCTTCCTTTTTCTTGTAATTTTATCTATATTCCCTGTTATTTCTTTTTGTTTATTTTACCTTTTCTCCTTTTTCTTACTGTTTCTTGCTTTTTGTTTTGTTCCTCTATTGCTTGTTTCACTCCCTAATTCTTTTCTTTTTTATTCCTTCCCTCCTTTCTTTTCCAACTATTTGGTCTTTCTTTTACTTTAGTTCCTCCCTCAACTGTTTAATTTTATGTTACTATTTTCTTTCTTTCTTTCTTTTTTCCTTTAGTCCTTCATTCTTTTTTACTTTTTCCTTCCTTCCATTCTTTGATATTTTGTCCTGATTTTTTAACTTTAAATTTAACCTCTTTAATTTCTGTTAATTTGAGCTTTATAGTTTTCATTCCTTCCTTCCATCTTTCTTTTTTATTTTAGTTTATTTTCTTCCTTTTTCCTGCATCCTATCAATCTTTTCTGGTTTTAACAGTTTACTTTCTTGCTTTGATTTGTCATTTGTGCTATTCGTTCTTTTCTTCTTTATGTTTCTGTTTTTATTCCTTATTTTCTTTTTCCTTCCTCCCTACTTATCTATCTTTTATTTTGTTTGTCTTTCTTTCCTTCTTTTTTCTGTTTCTTTTTCCTTCCCCATTTCCTTTTTGTTTGTTGTACTTGTCAGTTTTTTCCTTGCTTTAATCTTTTTTTTTCTTCTGGTTTTTATTAATCCCCTCCTTTTTCTAACTTCTTTATTTCCTCTCTCTTTTTTTCTTGTGTTTTAGACCTTGTCTTTTATTTATTATGGTCTTTTTCATTTTTCCTTAAGTGGATATTTTTTTACCCCTCCTCTTTTCTTTTCACTTTTCTTTTTTTTCCCTACCTTCCAATTTTCTTTTTTACTTTACTTCTTTATTCCCTTTCATTCCCTTTCATGCCTTCCATTCTTTTAATTTTTAAATTTTTCTTTGTTTCCTACTTCCTCTTTCCTTTGTCTTGTAAATAAAATAAATAAAAATTAAATAAAAATAAAAATAAATAAAAATAATAAATAAATAAATAAATAATGAAAAATAAAATCAAATGAAATAGAAAGTAAATAAAAGAAACCTTCCTCCTTATGTTGCTATTTTCAGTTTCTTTACACTTCCATGTTCTTTTCTGCTTCTTGTACATTCATCATTAAAAAATATATCCTCCTTTGATCCTTCTTTCATTTTTTAATTCCTGTTCTTCCTCCTTTGCTCCCTTTTTTAAACTTTCTATCCTTTTATTGCCATTATTTTTTTCTGTTAGTTTTACTTTACTTTGTTCCCTGTTTATGTGTTTCCTTTTTTGTTTCTTTTAATTTGATCAATCTTCAATAAGTTATTTTATTCCTTTTGTTCATCTTTATGTCCCTCTTATTTGTTATTCCTTTCTTTATTTGTGCCATCCTTTTTTCTTTTATCTCTTTCTTTCTTAATTTCCTTCCTTCCTTTCATTTCATTGTTTTACCTTCTTCCCTTCCTCTTTCTCTCATTTTTTAAGTGTTTTCCTTTTCTGTTTTTTATTCCTTCTCTCCCTCCTTTGTTGTCTTTGTAAATTCCATTTATGTTTCGTTTACTTTCTTTCATTCCTTTTCAGCTTTGATCCTTTTGTTTTTGTTTTTTGTCTTTCCATGTTTCCTTGATATTCATTCCTCCTTTCCATCTCTATTTTTTACCTTCTTATATTTTGTGTACTATTACTTTGTTTTTATTTGCTTTATTTCTTCCCTGCCTGCCTCTCTTTGTGTTTTTTTTGTTTCTTCTTTCTTTTTCCACTGTTTGTTCTGTGTTCTACTTTATTTTGTTGTTTACTTCTTTTGAGTTTTTTCTTCCTTTTTTCCCTCCTTTTCCCCATTTCTTCCTTCCATCTCTTATGTCTTTTTTTTTACCTCATTACAGTTTCTTTTACCATCCTTTATTATTAATTGTTTATTTTCTATTTTTTTTTGTTCATTCCTTCCATCTTTCATTCTTTCCTTGCCTTCAAGTCCTTCATTTATTCATGTTTAATAAGAAGTATTCTGGTTCAAATGGGAATTGTTTTTGGAATAATGCTGTTATTTTCTTGCTAACTTGCAACTTTGGTCATTATATGTTTGATTGACCTTTATCCATTATAACTTTATCTATATTGGTCTTGCTTTCTACTTTAAATCTTACTTTTAATTGTATATAGAGTAACCAATTATTGACTCTTCCTTTTTCAAGTTATTCTTTACATTTTATGTCATATTTTGTATTTCCTTCATTACTTCTTTTTGGTTACAATATGTCTTGATACCTTATCCATTTTGTATTTTCATTTTTACTGCTTCTTGAGGGAGGTCATGGTGAGTAAAATCTTTGCTTTCAATTTGTTGTAGCACATAAAGGCATGCCAGTCAAATCTGATGCTATCAATTTCTATGCTTAGTATTCTTGATTTCTTGCCTTGCCACACAAATTTATTCAGTTCTTTCCTCCAGATATTGGAATATTTTTTATAATTTATGATGGGTATATTTTGGAACAGATATATGAATTTTGGTGGTATGTTCATTTTTATTACGGAAAGTCTTCCTAACAATGAAGTTTGAAGTTTAGACCATTCTGTCGGATCATTTTGGATTTCTTTCCACACCTTAATGTAGTTATTTTCACAAAGATCTGTGTTTCATTGTTATTTTTCTTGATCTTAAATTTGGTCTTGACTCCTAATTTTTTTATCTTCTTCTTTGGTTCATATTTTTGTTAATATTGATCCTGCTAGCTTCTTTTACCTTACTTTTTTATCTGTTTTCTTTTTTACTTTTTAATTTTCTTATTTTTAAATTAATAGCTTCTTTCCTTCCTTGCTTCTACTAGTTTGCTTTATTATTTCTCAACCTTTCAAGGGAGGAGGAGAAATTTACCAATTATTTATATTGGTATTTGTGAATAAAGTTTCGCCGGTGTTGTCTGTGTTCCTTGTGTTTGGTGGCCGAGGAAAGAAAAACCAAAGAAAGGAAACAAAGACGGGAGGGAGAAATGCATAAAAGAGGAAGGAAGGAAGGTAAAAGAAATAGAAAATAACAGAGAAGGAAAGTAGGTAAATACAAGAGAGTCAAGAAGAAAGGATGAAATATGGAAAAAGAAACAGTAAACATGGCATGAAATGAGGAAAAGTAGAAGAAAATAAAATACAAGTAAAAGAGCAAAAAAGAACAAATTAAAAAAACCATATAAAAATACAAGAGGCAAGAAAGAAGAATACAAAGTACAAAGAACAAGTATAAAGAAAGACTTCAATTAGTAAATAGTGGATGGAAATGTGAAGCTCCCTGAGGAATATAGGAAAATATATTGCATAAGAAATAAGAGTATTTTTGATTAAAATCATTGGAAAAATATTGAATAGGAAGAAAACGAAGTGAAGATGTCAAGGATGAAATGCATAGACTGAGAGAGGAACTAAAAGGAAACAGATTGAAAATGAAAGAAGATTTAAGAGAATCAAATCAGGAAATAAGAGGGAAGGCAGCACTGAAATAAGAAAAGATCTTAAAAGAGAAATACACAATAGTGATAGAAAAATTGATAAAATGACACAAGACACAAATAGGTGGAAAAGACAAAAGAAAAAAAATAATGTACTGGAACAATTGGTAAAAGAAAAAACAAAAAGACAAGATCAACAACAGATTCAGGAATGGATAAATGAACGTAGATACAGGGGGAAATGCATTAATATAAGAAGGCAGAGAAAACCTGTTTATCAGATCTGCATTTTGTTTAACTCCAAATCTAACATCTGATATTGCAATATTGGAGGAAGAAATGGAACATGACATAGACAAGGTTTTCAGAGTCAATTCTTTCCAAGGTAAAGACAAAAAAATAAAAAAATAAAAAAATGAGAAACAATTTACAAGTTAAGATTAATAATAGAAGCTTTGGAAGTAAATTTTTTCAAAGATATTACACCGAAATAAGGCTGGAAAGAAACAAATAGAAGAGTCTTACAGAATTGTTGAAAAATCTAAATATAAATTATAAATGAGATAGGATTGATAGGGCTTTCATTCTCGTATAATCAGAAAAGAATCAAGATAGATGATGTAACTAAAGTAAAAGAAATAGAAGAAAGATTGAAAGAAGATTCAAGAAGAAAAGGAGGAATAGGGAATAGTGAGAGAATGGAGGTTGAAAAAATACAAGGATAAAAGTAAAGAGAAATAAACAAGAAACAATAGGAGGAAGAAAAAGAACAAATATAAGAGGATCTGAGTGAATAACTTGAATTGGCAAAAAGAGAAACTGGACCCAAAGAAAACAGTGAAAAGATGACAATAATTGTGATTATGACAAAGAAGAAAGAAAAATACAGCAAATTTTAATGACTTACAAACAAAAACATGAGTGAAACAAAAATAAAAAATTAAAAATAAAGAAAAATTAAAGGGAGGTTGACTCAAGAAAAATAAATCATATAATTTTCAATTGAAAAGAAATCAAGAATGGTGGTGAAAATAACTGCAAAGGAGATAGCCACAAAGAAGGAAAATTTATAGGAGTTGAAGTAAACTACAAAATGCAACTGTTTGAACAGTGGATATCTATGTCCTGCAGGAGAATAGAGAAAAATAGTTTGATTAAATATATAATGAACTGAAGAAATTGGAATACGACAATATTATCCTATTAAGTGAGTTCAGTTTGGTATTAGAACCAAAAAAAGACACATCATCTCTTGAAGGAAAGAAAATAAAACAGAAGGAGTATTATGGAAAACAATATGGGATAACAGCAAGGCAATAATTAGGAATTACAATACTAATAAAGGAAAAAGACAAAAAAGAAGAAAAAATGAGGAATGTAGTAAAAAAGAAAAGATAAAGAAGAAAAATGGGGACAAAAAACTAACCACTTGCAACAACAATTAAAACTAATTATGGAAAATATTATGAAAATATTTAAAGATCATTACTGGAAATCACATAGCAAAGAAACAAGTGATGCAGAAAAGATAAACATCCTAATTGAAGAACAGAAGGAAAAATTAAACAAACCAATAACTAGCAAGGAAATTTGTAATGAGAGAAGACTAGGAAAAATACCAGGTCCAGATGGAAGAGATAAGAGAACAAGAAAATAGGTAAAGAAAATAAAATACAAGTAAAAGAGCAAAAAAGAACTAATAAAAAACCATAACAATATAAAAATATAAGAGGCAAGAAAGAATACAAAGTAGAAATAATTCAATTTGTAAATGGATTGAAATGTGAAGGTAAGAAAGCAAATTTTGATGAAATAAGAGTACTTTTGATAAAAAAATTGAAAAAATAATGAATAGGACGAAAAAAGTGAAGAGATGTCAACTAAAAAGGCTTATTTGAAACTCATACATGCAAAGAAGAATCAACAGAAGATACAATGAAAGCGAAAATGTGTAGACTGAAAGAAAACAGATTGGAAATGAAAGAAGATTTGAGAGAATTAAATCAGGAAATAAGAGAAGAAATTAATGAAGTCAGAACTGAAATAAGAAAAGATCTTAAAAGAGAACTAGACAATAGTGGCAGAAAAATGAATGAAATGACAGAAGACATTAGATAGAGGTGGAAAACATAAAAGAAAAAACATGTATTGGTACAATTGGTAATAGAAAGAAGAAAAAGACAAGATGAACAACAAGTTCAGGAATGGACAAATGATCCTAGATACAAAGGGAAATGCATCAATATAAGAGGAGTGAGAGGAAAAAAATGCAGATTTGATAAAAAGTTAACTCCAAATCTAGGAACTTATATTGGAATATTGGTGGAAGAAAGGAAAAAAAAACATGAGATGTGGTTGCATGTTCAAAATCAAAAGAAACAATTATAAAAAAAAGAATTAGAAGTTAAAGTTAACATTAATAGAAGATTTGGAAGTAAAAATTTTCAAAGATATTCTGCCCTAAAAGAAATAAATACAAGCATTACAACATAAATTAAAAATGGGACCGGATTGATATGCCTTTTATTCTTGTACAATCAGAAAAGAATAAGGATAGGTATATAAAGCAAAAGAAATAGAACAAGAAGAAAAGGACTAGTTAAGAGAATGGAGGTTGAAAAAATACAAGGAGACATAGAGAAAAATAGACAAGAAGTAAGAGGATGAAGAAAAAGAAGAAATAGAAGAGGATCTGACTGAAGAACCAAAATAGGGAAATAGAGAAGCTGGATCAAAAGAAAATAGTGAAGAAGACAATTGTGATTAAGAAAAAGAACAAAGAAAACAAAGATTTTACTGACTTAAAAATGTGAGTGAAACAAAAATGTAAAAAATAAAAAATATAGAAAGGGGAGGAAAGAGTGGCTCAACAAAAATAAATCACATACTTTTAAATTGGAAAGAAATCAAAAATTAACTGGAAATGAAAAAAGGCTTCGTGGTTTATGTGTAGAGATGAAGAAGGAACATAGGAGTTGAAGTAATACTGCAAAACACAACTGTTCCAACAGTGGGTATGATGCCCTTAAGAAAATACTTTGATAAAATATATAATGGACTCATTGGAAAAAAAATAAAAGAATCAAGGAAAATTGCCCAAATACCAAAAAAAAAAAAAAAAAATCAATATGTGGAATATTAAGAAAGTGTGTTTCGGACGAGAATCCAATTATGTTGGAGATAACGGAAAGAAAGAAAAATTACATATTGAGAGAGGAAGAAATATTTAGAGAGAAAAATAATGTAATCAAAAAAATGGTGAAATGGTATTTTAAAAAAATATTTTAGAGACATTTACAATAGAAAGGAAAAAAGACCAAGAAAATGAAAAAAAAAAATAAGGAAAGAAGTAAAAAAAGGAAGAATAATGGATAGAAAAAAGTAAAGTGTGAAAATGACAACCTGGAGCAACAATTAAAACTTATAAGAAAAACCAATTTAAAGCAGTAAACCAACTTCATTTTGAGTTGGGAAATAAAGAAGTAAATTGTTAGCTAAGAGATTGTGGAATAAGAGAGAAAAATAATAATTATGGAGATAAGTTATAAAGGGAAATCCTATTTAATCAGTAAAACGTAATTAGCTCAGGGAAGATAAAGTGGGAGAAGGGAGAAAGCAAAGTATGGAAGAAAATAAGTCAGTGAAACAGGGAAAAGAAGTAAGAAGGTGTAATAAAAGGAAGAAAATAGTGAAAAGAAAACAGAAAAGAGGAAGGAAGGAAAAGGAAGTATTGAAGAGGAGGAAAATAAAAGAAAAGATGTAAAAGAAACAGAAAATAAAAAAGCACAAAATGGAAATAGTGAAGAAGGAGAGAGTTCAGAAAAAAAATCAAGAGTATAAAGATAAGTTCTCAAAAAAAAGCAAGTAAAGAAACAAAGGAAAAGAGTTTAAGATTAAGATTAAAAAGTTGGTTTGGTTAACAGGTAAAAGGGACAGAGGAAGGCTGAAACTAAGAACCAGTTTAATCGTAGTTACACTTAACAGAATGGGGATGGTGTTGCAGGAAATTCACAATTAAAATTTAGGTAATTTCAGTAGGCTGTTTAACTATGAGACATGCAGTCTCCTGGTTTTTGCAGGTCATGAAAATCTTCAGAAGAGGAGGAATAAAGACTTGGAAGAAAACAGGTAAAGTGACTCAAAGGGGGTTAGGGTTAGGGTTAGGGTTAGGGTTAGGGGGTTAGGGTTAGGGTTAGGGTTAGGGTTAGGGTTAGGGGGTTAGGGTTAGGGTTAGGGGGTTAGGGTTAGGGTTAGGGTTAGGGTTAGGGTTAGGGTTAGGGTTAGGGTTAGGGTTAGGGTTAGGGTTAGGGGTTAGGGTTAGGTATAAATATTTTTTTTTTTTTTTTAGGTATAAATATTTTATTTAAAAAGTACATCCTACTAACAAATTTGCTACTTCAACTAGTACAGAAACATTATATATTACAGAATTTCAAAATTTCAATTTCAAATTTCAATTTCAAAATTTCAAATTTCAATTTCAAAATTACAGAATTTCAAAATGTCAAAATTACAACATATACATTATAAATTATGAATTATAAAATGTTATACATCAAAACTACCCATTTACGGTTCAAAATATAAATCTATATATCTATATAAATACTTCAAAACAAATTTATATCCACAGAATCAAAATTATATGTCGAAAACTGTATATGAATATATATTACATAAATCTATGTATATGTATGTAATCTATCTCAGGTTATGCCAGGTGTGGCCTCCGCCAACCATGGCCAAAACTTCCTCCACTTACTAGAAGACATCCTGCCTCTTTCTAATACATTTAAAATCTTCACTTTGTTCACTACAAAACGAACAGCAATATTAACATCTGGTGGTATTTGTGTAACTAACTCTCTCTTTCTCTGGAAGACCAAAGCCAACAGAACATACAAATTTACTAATCTAACGGTTGACCAAGGAACTTCCCAGAAGGAGTCTCTAATATCCCCTTTATCTCCTCTCTTCCTTTTTCTTCCTACGCCTCGACGTCGACGTGGTCCTTTGACTTTCGTCTCCGGCTCCAGTCCAGACGCCACCGCTTCCCAAGGCTGCCGTGCCAAGTCCGGCCAATCTAAAGCCGCGGCTACCTTTTCCCAAGTTTCCTTGGCCGAAGGACAGTTCTTAATAAAGTGTTCCGTGGTCTCTTTGTTCAATTGTCCAGTCATACATGATTGTTTTTGACACAAAAGTCTAGGACACATTTGTTCTGCTTCTTTCAACCACGGTTGATTACCCTTTAAACAATATATTTGGTGATAAAATCTCCATCGAATGTCCCACAGACCAAAAGGGACCCTCCGGTCTGTGAAACACTCGACGGTTTGGGGCAATTCTTTTAAATAAGTTGACAACTGTTCCTTTTTGGCATTCTTTTCCATGTGCGGTTGGAAGAAAACCACCCTCACCATTTCCCAATACAAAAAACTTTTTAAGGTCTTGATACATCCCGCCTTGGTCTTAAACCACTCCGCCAGAACCTTGTTGCGTTGAATCTGCCCGTACACTTCCCTAAGGAAGTCGGGGCCAGCGTGTCTCATCGCGGCCGTCACCCGGAAAGGCACCGGTTCCTCCCTCCACCACTTCTCGGCCCAGCTCTCGTTCACCCAATGCTTGGCAAAAAGAGCCACCCACCCCTCTAGGTCTGCCTGCCGCTGAACCCCTTGACTGAGTTTCCCAAAGTTCTGGCTGAGGAAGACAGACAGGAACTTGAGCCTCAACGCAGGTAAGTCTAGCCCTCCTTGTTCCGTTTTCCTGTAGGCTACCGCCCGAGCCAGGGGAAAAGAGGCTGTTCCCCAGAGAAATTGAAAAACCAATTTTTCAGCCTCCTTTACAACTTTTTGGGGAGGTGGATACACGGTGGCTAAATTTAGGGCCAGTGGCATAAGATAAGTCTTTATGTACACCGCTTTTTGATAGACATTTAAGTTCCAAGATTTCCATTTCTTAAAAGAATCTCTTATTTTTTCCAACCAGAGATGCCAGTTCTTTTCCCATCCGAGACATTTAATGGAAAATAATAAACCTAAAATTTTATACTCCTCTAATTTTTCCAAGGTTTCACCTTGCATCTCCTGGTTCCCAACCACCCCTTCCACTGGAGACAAATGTAAGGTTTCCTCTTCTCTGGAAAAGGAAATCAAATGACTTTTCTGCAGATTTATCTGAGCCCCTGAAACTTGCTCATATTTATTAAAAATGGTCATCACGGAAGCTAATTCTTTTTGGTCATTAATAAACAAAGAGATGTCATCGGCGTGGGCTGCGTATTTCACCTGCTTAGCCACAGTCTCTATGGGAAAAGGTATAACTCCTCCGCTAGGAAGGGTAACCCTCAAACCTGTAATATTTTCTTCCGCCTGGATTTGGGAAAGAACTGAATCTAGAATCAGGACATAGAGGAGGGGGCTCAGGGGACAGCCCTGCCTGACTCCCGAATTCAACCTAATCGAAACCCCCCTGTGTCCATTGATCTGAGGAACCACCTGGGCCTTCAAATAAAGAAGCTGGATATATCTAACAAAACCGTCAGGGAGACCCCTTCTCTTCAGCGCTTCCCACATAAACCGATGGTGAACTCGATCGAAAGCTTTGGCCTGATCTAAAAACAGTATCTTCCCTTCCCATTTTCCTTTTTGTGCTAAATGGAAAACCTCTCTAAACAAACACAAAGAGTCTACCATAAACCGCCCCGGAACGGCACTAGTTTGGGAAGCCAAAACAATTTTTGGTGCTATTTTTGCCAATCTGTTATTCAAAACCTTGGCCAAAATCCTATAGTCCACATTTGTTAAAACGATGGGTCGCCAATTTTTAGGCAAGGTCAAATCTCCTTGTTTGGGAAAGAAAATCAAAACGCCCTCATAAAAGGAGTCTGTCAAACTTTCCTTAGACAAAAGCTCGTTTATGACTCGGGTCAGAGGGGGGACCAGCCATTTTGCAAAAGTTTTGTAAAAAATCCACCCGAGTCCATCCGGGCCCGGAGCAGATTTACTTTTTCCCTGAACTATCACCTCCTGAACTTCCTTCTCTGACACCGGGGCCACCAAATTGTCCTTATCTGTTTGAGACAACCCTCGGTAGCTACCGTCTAATCTATTTTGAGGTACCCGATCCAAAAAACCCTTAATGGTCTCTTCACTAATTTTTTGTCCCGTATACAGCTCCTTATAAAACTCCTCCATCACCTTCAGCATTTCTCTCGGGTCTCTCCTCACCCGGTCCTGCTCTCCACGTCTCAACCCCCCCATAACCACGGAGGCTTGGGGAGTTTTGGCTCTAGCCCAGTCTTCAACGTCCACCACCGCCCCCTTGGTCCTAAATTCTTTATAATATTTCTTTTTAAGTTTCTGTTTTGTTTGAAATTCTTTAATTACCATTCTGGACCGTTCTAACAATTTCTGATTTACAGGGAGGCCTCGATTCACTTTATGGTGGCATTTCAAAAATTGATATACCGCCGTCTGGTAGTCCTGCAAATCCTTCCGATTAATAACATATTCATAATTTTGGCAAGTCTTCCTAATTACTTTTTTGGCTCGCTCCCACCAGACCGACAGTTCTCCAACATACAAGTCCTCCAAGGTCAGCAAATTGGCCAAAACTCCCGCAATTTCCTCCTTGCAGATATCGTTCCCGACGGTCTTTGGGCGAAGCCTCCAGAGAGGTTTGCCTCTGGGGTAGACTTCGCCCCAAGCAAATTGCATTTGGAGTATAACGTGATCGGACCACGGAGTGACCGTCAGTTGACAACTTAAGGTCTTTAATTCGGCGGGTGCTCTAATCCTGTCCAATCTGCTAGCTCTGTCTTTTTGATAACAAGTAAAATTGTCACCCTCCAGTGAACCATACTTATCTATAAATGCTTTTTTACAGGGAAGAGGGAAAAAACCCAACTGATTACTTACTTCTAAAGCCTTATCTTTTAAATTGCGTTCTGAAAAAAAGCTCTCTAAAAATCTCTCCTCTGGTGTTAAAAGGGGTAACTTTTTCCCGGTTTTCTCTTTATCCATATAATTAGAATAATCGGATACTTTGGTCCTATTATTAAAATCCCCTACGATCAATAAGTGTCTATAGGTAGCACAATAACCTTTCAAATGAGGCCAAAAAGCTTTGCGCTGGGATACCGCCACAGGGGCGTAAAGCCCACAAAGTCGGAAAAAAATCTTTTCTTCCTTCCCGTCACTCGAAATCTCCACCAAGGTAAAATCCACCACGACCAACCTGCCGGGCAAAGCTTCGAGGACAAAATCGACGTGCAGGTCCTGTCTAGCTTTAAATAAAACTGCCACGCCCGCCTGGTGCTCCTCCCCATAAGACCAAATGGACGGTCCTTTTGTCCACATTTTCTGTGCCTGAGAGCGTTGCTGTTCATTCACCAAGTGGGTCTCTTGTAAAACCACCACATCGTGTGGCATGATGGCCAACAAAGGTAAAATCTCATTTCGCCTGTCGGCCATCCTCAGCCCTCTCACATTCCACGTGGTGATTCTTAAAAACCCCATTATTAATATTTTTGTATACCTATAACCTAAAAATTAAGACTGTCTACATTACCCATTAAACAACTAAATAAGAATTTTCTTTCCCAAACAAAAGCAAACATTGGTTAATTTAGATTAATTTGGATTAATTTAAAATTTAAAATTTAAAATTTAAAATTTAAAATCTGAAATTAAAATTAAAAACTCCCAAATTCTCCTAGTCCATGACCTCCAACTTCTCGCTCCGTCCGGTTTCTTTGACACTCCGGTGCTCCAAATCCGTCAAACTCTTCTCTACCTCCTCCGGAAAAACCGGAGGCGTAGCCTCACTAATTTGGGGTGAAAGCGGAAGGGGTGTAGAGACAGGGGATGGTAGGGAAGACACTACGGAGGGGGTCACAAGGGAGGGGGAAACAGAAACAAGAGGAAAAGGTAAAACGACTTGGTCAGGGGGAAGGGATGGAAGGGGACAGGAAAGAGAATCAGTTTTCTCAGGTGCTACACTTTGTCCTTCCTCCACCGCTACCTCCGTTAACATCGGTTCAACAGAGTCTTCAGGACTCTTGGTCTGTCCTTCCATCATCTGTTGTTCTCCTCCCACCCCCTTCTCTCCTTCTCCCTTTTTCCTCTGCTCCTTCTGTCTTTTCCTCCTTGGGCTCTTTGGAGTCCTTTGTCCTTTCGCTTCCTCTGTGTGCCGGGATCGTCTGTCCTCTACCTCCTCAACCGCCACCAAGAGTTCCTTATCGGTGGGCTCTTCAGTGGCCAACCCGCTCTCTCCCTCTCCTCCTCCCTCATCCGCTAAAACACGGTACCTATTATTCTCCGTGACCTCCTTCTCCCGCTGTCCCTCTCTCTCTCGCGGCCCCCTCTCTCGCCTCTCCACCCCTTTTTTTCGCACCACATGCCATCCGGCATCCTGCGTGGGTTCTACTACTCTCTTTTGCCCTTCTTCCCTCGTAGACAGCGGGTCGGTTTGATTCCCCCCGTCTCCCTGTTGTTCCATAGGCGGCAAATTTTCTCCCCTCTTTTTCAAGGCTTCTCTCAAAACCCTCGTCTGCTCATTGGCTTGAGCTCTTTCTTTTCCTGTTTTGGCAACTTGTTGGGCCTTCTCAAAAACTTTAGCATCCTGTTGATTATAATACGCCTGAGGGCACCAAAAGTAAGTATGACCTAATTCTCCACAAAAATTACACTTGATACTGCTGTGACAGGCTGCCGTCGGGTGGCCTCTCGCTCCACAACGTGAGCACAAAGGAGTGGTGCACAGGCGCCTCTGGTGGTCGTAGGACCCGCACTGGAAACAGGCCTGAGGCTGACCGCTATATCTAGTGATCCCTCTATCGGCCCCCAGAAAAAAATATTTCGGAATCTTTCCGTGCCTGTACTCGGGGTCTTCGTTTTTAAAGGAGACCACGCATCTGTATTCTCCAGTCCAATAACCTTGTTCGTCTTCCTTTTTATCTGGCCCTGTTAATATAGTAGCGTATTTGGACACCCACCTAGCTACATCTTGAGCAGGGATAGTGGTGGTTCTAAAGCTGATGGTCAGTACCTTCGTGTCACCTCGAAAAAGAGGGAGCATCTCGTAGTCTGCCAGGAGCTCTGGACTCAAACGCTTTACCCTTTTGCAGTTCATCCAAAACTCCCTATAGACCCTTTCAGATGCCAAGCAGACATCTATTTCCCTAGATCCCGGGAGTTGAATGACCGCCACAATATCTTCCCTCCTAGCATCCAAAGTATCTTTAAGGAGTCTCTTTGATATATAGGCCCTCGACCCTTTCTCGATGTCCGATCCTAAATATTTAAACCTTACCACAAACCGTGCCCTGGGGTTTCTTACATCCGAAGCTTCGTCGAAAAAACGGTCGAGGTACGCCTCTTCCTCTTCCGTCAATCCCGAGAAGCCGAAAGCTCCTTGCCCCTCACCGTTTCCATCCCGTCCCGCTATACTAGCGTACGTCCTTCCTTCTTTTCTTCTCTCTTGCGGTTTGTCTCCCGGCGCCCGAGAGGGCGGTCCGGAGGACAAAGCCGAAGAGCCCCGCGGTGCCTCTCCGGGAGCGTCGTTTCCGTGCGTGCGAGCACCCTCCCTCCCCCTCGAGTCTATTTCTGGCGGAGGGTTTCGACTTACATTTCGTCCTGACGCGTTTTCGTCGGTTTGCGAGCGCAAACGAGGCCTTGCCGAAAGTTGTCCCGTTTCATCAGTGTACATATTTTCAAGAAGCCTTTTTTTCTGTACCGTAGACTCCTTCTCTGTAAGCTTAGTCGTCGATGAGGGATTTGTCTGTTGTCCCTGAGAAGAAACAACACCCAAACCAGCAGTATCTTTCATCGGGATCTCTTTTCTCCCCCCACCCCCTATTCCCGAGTCCAAATTATCTCCACCCGCCGGGCCTAGTTCTAAATCGACTCTATCTGCCCAAGCCTGTTCCCCTCTAGGTTTCTTTACTCTACCAGTAGGGCTTTCTTCTAAGTCAGAGCCACTGACATCGCTCAGAGTCCCTCCTTTTCTTAAATTTTCCAACCTCTCCCCTCGCGCATCCCCCCGTACATCACCCCCCTCGCTCGTCGCCTCCCTTCTCCCTCTCGTCTTCCTCCGATCCTCACCGGTTGCTGGGGGCGGCACCGTGGCGCTCACCCCCAAGACAGGACTCGAGGCCGATCGTCCTTCGGAGCTCCGCTCGGTCCGGGTACTCTCCTCTTCCGGATCCGCTTTTTTCCAACCGAGCGTCGTCTCCTCGCCTCTCTCCGATCTGGTTCCTTTGGTCATTTCCTCCTTTGGGTCGAAACCCAACTGTTTAGCGATTTTTCTCCGCTGATGTAGATTCGTAATGACGACGGAGAGCCACTCCTTAAAGTCCTCTCTAGAAACCATTTTTCCTTTGTTATCCACTTGTGCCCAAACCTTGGGGTTCTGCTTTTCAGGGGCGTGTTCCCAGTTCCTATGGATTTCTTGGAAAGTCTTAATCAATTGGATCTCCATCAGCCAATCCGGTAAAACGATGACCGACGTCTTCGGTTTCCTTCCTAATAAAAGGCGTTGGACGATTTCCAAGGATAGGGTTCTGGCATAAGCCACTTGCTCTCGGGACTCGGTCACCCGCAATCCCGAAAGCACGGATTTCAAGAGAGGAACCGCTTTTTCCAAAATTCCCCACAGTTTGTCCCGGCTATACTTCTTCAGGCCGGGCAGTCGTTCTTCGGATGCCGGCAGGGCAACGTGAGCCACCGTATAGCCCCAAAGTTTCAGAGTATCATATCTGTCAAAGTCTTTGGGCAGAATGATATTTTCCACTTTATCCCACCGGGTGTAGAGACATTCGGCCCAGGCTGCCGAAATTTGTCTTTCTCGAGAGAGCATTTTCTGTTTCGAGACCTCCGAAATCTCGCTCTCCCGATCCGTCGCCTCCCTCTCCTCCACGCTTTGAAAGTCAGTGTCGTATCGGAAGACGAGGTATTCTTTAGTGACCCGGTCTTCCGCTCGCGGCCCCCGGTTTCTTCTCTTGGCGTTCCTCTTAGCCCTTTTCCTCTGTGTCGCTTCCTCTTCTTCGCCGCTGCTCTCCACAGCGCTATCGCTGGTTTCGGGCAAGGAAGAAATGCCAGAGAATTCCATGACGCTGTCTCTTCTTTGTTTAAAGGAGGGCCCTTCCAGCCTCTCCATTTCCTCACTTTCTGAGTCCTTGGTAAGATCGACCAAGGGTTCAGAGGGTCCAGAGGGTTCAGCCCCAATAGAACAAACCTCTTCCGTCCCTGTCATCTCTTCCAGCAATTGCTCTTCAGCTCCAAGAGACTGGGTTTGTCTTTTTTCAGGAGAAAGAAAAAGGGATTTTTCCTCTTGCAAGGACTTCTGGGGTTTAAGAGGGGAACGATCCCTGCTCACGCTCAGACCCTCCTCTACCAATAAATTTTTGCTTTGGATGTTTTTCTTCTTGTCCCCTCTAAGCTTTGTTTTTTGTTTAAATTTTTGAGGTTTACTTTTCATAGCCCGTCGTTTTAATAAAAGTCTCCTTTGTTGGTAATCTTCCATGTCCTTTTTAACATCCTCATTCCACTGAGAGATGCTTAATAACATGTCTAATATGTCCTGTTTTTCCTCCTGAGATCTGTCTTCTACTGATTTTAATAAAAAAGTATTGCCTTTCTGATTGAGTTCTTCCAGGGTCCCTTTGATCTCCTCTACCCCCAAATCTAGTTTAGTATGTAATTCAGAAAGTAAAGGATCTCTCTTGCAAAGTTGGATGATTTCTTCTGTTTCAGAAGCACTGTCTGAATCCATCCCTTCCTCTAAAATACCAAGAAATTTTCCTAATTTTTCTTTATTCAAAGTATATGCTTCAGAAAAAGTATTAAACTGAAAAGATTCTTGCAAAAAAGCTTCCAAGTTCTCTAAATCCAGGCTTCTTCTGCCCTTCTCCTCCTCCCCCTCCTCCTCTTCTTTCTCCTCTTTGTCTATAATCATGGCTTCAGCAGTTAGTTTCACTTTTGCCTGCTGTGTTTGTTTGTTTGCCTCATGGCTCTCTGCTTCTTTCTCAAGCCCCATAATGTCTCCTTGAGGTGTTGCCATAAATTCTGTCCCTTTAGAATCTTTATGGGACCCCAAATCCACATTAGAATCTTTCCCCAGCAAGTTTGTGCTGTCTTTAGAGGCTTTTTTTCTCTCCCCCATGGCTGCCCCCCCTTTCTTTCTCAGGGCTGAGTCAGCCATTTTCTTCCCCCCTTCTTCTTCTCCCTGAGTTTCTTTTTGCAATAAATTTTCCTCAGGAGTTTGTAAAATCTCCTCTCCAGTGCTCCAAACAGGCAACTTCCCAGTACTCACTGTCTCTTGAGGCTTGAGTTCCTCTGCCAGAGGTTTCTGTTTTCCTTGCTGCTGGGAAGCCATTGCTTGCTGCAAAGTCTCTACAGGCTGCCTTGGGGGCTGTGTTTGTTTTCCCCCAAACCCCTCAAAATGTTGCTTTTGAGGTTCCATTCTTGAATCCCCTGATGGCAAAAGGGTTCCACTGCCTACCCCACACGCTGGGGTTGCAGCATTTTCCCTGGGATCAAAGGAATCCACTCTTTTTCTCCCAGTTGCTGAGGAGCTGTGAAAAACACAACCTCCTCCTTCGAATGCTAGGGTTAGGATTAGGATTAGGATTAGGATTAGGATTAGGATTAGGATTAGGATTAGGGTTAGGGTTAGGGTTAGGATTAGGATTAGGATTAGGATTAGGGTTAGGATTAGGATTAGGGTTAGGGTTAGGGTTAGGGTTAGGGTTAGGGTTAGGGTTAGGGTTAGGGTTAGGGTTAGGGTTAGGGTTAGGGTTAGGGTTAGGGTTAGGGTTAGGGTTAGGGTTAGGGTTAGGGTTAGGGTTAGGGTTAGGGTTAGGGTTAGGGTTAGGGTTAGGGTTAGGGTTAGGGTTAGGGTTAGGGTTAGGGTTAGGGTTAGGGTTAGGGTTAGGGTTAGGGTTAGGGTTAGGGTTAGGGTTAGGGTTAGGGTTAGGGTTAGGGTTAGGGTTAGGGTTAGGGTTAGGGTTAGGGTTAGGGTTAGGGTTAGGGTTAGGGTTAGGGTTAGGGTTAGGGTTAGGGTTAGGGTTAGGGTTAGGGTTAGGGTTAGGGTTAGGGTTAGGGTTAGGGTTAGGGTTAGGGTTAGGGTTAGGGTTAGGGTTAGGGTTAGGGTTAGGGTTAGGGTTAGGGTTAGGGTTAGGGTTAGGGTTAGGGTTAGGGTTAGGGTTAGGGTTAGGGTTAGGGTTAGGGTTAGGGTTAGGGTTAGGGTTAGGGTTAGGGTTAGGGTTAGGGTTAGGGTTAGGGTTAGGGTTAGGGTTAGGGTTAGGGTTAGGGTTAGGGTTAGGGTTAGGGTTAGGGTTAGGGTTAGGGTTAGGGTTAGGGTTAGGGTTAGGGTTAGGGTTAGGGTTAGGGTTAGGGTTAGGGTTAGGGTTAGGGTTAGGGTTAGGGTTAGGGTTAGGGTTAGGGTTAGGGTTAGGGTTAGGGTTAGGGTTAGGGTTAGGGTTAGGGTTAGGGTTAGGGTTAGGGTTAGGGTTAGGGTTAGGGTTAGGGTTAGGGTTAGGGTTAGGGTTAGGGTTAGGGTTAGGGTTAGGGTTAGGGTTAGGGTTAGGGTTAGGGTTAGGGTTAGGGTTAGGGTTAGGGTTAGGGTTAGGGTTAGGGTTAGGGTTAGGGTTAGGGTTAGGGTTAGGGTTAGGGTTAGGGTTAGGGTTAGGGTTAGGGTTAGGGTTAGGGTTAGGGTTAGGGTTAGGGTTAGGGTTAGGGTTAGGGTTAGGGTTAGGGTTAGGGTTAGGGTTAGGGTTAGGGTTAGGGTTAGGGTTAGGGTTAGGGTTAGGGTTAGGGTTAGGGTTAGGGTTAGGGTTAGGGTTAGGGTTAGGGTTAGGGTTAGGGTTAGGGTTAGGGTTAGGGTTAGGGTTAGGGTTAGGGTTAGGGTTAGGGTTAGGGTTAGGGTTAGGGTTAGGGTTAGGGTTAGGGTTAGGGTTAGGGTTAGGGTTAGGGTTAGGGTTAGGGTTAGGGTTAGGGTTAGGGTTAGGGTTAGGGTTAGGGTTAGGGTTAGGGTTAGGGTTAGGGTTAGGGTTAGGGTTAGGGTTAGGGTTAGGGTTAGGGTTAGGGTTAGGGTTAGGGTTAGGGTTAGGGTTAGGGTTAGGGTTAGGGTTAGGGTTAGGGTTAGGGTTAGGGTTAGGGTTAGGGTTAGGGTTAGGGTTAGGGTTAGGGTTAGGGTTAGGGTTAGGGTTAGGGTTAGGGTTAGGGTTAGGGTTAGGGTTAGGGTTAGGGTTAGGGTTAGGGTTAGGGTTAGGGTTAGGGTTAGGGTTAGGGTTAGGGTTAGGGTTAGGGTTAGGGTTAGGGTTAGGGTTAGGGTTAGGGTTAGGGTTAGGGTTAGGGTTAGGGTTAGGGTTAGGGTTAGGGTTAGGGTTAGGGTTAGGGTTAGGGTTAGGGTTAGGGTTAGGGTTAGGGTTAGGGTTAGGGTTAGGGTTAGGGTTAGGGTTAGGGTTAGGGTTAGGGTTAGGGTTAGGGTTAGGGTTAGGGTTAGGGTTAGGGTTAGGGTTAGGGTTAGGGTTAGGGTTAGGGTTAGGGTTAGGGTTAGGGTTAGGGTTAGGGTTAGGGTTAGGGTTAGGGTTAGGGTTAGGGTTAGGGTTAGGGTTAGGGTTAGGGTTAGGGTTAGGGTTAGGGTTAGGGTTAGGGTTAGGGTTAGGGTTAGGGTTAGGGTTAGGGTTAGGGTTAGGGTTAGGGTTAGGGTTAGGGTTAGGGTTAGGGTTAGGGTTAGGGTTAGGGTTAGGGTTAGGGTTAGGGTTAGGGTTAGGGTTAGGGTTAGGGTTAGGGTTAGGGTTAGGGTTAGGGTTAGGGTTAGGGTTAGGGTTAGGGTTAGGGTTAGGGTTAGGGTTAGGGTTAGGGTTAGGGTTAGGGTTAGGGTTAGGGTTAGGGTTAGGGTTAGGGTTAGGGTTAGGGTTAGGGTTAGGGTTAGGGTTAGGGTTAGGGTTAGGGTTAGGGTTAGGGTTAGGGTTAGGGTTAGGGTTAGGGTTAGGGTTAGGGTTAGGGTTAGGGTTAGGGTTAGGGTTAGGGTTAGGGTTAGGGTTAGGGTTAGGGTTAGGGTTAGGGTTAGGGTTAGGGTTAGGGTTAGGGTTAGGGTTAGGGTTAGGGTTAGGGTTAGGGTTAGGGTTAGGGTTAGGGTTAGGGTTAGGGTTAGGGTTAGGGTTAGGGTTAGGGTTAGGGTTAGGGTTAGGGTTAGGGTTAGGGTTAGGGTTAGGGTTAGGGTTAGGGTTAGGGTTAGGGTTAGGGTTAGGGTTAGGGTTAGGGTTAGGGTTAGGGTTAGGGTTAGGGTTAGGGTTAGGGTTAGGGTTAGGGTTAGGGTTAGGGTTAGGGTTAGGGTTAGGGTTAGGGTTAGGGTTAGGGTTAGGGTTAGGGTTAGGGTTAGGGTTAGGGTTAGGGTTAGGGTTAGGGTTAGGGTTAGGGTTAGGGTTAGGGTTAGGGTTAGGGTTAGGGTTAGGGTTAGGGTTAGGGTTAGGGTTAGGGTTAGGGTTAGGGTTAGGGTTAGGGTTAGGGTTAGGGTTAGGGTTAGGGTTAGGGTTAGGGTTAGGGTTAGGGTTAGGGTTAGGGTTAGGGTTAGGGTTAGGGTTAGGGTTAGGGTTAGGGTTAGGGTTAGGGTTAGGGTTAGGGTTAGGGTTAGGGTTAGGGTTAGGGTTAGGGTTAGGGTTAGGGTTAGGGTTAGGGTTAGGGTTAGGGTTAGGGTTAGGGTTAGGGTTAGGGTTAGGGTTAGGGTTAGGGTTAGGGTTAGGGTTAGGGTTAGGGTTAGGGTTAGGGTTAGGGTTAGGGTTAGGGTTAGGGTTAGGGTTAGGGTTAGGGTTAGGGTTAGGGTTAGGGTTAGGGTTAGGGTTAGGGTTAGGGTTAGGGTTAGGGTTAGGGTTAGGGTTAGGGTTAGGGTTAGGGTTAGGGTTAGGGTTAGGGTTAGGGTTAGGGTTAGGGTTAGGGTTAGGGTTAGGGTTAGGGTTAGGGTTAGGGTTAGGGTTAGGGTTAGGGTTAGGGTTAGGGTTAGGGTTAGGGTTAGGGTTAGGGTTAGGGTTAGGGTTAGGGTTAGGGTTAGGGTTAGGGTTAGGGTTAGGGTTAGGGTTAGGGTTAGGGTTAGGGTTAGGGTTAGGGTTAGGGTTAGGGTTAGGGTTAGGGTTAGGGTTAGGGTTAGGGTTAGGGTTAGGGTTAGGGTTAGGGTTAGGGTTAGGGTTAGGGTTAGGGTTAGGGTTAGGGTTAGGGTTAGGGTTAGGGTTAGGGTTAGGGTTAGGGTTAGGGTTAGGGTTAGGGTTAGGGTTAGGGTTAGGGTTAGGGTTAGGGTTAGGGTTAGGGTTAGGGTTAGGGTTAGGGTTAGGGTTAGGGTTAGGGTTAGGGTTAGGGTTAGGGTTAGGGTTAGGGTTAGGGTTAGGGTTAGGGTTAGGGTTAGGGTTAGGGTTAGGGTTAGGGTTAGGGTTAGGGTTAGGGTTAGGGTTAGGGTTAGGGTTAGGGTTAGGGTTAGGGTTAGGGTTAGGGTTAGGGTTAGGGTTAGGGTTAGGGTTAGGGTTAGGGTTAGGGTTAGGGTTAGGGTTAGGGTTAGGGTTAGGGTTAGGGTTAGGGTTAGGGTTAGGGTTAGGGTTAGGGTTAGGGTTAGGGTTAGGGTTAGGGTTAGGGTTAGGGTTAGGGTTAGGGTTAGGGTTAGGGTTAGGGTTAGGGTTAGGGTTAGGGTTAGGGTTAGGGTTAGGGTTAGGGTTAGGGTTAGGGTTAGGGTTAGGGTTAGGGTTAGGGTTAGGGTTAGGGTTAGGGTTAGGGTTAGGGTTAGGGTTAGGGTTAGGGTTAGGGTTAGGGTTAGGGTTAGGGTTAGGGTTAGGGTTAGGGTTAGGGTTAGGGTTAGGGTTAGGGTTAGGGTTAGGGTTAGGGTTAGGGTTAGGGTTAGGGTTAGGGTTAGGGTTAGGGTTAGGGTTAGGGTTAGGGTTAGGGTTAGGGTTAGGGTTAGGGTTAGGGTTAGGGTTAGGGTTAGGGTTAGGGTTAGGGTTAGGGTTAGGGTTAGGGTTAGGGTTAGGGTTAGGGTTAGGGTTAGGGTTAGGGTTAGGGTTAGGGTTAGGGTTAGGGTTAGGGTTAGGGTTAGGGTTAGGGTTAGGGTTAGGGTTAGGGTTAGGGTTAGGGTTAGGGTTAGGGTTAGGGTTAGGGTTAGGGTTAGGGTTAGGGTTAGGGTTAGGGTTAGGGTTAGGGTTAGGGTTAGGGTTAGGGTTAGGGTTAGGGTTAGGGTTAGGGTTAGGGTTAGGGTTAGGGTTAGGGTTAGGGTTAGGGTTAGGGTTAGGGTTAGGGTTAGGGTTAGGGTTAGGGTTAGGGTTAGGGTTAGGGTTAGGGTTAGGGTTAGGGTTAGGGTTAGGGTTAGGGTTAGGGTTAGGGTTAGGGTTAGGGTTAGGGTTAGGGTTAGGGTTAGGGTTAGGGTTAGGGTTAGGGTTAGGGTTAGGGTTAGGGTTAGGGTTAGGGTTAGGGTTAGGGTTAGGGTTAGGGTTAGGGTTAGGGTTAGGGTTAGGGTTAGGGTTAGGGTTAGGGTTAGGGTTAGGGTTAGGGTTAGGGTTAGGGTTAGGGTTAGGGTTAGGGTTAGGGTTAGGGTTAGGGTTAGGGTTAGGGTTAGGGTTAGGGTTAGGGTTAGGGTTAGGGTTAGGGTTAGGGTTAGGGTTAGGGTTAGGGTTAGGGTTAGGGTTAGGGTTAGGGTTAGGGTTAGGGTTAGGGTTAGGGTTAGGGTTAGGGTTAGGGTTAGGGTTAGGGTTAGGGTTAGGGTTAGGGTTAGGGTTAGGGTTAGGGTTAGGGTTAGGGTTAGGGTTAGGGTTAGGGTTAGGGTTAGGGTTAGGGTTAGGGTTAGGGTTAGGGTTAGGGTTAGGGTTAGGGTTAGGGTTAGGGTTAGGGTTAGGGTTAGGGTTAGGGTTAGGGTTAGGGTTAGGGTTAGGGTTAGGGTTAGGGTTAGGGTTAGGGTTAGGGTTAGGGTTAGGGTTAGGGTTAGGGTTAGGGTTAGGGTTAGGGTTAGGGTTAGGGTTAGGGTTAGGGTTAGGGTTAGGGTTAGGGTTAGGGTTAGGGTTAGGGTTAGGGTTAGGGTTAGGGTTAGGGTTAGGGTTAGGGTTAGGGTTAGGGTTAGGGTTAGGGTTAGGGTTAGGGTTAGGGTTAGGGTTAGGGTTAGGGTTAGGGTTAGGGTTAGGGTTAGGGTTAGGGTTAGGGTTAGGGTTAGGGTTAGGGTTAGGGTTAGGGTTAGGGTTAGGGTTAGGGTTAGGGTTAGGGTTAGGGTTAGGGTTAGGGTTAGGGTTAGGGTTAGGGTTAGGGTTAGGGTTAGGGTTAGGGTTAGGGTTAGGGTTAGGGTTAGGGTTAGGGTTAGGGTTAGGGTTAGGGTTAGGGTTAGGGTTAGGGTTAGGGTTAGGGTTAGGGTTAGGGTTAGGGTTAGGGTTAGGGTTAGGGTTAGGGTTAGGGTTAGGGTTAGGGTTAGGGTTAGGGTTAGGGTTAGGGTTAGGGTTAGGGTTAGGGTTAGGGTTAGGGTTAGGGTTAGGGTTAGGGTTAGGGTTAGGGTTAGGGTTAGGGTTAGGGTTAGGGTTAGGGTTAGGGTTAGGGTTAGGGTTAGGGTTAGGGTTAGGGTTAGGGTTAGGGTTAGGGTTAGGGTTAGGGTTAGGGTTAGGGTTAGGGTTAGGGTTAGGGTTAGGGTTAGGGTTAGGGTTAGGGTTAGGGTTAGGGTTAGGGTTAGGGTTAGGGTTAGGGTTAGGGTTAGGGTTAGGGTTAGGGTTAGGGTTAGGGTTAGGGTTAGGGTTAGGGTTAGGGTTAGGGTTAGGGTTAGGGTTAGGGTTAGGGTTAGGGTTAGGGTTAGGGTTAGGGTTAGGGTTAGGGTTAGGGTTAGGGTTAGGGTTAGGGTTAGGGTTAGGGTTAGGGTTAGGGTTAGGGTTAGGGTTAGGGTTAGGGTTAGGGTTAGGGTTAGGGTTAGGGTTAGGGTTAGGGTTAGGGTTAGGGTTAGGGTTAGGGTTAGGGTTAGGGTTAGGGTTAGGGTTAGGGTTAGGGTTAGGGTTAGGGTTAGGGTTAGGGTTAGGGTTAGGGTTAGGGTTAGGGTTAGGGTTAGGGTTAGGGTTAGGGTTAGGGTTAGGGTTAGGGTTAGGGTTAGGGTTAGGGTTAGGGTTAGGGTTAGGGTTAGGGTTAGGGTTAGGGTTAGGGTTAGGGTTAGGGTTAGGGTTAGGGTTAGGGTTAGGGTTAGGGTTAGGGTTAGGGTTAGGGTTAGGGTTAGGGTTAGGGTTAGGGTTAGGGTTAGGGTTAGGGTTAGGGTTAGGGTTAGGGTTAGGGTTAGGGTTAGGGTTAGGGTTAGGGTTAGGGTTAGGGTTAGGGTTAGGGTTAGGGTTAGGGTTAGGGTTAGGGTTAGGGTTAGGGTTAGGGTTAGGGTTAGGGTTAGGGTTAGGGTTAGGGTTAGGGTTAGGGTTAGGGTTAGGGTTAGGGTTAGGGTTAGGGTTAGGGTTAGGGTTAGGGTTAGGGTTAGGGTTAGGGTTAGGGTTAGGGTTAGGGTTAGGGTTAGGGTTAGGGTTAGGGTTAGGGTTAGGGTTAGGGTTAGGGTTAGGGTTAGGGTTAGGGTTAGGGTTAGGGTTAGGGTTAGGGTTAGGGTTAGGGTTAGGGTTAGGGTTAGGGTTAGGGTTAGGGTTAGGGTTAGGGTTAGGGTTAGGGTTAGGGTTAGGGTTAGGGTTAGGGTTAGGGTTAGGGTTAGGGTTAGGGTTAGGGTTAGGGTTAGGGTTAGGGTTAGGGTTAGGGTTAGGGTTAGGGTTAGGGTTAGGGTTAGGGTTAGGGTTAGGGTTAGGGTTAGGGTTAGGGTTAGGGTTAGGGTTAGGGTTAGGGTTAGGGTTAGGGTTAGGGTTAGGGTTAGGGTTAGGGTTAGGGTTAGGGTTAGGGTTAGGGTTAGGGTTAGGGTTAGGGTTAGGGTTAGGGTTAGGGTTAGGGTTAGGGTTAGGGTTAGGGTTAGGGTTAGGGTTAGGGTTAGGGTTAGGGTTAGGGTTAGGGTTAGGGTTAGGGTTAGGGTTAGGGTTAGGGTTAGGGTTAGGGTTAGGGTTAGGGTTAGGGTTAGGGTTAGGGTTAGGGTTAGGGTTAGGGTTAGGGTTAGGGTTAGGGTTAGGGTTAGGGTTAGGGTTAGGGTTAGGGTTAGGGTTAGGGTTAGGGTTAGGGTTAGGGTTAGGGTTAGGGTTAGGGTTAGGGTTAGGGTTAGGGTTAGGGTTAGGGTTAGGGTTAGGGTTAGGGTTAGGGTTAGGGTTAGGGTTAGGGTTAGGGTTAGGGTTAGGGTTAGGGTTAGGGTTAGGGTTAGGGTTAGGGTTAGGGTTAGGGTTAGGGTTAGGGTTAGGGTTAGGGTTAGGGTTAGGGTTAGGGTTAGGGTTAGGGTTAGGGTTAGGGTTAGGGTTAGGGTTAGGGTTAGGGTTAGGGTTAGGGTTAGGGTTAGGGTTAGGGTTAGGGTTAGGGTTAGGGTTAGGGTTAGGGTTAGGGTTAGGGTTAGGGTTAGGGTTAGGGTTAGGGTTAGGGTTAGGGTTAGGGTTAGGGTTAGGGTTAGGGTTAGGGTTAGGGTTAGGGTTAGGGTTAGGGTTAGGGTTAGGGTTAGGGTTAGGGTTAGGGTTAGGGTTAGGGTTAGGGTTAGGGTTAGGGTTAGGGTTAGGGTTAGGGTTAGGGTTAGGGTTAGGGTTAGGGTTAGGGTTAGGGTTAGGGTTAGGGTTAGGGTTAGGGTTAGGGTTAGGGTTAGGGTTAGGGTTAGGGTTAGGGTTAGGGTTAGGGTTAGGGTTAGGGTTAGGGTTAGGGTTAGGGTTAGGGTTAGGGTTAGGGTTAGGGTTAGGGTTAGGGTTAGGGTTAGGGTTAGGGTTAGGGTTAGGGTTAGGGTTAGGGTTAGGGTTAGGGTTAGGGTTAGGGTTAGGGTTAGGGTTAGGGTTAGGGTTAGGGTTAGGGTTAGGGTTAGGGTTAGGGTTAGGGTTAGGGTTAGGGTTAGGGTTAGGGTTAGGGTTAGGGTTAGGGTTAGGGTTAGGGTTAGGGTTAGGGTTAGGGTTAGGGTTAGGGTTAGGGTTAGGGTTAGGGTTAGGGTTAGGGTTAGGGTTAGGGTTAGGGTTAGGGTTAGGGTTAGGGTTAGGGTTAGGGTTAGGGTTAGGGTTAGGGTTAGGGTTAGGGTTAGGGTTAGGGTTAGGGTTAGGGTTAGGGTTAGGGTTAGGGTTAGGGTTAGGGTTAGGGTTAGGGTTAGGGTTAGGGTTAGGGTTAGGGTTAGGGTTAGGGTTAGGGTTAGGGTTAGGGTTAGGGTTAGGGTTAGGGTTAGGGTTAGGGTTAGGGTTAGGGTTAGGGTTAGGGTTAGGGTTAGGGTTAGGGTTAGGGTTAGGGTTAGGGTTAGGGTTAGGGTTAGGGTTAGGGTTAGGGTTAGGGTTAGGGTTAGGGTTAGGGTTAGGGTTAGGGTTAGGGTTAGGAGGTTAGGGTTAGGGTTAGGGTTAGGGTTAGGGTTAGGGTTAGGGTTAGGGTTAGGGTTAGGGTTAGGGTTAGGGTTAGGGTTAGGGTTAGGGTTAGGGTTAGGGTTAGGGTTAGGGTTAGGGTTAGGGTTAGGGTTAGGGTTAGGGTTAGGGTTAGGGTTAGGGTTAGGGTTAGGGTTAGGGTTAGGGTTAGGGTTAGGGTTAGGGTTAGGGTTAGGGTTAGGGTTAGGGTTAGGGTTAGGGTTAGGGTTAGGGTTAGGGTTAGGGTTAGG